>CAMQGK010000637.1:18705000-19300000 GCA_947000775.1 Pterois miles
AGTGGCGCAGTATTCTAATTTAAACTCTGGCTGAACCCTGCATTTGAATTCTTTTGAAATCCTCTACAGCCCCGTCATGCAATTTTAAACACGTCTATACAATAGTTGCCGCCTTTCATGTCTATCAGCATATCCTCTTTTTCCACTTATTGTAGCATATTTCAAAAATAGATTTTTGCTGAATTTTTTAAACCGGTTTCATCCTCCTTATGATTTGTTTAATTTCTACATATTCATTCAAAACCTTTTAATGGATCACTGCTCCCACACTGGCTCACACCTGCACTCATCCTCCCACATATACAGTATATCTACATGTATCACTTAGACATAGCACTTGTTTTCTTTCCACCTATTAATTTGTACATCTTGCCAGTCGTCTGAATTGATTGGACTTAATCTCATATGATGTGTGTGCGCATGCAATTAAGTGTAATACACCTGAAGTATGGACCTTATACCAGCATGTGTGTCTTCATGTGTATGTATGTACAGTAGGCTACTCATTAGGCCCCATAAAATATGATTTGGATGTTGACCAGTGGCTCACAATCTCTACAATATGTGACACTCTCTCACATTAGACTCTAAAATGTTTTTGCAATCTCATCCAGCTGGCTGAGAAGTAAAATAACAGGATTTTGAAATACTGTGTATTTGAAAATACAGTAGTATGGCATTGGACAGTTTAGGGCGTCTGTCACCTTAGTTTTTGCAGTGTGTCCTCCACTGTCGGCTCTAGTCTGCTCTTGCTGGAGTTTTTTGTCCAATTCAGCATGTTGAATCAGCGGTGGAACCCCTTGGTGAGACAAATCACTTTGTGATTAAACCAATCAGTGCTTGAGCACAGAGACGTAGGTGAGAAAAGCAAGTCAAGGAGTAAAATCAAGAGAGCATACACCGAAGGCTCTTCCCATTTTTCATCTTCATCTCATCTGATCATTCCAGTACATGGATATTTTCAGAAGGACATGGCCATGTGGAATGAAGCCAAGTGGTGAGTGAGACTGATGTGAAAATGGTCAGTAAACGCTGCTTTAGTACATGTATGTATCCTAACAAGGACTTGTATATTCGCCTTTTTGAACAATGGATACAGACTACCACCACCTGCTGGTGTGGAGAGATATTTCATCTCACGCAGGCACAGAACATCCATTCTAACATTGTCATCTCTGCGGTTTCTTTAAGTCCAACTTGTCGGCCAAGTCAAAGGCAACGTGAGTTCATTGGTGCTGGGCTGGTGTGTCTGGGCATTAAAATTAGTGCAACATACAGCAGCCCAACACACCATTAGACTTTAAAAATGGAATAACAGACTCAAGAGATGTGTTCAGGGTGAAAGCCAAACTGAAAAGATTAGTGGAGGATTTTACACCTTCAGTCACTGAAATCATCTGGATAGGCACCAGGTTACTGATGATGCTGAGAAAGATGTCAGTGTCAATATGTTATAACCTCAATGAAGAGCTGGAACAAACTGATACAGGATGTGTTTGTGATACTGTCAGAAAGTGTGAAATAAAATGATTTTCTAACCTGGCAGCTCAAACTGAAAAAACGGTAAACTGTATGTTGATGGATTAATTATATGAGGAGACGTGTGGCAGGCAGGCTTTGATGAAACCAGTGAGGAGGGGATCAAGCTGACAGGTGGTGGACTCATCTCTGTTTCTCTTTTCTGTTTTCCTTCCACTAATTTTCCTTATATGTCACTATTCTGTTATCCCCAAGTGCTCAAGTTGTCTCCTCTCATCTGCTCTTCATTTATTTACATGTAGTAGCAAACAGCAAATTACCACAGTGAATATGCATTAGGAGTACTGTAGGCTACAGTACAGTGTGTTAGTAAAAGAGACAATCATTAATAATGATTACATGGTGACTGGTGTATTTAACCCATGCTAAAGTAGCTTCATTTAACAGATACATACAGTATCTCATTAACACCATCCTTTCTAATTATTATCAAGATGTCCTACTCAGTACTCAGCTCCATTTCCACCCATCACTGATCTTTGTAACTGGAGCTGGTGGAGCGCCCATGATGAGGAAACTGATAACTGCAACAAACAGCATCTGTCATCCTGGGTGCAGCTGCATATTTGGCGTGCTTTGGTGAATGTCCAATACTTTTCAACCTAATTATTCTCATAATTGTTGCCGTTATGGCCATGGGTCATTCAATAACCTGGGTTATAGGGATTACGGAAACCACGGCACAGCTATGCACTGTACAGAGTGCGATCAAAAGCCAATCAAAAATCCCGTAATAATTTCAAATGCTTGTCTCAAATGCAGAAATTAAACTAAGACTGTAGGTTTCCATCACCATGAAAAATACATGTTGAAATTCACCAGCATGGTATTATCTGGAAATGGAAATTGCAGCCAATTCAGTCCATTTCAAATTATTCAACTATTCTCATTCCCGGTCACACAATATAGATGGTTACGTACTTTGTGTATATCTGAAAGATTGCACGGCAGAAAAAGATGACAGCTGCAACGATGTAGAAGGTTTGTCAGGCCCTTAAAGAATGTTGGATGATGAGAACCACCCCGACGTGTTTGCATGTCCACCAGAAAGCTTGTTGACTCTGATTATTCCACAACACACATTAATCCAGTCAGTGCAGCAGAACAGCTTTTCATCAGCCTCCACTTTCTAGAGTTAATGCCATGTCAACAAGTTCTGCAGTGTTTGGCTACAGAGTCAGCAATGTGTGGATAACACTATGGAAAGTTTTAAAATACAAGTTTGAGGCCTCTCTTGTAGATCAGTGGAAATGCATGCAGAAAAAATTATGAAACTATCTGAACTGTGTTGGAGCTATAATTGGTATACATGTCTGGCTCTGTGCACCATAATACAGCGGGATTTCCTCTTGATTCTAAAGGCTACTTCAGTTTGATCCCAATAGCTGTCAGCAATGCAAAGCACAGATCCACGTGTGGACATATGGCTGTGACAGTGAGGGTGGGGTATTCTCAAGAAGCCCATCTTTCATCCAGGACAAGCTTCATGTGCCATTTCCATCTTCTCTGCCTGGGAGATGTCTCGATCGCCCAGTGTTCATGGCCACTGAGGCCTTTCCACTGAATGTTAACCTGATGCACACATACTCCAGTGATTGATGACTAAACTAAATAGTCCTCAGCATGAAAACATGAGGGTCACTTTATAGAAGCCAAAGGGGACCTTTTGCAAGTGTGAGACACCGGCAGATTTGTCAAAATGGCGGAATGATAATGGATTGACCATTCACATACTATAATATGTAGAAATCATGCTCCAGATAGCCTCTTAAAGGTAATCACTATGGATACATCCCAGTCCACATTGACACATACACATAAAAGTACCTATATACTCACACATTTCACAAGAAGAAGAAGAAGAAGATCTACCTTTATTAGTCCCACAATGGGGAAATTCAATTTACACTCTGTTAAACTCATACATGGTACATGCAGACCTGAAACACACATACATGCATTAATGGAGAGATGTCAGAGTGATGGGGCTGCTCCTGACAAGTGCTCCGAGCAGTTGGGGGTTTGGTGCCTTGCTCAGGGGCACCTCGGCAGTGCCCAAGAGGTAAACTGGCACCTCTCCAGCTACCAGTTCACACTCAGTTTTTGGTCCATGTCGGGACTTGAACCGGTGACCCTCCGGTTCCCAAGCCAACTCCCTACAGACTGAGCTACTGCCGCCCCCACATGAAAACCCCACATTTGCAATGGTTCTGGGTTTTGTTGTAGTTAGTTTCATCTTTCAGTGTTTCATAGGTTCTGTATTGTGATTTTGGTTTCTTAGACTTGGCTTTTCTATTATATGCATTCATTCATTCTGGTGTTTCCTGTTTTATTTTGAAAAATCATTTACCTCTTGTGTCATGTCTAATTTTACTTCCTGTTGTAGTCCTGGGTGTGTGTCATAATGCGCTTCCTGTTTTATTTTGAAAGTCACTCACCTCTTGTGTCGTGCCTAGTTTTACTTCCCACCTTCTGTGATTATCTGTCCTGTGCTGATTTGTTCCACCTGTGTGCCTGCACTCCTTCTGTATTTAAGCTGTGCGTCATGTGTCTCCTGCTATCCTGTCAGTGTTTCTTGTGTTTCCTTGAGTCTTCTGGTCAGAGCCCAGTTTAGTTTCTGTTCTCAGTTTAGTAATTTTTGGTGTTTTTCCTTTGTACTTTGTTTTTGGACATCAGCTTGGACATTAAAAGTGTGTTTTTTATTGAATTCACTAGTCTGCCTGGATTTTCTGCATTTGGGTCCAACACATAAAAGACATTATAATGTGACAACTTTAAAAGGAGATGGGCAGAGGAAGAGGTAATAGATCTATGCAGATTCATGTCTATTCCCAGTTGTGGATCAATTAGCAAGATCAGAGAGGCCTTCATCATTCCTCAGAACCACGGAGGGGCCTTTGGGAGTCACCTGAGAATAGAGGTGGAAGGTTTGATTGGGGCTTTCCAGCGAGTCACTCCAGGGAAGAGAGGGCTGGTTGAGGGTTGAGACTCCTCTGAATTTGTTTTAGAGTTGAAATATAAGCCTTCAGACAAGGTTGAGAGAGGAGAGGAACACGCTATCATACTGAAAAAAATATACAGTACGCACTGTGTGCGCAATATACTGTATGTTTTTGTCAGTTTTACAAAACATCAACTCAAGGTCCATTTACTCTCTTGGTCTGGAGCTTTTGATCATATACAACCTTCATCAGCAGTTTGCTCAGTTGCCATGAAAATCTGAAATGATTCTGAGCACGTCTTTTCATTTATGTTGAGTTAAATGGGGGCGGCAGTAGCTCAGTCTGTAGGGAGTTGGCTTGGGAACCAGAGGGTCACTGGTTCAAGTCCCAACATGGACCAAAAAACTGAGTGTGAACTGGTAGCTGGAGAGGTGCCAGTTTACCTCTTGGGCACTGCCGAGGTGTCCCTGAGCAAGGCACCAAACCCCCAACTGCTCTGGGCGCTTGTCAGGAGCAGCCCCCTCACTCTGACACCTCTCCATTAATGCATGTATGTGTGTTTCAGGTCTGCATGTACCATGTATAAGTTAAAAAAACCAACAGAGTGTAAATTGAATTTCCCCACTGTGGGACTAATAAAGGTTGATCTTCTTCTTCTTCTTCTTAAAGGTGAAATGTGTAATGCCACATGCTCCAAACCCATAAGGGTAGGTCTACTATTGCATCCAAACAATCTAATCCTATGAGTCATCCATTCATTATCCGTGACCGCTTATTCTGGTGGGGCTGGAGCCGGTTCCAGCTAACACTGGGTGAAAGCCAGACTGTCACGCATAGAGACTGACAACCATTCACGCTCACATTCACACCTATGGACAATTTAGAAGTCTTTGGACTGTGGGAGGAAACTGGAGAAAACCCACGCTAACACAGAGAGAACATAGTAACTCCACACAGAAGCTGGATTCGAACCTGTGATCCTCTTGCTGTGAGGCGAGCACCACCATGCAGCCCACTTAATAACTAACAGTGGGGCAAGAATAGGCAAAATTCGACCAGACTGCTGAAACTCTTTCAAACGTCTCAGTGTCGGCCTATAACTTACATTAGAGCTTGCTTTGTTCCGTTTTAGCAAGACCATAGTAGCAAGAAAACAGCCACATCAAAACCATACAGTATATCCTCGCCATTTTTCATTCCCGCCCCGTCCTCTCTAGTCTGTGCATGTAAGAATATTATTGGCCGATTCAGCTTGTTGACGGAGCCCGTCCTGGAGAGAAATCACTGTGATTGGCTGTTCAGCTTTAATGAATCAGTGCACAAGAGGAGAAACGAAAGTGAGGAATGCAAGCCAGAAGTCAAGAGGAAAAACACAAAGGCTCTTCTCATACTTCATCTTTATCTCATCTGATCGATATTTTCACATGGCTGTCTAGAATGTAGCTAAGTAGTGAGTGAGGGTGGTGTGAAAATAGTCGGCAAATGTTGCTTTGTTTCATGTACGTATCATAACAACGGCTTGTATATCTACCATCCGTTTTCCTTTTTTGAATGATGAAGATAAACTACTGTGACCTGCTGTTGTGAAGAGTTTTCATTCCATATCCATATATAGGTACAGAGCATACATGCATTGTGGCAAAGACGAGGCGACTCAGCGGCTGGCCTTCGTCACAGCTAGTTTTTTGATGTCTGATTTTGTGTCTGGGCTTTAAGCGCTGTCTTCAGCGATAGAGACCACTTTTTTTCTTTGCTACCAAATGTGGTTTCTCACCAGGAGTGGATGGTTGGGTTGGCGATAAAGTTTGCTTACCAAGAGCTTTGGCCATTTTATTGTTTACTGTGGCACTAAGCGGGGGCTGTACCTTCAACGTGACTGACAAGCCCTCGGGTTGGCTCTACGTCTTCATCCTTTCATGTTGGACTGGTGATGTTGTAAGACAGGATGGGCCAGGGCTAACTGGTTAGCATTCTCATTTCAGTAGATATAGCTGCAATACAATACACAGTGTTTGACATAATATCAAAAACGTACTTCTTCATATCCTGTTGTTTTAATGTTTTAAACTAAAATTCTGGCCATATCTTAGACATTTCACCTTTTAAAGATGATACTTAATCTTGATTCACTGAGATTTTTTAAAAAAAAAAAACGATGCAACCATAGCTGCTCAAAGCTTCCATACGGAACAGTGCTTTAAAATTACAATTCCTATCTTTCCAGTGTTGTCAAGTGATTGCTATCAATTTCACAACATTTAATAAGCCTGTTTATTTGAATAAATGGTGAACTGAAAAATAAAATGGAAGCCTTCCAAACCCAATGTTTAATTGACAGGAAAGCAGAAACCAAACTATACAGATGAGAGCTTCTCTTTTTAGAAAACCTTGTCGTTGGTGGACTGGCTGTCTGCCTGCTGACAACCAGCACCCATTGTGATTGGCTTCTCCTGTCCTGACTTCCTGTCAGGTTGACCCTTGTGTGAACCAGCTGCTTTGCATTTGCATAATACCAAGATGACAGCTCATCAGCAGCACACAAGGTTCACAGGCTCCCTTTCTCACTGTCTCACACAACCAGTCTCCCTGCCACTCTCTCTTTTTCTCAGACACTGTATATCAGTGGAATAGTCTAATGACTGGGATGGCTATCCTGTAGTGAGGTATCAGA
Source organism: Pterois miles (assembly GCA_947000775.1). Classification (NCBI taxonomy): domain Eukaryota; kingdom Metazoa; phylum Chordata; class Actinopteri; order Perciformes; family Scorpaenidae; genus Pterois; species Pterois miles. The sequence goes on from CAMQGK010000637.1 coordinate 18,712,153, forward strand.
GCTTTTTTGTCAGTGTTTTTTGTTGCATTAAGGCCCCTAGTTCTGCATCCTGAGATTTAGGGATTAGTTGAAATTTGGGTCATATTTTGAAATCACTTCAGAGATCAATCAGGTGTTGCGACTGGGTCAAATGCATTTAATTTTAGTTCATAGCCCTAGTTCTAGACACACGTACATCATCTCACTGACAATTTATAGCATATATTTAGTTAGATTTGATGAAAATAGCTGTCAAAGAATCTGAGTCAGCCACAAGGATTTGTGCTCATGAAACTAATCCCAAATTAACAAAGACACATACATGTTCCTGCGTCCTTGGCTGCAGACAATAGCTTGACTTTCAGTGTTTCATCATTAAACTACAAGGACAGAGTGATACATACGTTTTTAGAACTTAGTATAAGGCGTAATTAGCCTGCCGCCTTTTCAGAGCAGATGTGTTTCGTCTTTTAGTCATTTATTTGTCTAAAATTGGAACAGCGATGCTTCAAGTTTAAACGATGCAGCTGTATATTCAGGCCATATAAGGACTTGGGCTTCACTCTTCACTCATATTTTTAATCATCGTAGCCTCACTCAACAGTACAAGTGTGTATGTGTGTGTGTGTGTGTGTGTGTGTGCGTGTGTGTGTGTGTGTACTTGTATGTACCTCATTGTAAAAATGTGTATTTTTTTTGATAAATCTGTTTTCTATAAATAACAATTGATGGTCAGCAGACCTGTGGTAACCTGGATAAATAAAGGTTATACAATGAGCGATGCAGCAGTAACGTAAAGGTTAGAGAGGCAGGTTTGTGTGGGCTTCTGTTGGCAGGATCGATCTCCAGATGGGCTCAGAAGTGAAAGATTGCTCTGCGGCTAATAGATCACACTTTGGTCTTACTGGGCAGTTTCCAGTTGTGAATGTTTGTGACTGTGAGTGTAGATCAGGGCCTTTCACGTCAAGAGCATTCATGCTCAGGTAAAATGAAGGTCAAATTATATGCATGGGCACACCATTTAATATTACCTACCATCTTAGATTTAGTGCTGTCAGAAGTTGTATTTCTTAATTTAAAGTTTTTTTTTTTCTTACTCATGAGACAATGATACTTGCCTAGTATCACCCATTGTAATGTACAGTATGTTAGTAAGTTAAACTGTGGGACAAGCTCCCCAAACCAATTACACACACTCTTCCCCTACTCTCTTCTTTTCCTCTCCTCCCTCCAATCATGTGTGATAGGTTTTACCATCTCCTGAGACTCCAGGTTGATTGACAGGTGGGAATTAGCCATGTGTAAACACTTCACGCATCCATTTGCATCCCATCATCCCTGGCATCACCGATCTCAAACACTCTCCACCCCCACTGGTCCTTTGCACATTGCTGTTTCTGCTGTTTCCTGCATTTTCACTGTTGGTAGGAGACAGAGAAACATGGATAGACTGAGAGAGAGAGAGATAGTTTGGGCTACTTTGGGTCCTGTACACAGTTTGACTGCAGGGGTCACCTTTCTATATAGAGAAGGTCTCGGAGAAGCTGCTATGAGAGTTGTCAGACCCAGAACTCAGATAAAACCAATACCTCATACTGTATATTCAGCATGAATTATAATAACATGTAAATACTTGTGGAAACTGAAAATCTGACCAAATAACCCAAATAAACACAGGACCTTAACCCAGGAGACTGCTGTTTGTCTCCTGCGTTAATCCAAGTCAGCATTGACTTATTTTACCTTAGTTTCATTCCAGAATTGTACGTTTCCTGTGAATTTTGAAAATTCACTGTGTAACGAGCGGAAACTGACACATCGTCCCTGACACCTCCAAAACTGACACTAGAGGTGCACCTATGGAGCATCATAGTTTGGAGCGAAGGGCCACTGACCAAGTCTCTGTATTTAGCAGTGAGACTTAGTTGGCCTTTCGGTTCCCCTCTTAAGCCACATTTCAACTTCTTCAGAGACTATTACCAACGCTCCATTCTGTTTTACTTCAGAAATCAGAAGTCAGAGCTGGGAATGACGTCACCCCCGAGTTGACTGTGTTCCAGGACAACAAAACCAAAAACTTAATGAGGTTTGCTTCAGAAAGATTTGTCATTGTAAGCAATACCAGTTAATAACAACACATTACTCTGGTATTTACATACAAACACTGTAGCAACATGTCTGCAGATATAAGTTGGACAGTACCGTGTGTATGACTAACTTAATGAGACACAAATAAGACAGAAGTGCTAAAAATCAGTATTTACTACAGCTTTATTCTGTTGATGTGCGGAGCAGCCATCTTGGATTCTGATGTTTGGGTTGGTGAGGTTCGTCCAACTTCAGGGGGCATTCCTGTTGAAATTCGTCTTCCCAGTTCAACTGTAACGCAGCACGGGGCCCTTGTTGCCATTTTCCATCCGTCCAAGAGATGCCCTTGGAGTTTCACTCCTCTCCCAGTCACCTGACTGCCACACCCATCTACACACCCGTTCCAACTTCCCTCATCTACTCTGCCTGGCCTTCCCCACTCACCTGCATCACCTAATCACCCACCTGCTTCCCATCCATCTGATTAGATCCTGTGCCACATATACTGGCCCAGCTCTTTTCTCCTATGTCAGTTTGTCATTGCCTGTCAGACCTACTGCAATTTGGACTCTGTCTGTAATGTATTTCTAATAAATTACTGAATTCATCCTGCTGCCTCATTTGGGTCCAACCCCGGTTGTCCTGCATTTCCAACATTGACATTTTGAGGATGTTTACCCAGTACTATACCAGATAAACAAATAAACTGATACACACAAATTGCTGATGCTGGGAAGACTAGATGTGAAATATTTTAATTGGGGGAGTTTCTCAGTGTGTTGCTGTGATTCCATTTGGTGAAACCAGGCTGAAAGAGGAGAGACTACACAAGCAAACAAGGAGCAAAACTGAAGTACAACATTGGTACAGATAAGTGATCAATCACAGAGGGAGAAAGACGGAGAGACTGAATCTCCTGGAGGAAAGAGATCTGGATCCAACATGTGCGAGAGAGAGAGAAAGAGAGAAAACGGGACACAAACAAGTAGATGGTTATTGAGATGCACTGTCTTTCAGAAAGTTAACATTATTCTCATCCTCAGGACAAACAAGGGTTGAGGCTGAGACCGACCCACCAGCCTAATAATAAAAGAGCTTTGCACAACATGTCTGTATGTTAAAATCCTGCAGAAGTGTTAAGAACGGCATGTTAGCGGTTGTGCTTTTGACACATTTTTGTATTGCAGACTGGCACTGTCTCCATCTATTTCTATTTTGTTCCTCACCAGGAGAGGCCATCATGCTGGTTGAATCCCAGCAAATTGAGGCAATGGTGTTATTGATCTGCAGTCATTTTACTCACCAAGTTCAAAGCTATTGATTACCCCTCAGAAGGTTGTCCGCTCAACAAGGGGAAACTCTGAATCCTGGAGGCAAAAATACAGCAAGACAACACAAGAAAACATCCACAAGGTCAGCAACAACACGCTCTTAATATCAAATACTTTCATTCCCAATATAGAAGTGTTAATAGGTCAAATTTATTTCAACAGGGGGACAACGCTCTGATCAACAACAGGCATCTCTCACCTACACATGTACTGTCATCTCAGTAGTTCATACACATGCACTCAACCTGAGAGAAATTATATCTGGCTATAAAAGACAAATAAATAGCTAAAACTGGAATGCCATTTTTTTTATGTAGGGTATATGGGGTATATACAGTTTATTATCATAAATGTGTGCATGCCATGTGTCCATGTGTGGTGTTTTAGAAGGATGGCATGCAATAAGTACAGGGAGCCCAGAGTTTTATAGCACTATTATCCTCACCCTGATAATATGAACAAACCATTACTCTCACCAGCCCTGACATTAACACCCAAATGAGCAATAATTAACTCAGACACTAAACCACATGCATGAGCAGCTTTGCAGAAACACATACTGTACACATACACACTTAGAGCTGTGTGTATGTTTGCATATGTTAATTAATTTTTATCCCTCTTGGAGCATGTAAGCATACTGTATATATACACACATTTTGAAAATAAGAAAAAATTAAATAAAATAAAAATATAATAATTAATGAGACTGAAAGTACGTTATGTTTTAATGCCATATTACTTTGTCAGCCCTTAAAGTGTTATGGAAATGAGTAGGGGATGTGCAGAGATAGATGTAAAGGGATGCCTGAGCCACTCCATTAAGCATCAGGGTGCCCGTATTATGTGCACAAATTAGTGCCTTGCCCTTAGCATGAATGAACTTGCAAATTGAGTATTTCTCATAAACAAGTGAAAAAATTTATCACTTGAGTGATTTCTGTGGCTGCACAAGGAAGTGGTGTCTTGTTTTGTCTTGTATTGCACCATGATAAGGCTGTTCCCACCTTATCATGGTGCAATACAGCCTTATGTATAAATCAAGCCGCAGCACGCAAGCTGCTACACTCTTCCTCTGATACACGAGCATGCCTGGGCTCCCTTGTCGGGAGACTGTTTGAGCTGCTAGAGCGCTGTGAGTTTGAGCACGTCCTAATGACTGACAAGCAAGCAGCGGCTCATGCAAATCAGGCGGTAGTACCAGAGTTGAACCCCTGCATCTGTCTTGCTGAATTCACATCTGCACTGCTCACAGTCCCAATTACAACAGCCTGTGCGTGTATGTGATTGTGTGTGTAAGTGTGTGTGCACTTATACTATTGCTATTAATTATTGCCGTTCATTAGCTAAAACTCAAACAGCTAAAAATGTTTTCTTTTTACGCAACGAGGAAGTGTGTTTGATTTGTCAACTTAGAAACCACCAAACTCACTGCATGGCATTTATAAGGATAATTTTGAAATCAAGGTTTCATGTGCTTTGCCAATGGCAGTAACTTAACACAACTATGATGCATGTGAAAGTGATCAGATCGTCACAGTGAAATAAGTAAGATCGGGTTGACTGCTTTGTCGGGCATCATGACCAGTGTTGGGGGTAACATGTTAGTTTGTTTTCAGTTATTTAGTTACTTGGTTCATGAGAAATCCATTACAAGAACATCACAGTGAAATACAAATTGTGCCTGGGGTCTCTCAGCTGCGAAAAACTCAAATTTGGAGAAGCACCTGCATACGCACAGCTCCACAACACCAGTGGGTGGCGATGTGCCGATGCCGATGTTACAGCTTCGAAACAGCAACGGCTTTCAGCTGTCACTCCAAGGGAAATAAACGAGCCTGTAGCTGGTTACATGGTGCATGAGATGCTACCAATACAAACTGTAGTCTCCATCTCTCCGTGAGATCATTAATAAAATCCCTATGAGGCGTAACATGGAAAGAACAGTGCCTGATAGAAAAGCACATTTGCTTGCAACCTCGATATAATTAAGAGCTGTAAAGGGGATATAGCATCTGTCATTCTAACATGTTCTCATCCCAACTCGTCATACAGTGCTGCTTTGTCACACACATTAGCGTCAGTTTATTTTACAGCCCAGTCGCACAGCAGTTGATAAAATCGTCACAAAATTTAATGAATTTATTTGTGTACATAGACACGAATTGCACTTTTTTTGTAATGGTCAGCACAAAATCAATTTGTATGTATTCCACGTAACTGTAAACTGGGAATAAAAAGCAGCAAACAGATGAATGGGTTGGTGAAAACACACAGGACACAGGAGACCACTGTTTTGTCTCATGTGAAACCAAAAGTCAAAGTTAATTTATTTGCCACGTAACTTCTGTCAGTCATGCCACTTCCATTATTATTGTTATTTTAACCCAAACCATGACCTTTTTGGAAAGCAAGCTAAGTAGGTTTTGTCATGGAGCTTCCATGTTTAAGTTACTACACTTCCAGTGTTGTTTTAACCCAAACCATAAGCAATTCATAGTTTTGTTTCCTAAGCCCAACCAAGTCAATCTTTTCCTCAACCTCACTAAGTAGTTTTATTTTAAAAAGACTGGAGCGTAAACTGACACTTGCGTCAGATGTTGTTGAAAGTTGTGCTCAGTTTCACAAAAAAAAAAATGTGGAAATTTGTGCCTACAGTATATACATAAATCAAGTAGATGCAGTTTTGTGACTATTTCATGAACTGCTGTGAGACTGTTGAATTTTGCACATCAAAACCATTGTGGTTACCTTTGGTGCCACTTTACGTTTAAGCAGCAAAGCCACTATAGTAAGGTTTAGGAAAGAACTGCATGATTGTTCTTAACACTACTGTTTGTACAGTGAAAATGACACTGAACGTTGTGAACAAGGGACACAAATGAATAGCTGATTGTAATGTGATGCACAGAAACAAACAGCGGTCTCCTTGATGGAAAGCCTTGTGTTTGTTGGACCCATCCACCACCTTCCCAGCTGCCCAGTGTGTGTCTTTTCGCTCTTTAAATTACATCACCACACCCCCGGCACACTTTCTCTGAGTGTTTACTGTTGCCACGGATGAGTTTACATTGTAGTTAATGGAACGCCCCATGCGTTTCATACCGGCACTAAGGAGAGCCTTGTGCAGTGGTATCAAATGCCAATGGTGGTCTTGAATTTGCTTTGAGTATGCACACTCACTGTATTCATGAATGCATTCTCTCACATTCCAGCACAACTCACATCGGCATTATCACAGCTGTACTTATTTGCTACTTAATGAAAATAGCTCTCTGCTCTAACAATTGTAAAGCCCTGTGGCTTTGGCAGGATGATTGCAGCGAGCAAGTAACCCTCTCGTCTGTCCTCTGCAATCTGAAGGTGCGATCTCATCCTCAACAGATGGCACACAACACCAAGACTGACTGAATACCAATTTAGCTTCCCATCTGTTTTCTCCTGCTCACTTCCGATAACAGACACTCAACAGAGCGCCGGGATATTCCTTTATCCTATTTGTTACTTCCAGGCATGTTAAGAGTGGTTTCAGCATCCTCTCTGGTTGTTTTGTCATGTTGTCCTTTATATGTTTGTTTGCTGCTTGAATGAGGACTTGGACAGGCACTCAAAAAGTTATTTTTTAAGCTTTATATCATTGGATGCAACAAAAATCACCAGGGCTTGTTTGATTTTTTGTGCTGATCTTAAATGGTATCTAAATGTAAATAGCTGATATTCCATATCATATCAGCTCTGGGTTATAACATAAATAATATTGAGAGTATCATAGCAACAGGGAGAGGATGGGACTGGCCTCTCAACACTCAGAGGTGTCATCACTCATCCAAACTCTTTCACCTTTCCTCCCTCTGTCCCCATATTTTAGCCCCCACTCATTATACAAATCATCATTTCATTGCCAGCATTCATCACTTCTTTTACCTGCATAACAATGACTTAATGTGGTTTAATGGTGAGGGCTGTATCGAAGTAGGGCCTTGGGAGTAATATGGTGTGTACTGGCTGACAGGGAAGCCAACAGCTGGGTCAGAAGGCAAAGAAATGCATCCTCGGAGGCTGTTTGTTATTGGAGGCACACCTCAAGAGATACAGAAACTAGGCAGGTAACTGTACACACATATGAAGCAGCTGGGAAATAAATTAACACCATATTATATAGAATATGTTGCATTAAAAAAAGCTATATGTGATATACACGCGCACACCCAAAACACACCTACACAAACACGTGCACACTAGTGAACCCCAGTGTGTCCCCACTGACTGTTAATGAGGGGTCATAAACCCTGAGAAGCCTCCATCTCCCAGAGTCCAGGGTCAGCAGGGCCACAGTCTTAAACCCATGAATTAAACATCAGTCTATCTGTCTGGCAGGTATAAATATTTCTCTTCCATTCTGACTGGACTAGTGTGACACAAGGCCAAAGCCCTTCCACAGAGTCCCCGACACAGTTTGACATAGGGGGGAGGATGATGACTGTCGGAGTAATGGGATACAGGGTGAAGCGCAGTTGTAGAGTAGGTTTCATATTAGGCCCGTGAAATGATGTCCTACTGCAGAGAGGTTTTAGAGGGAGAAGTGTGTGTGTGTGTGTGTGTGTGTGTGTGTGTGTGTGCGTGTGCGTGTGTTTAGAGGCTGTTGTTGCTCTGAACCAAACTCATGATTGCTTGTTGGCATTACAGTATTCTATATGGCGATTTGTGCTGCACCGATCATGCCGCAACTTCATGAACTTCCAAACTCATATGCTTCACTCAGTCCTTCACTGCCCTAAAGAATGTGTTTGTTTTGTTTTTGTTTTTTGTTCTATTTTATTTATTTTTTTTGCATCTGCGGTACAATATGTCAGTGGAGGGTGGAATAATCTAATGCTGCAATAGCAGACAGATAGAGAAGTCAATAAAAAGGGTGAAAACTTGTGATGCAGAAGTTATTATGATAATGCAATGACAGCACAAATTGGAAAAAAAACTATAAGCCCGGTCGATTGAAGTCACTGGAATATCATGGAGTGATAATTTACTGTACAATCAGTTTAAGAGACAGAGGGGCTGCCCTGAAGTAACATATTGTGTATTTCAATCCTGGGGATGGTTGTGCTCAAGTTACAGTATCGCAAGAACCTGATGGAAGTGATAACAATAACATTAACATCTCCAGAATGCTGCACACATTTTTTTTCAAACATAATGTGACATGATGAGTCTACAGGTGTTGTTTCTACACCTCATGTGGATGATGCTCCTCTCATCATCCCTCTGTGTGTGAGTGTAGATGTAGGCTATTTCAAAGTTTATATGGAATGCAGCCTCCAGATTCAGTACCCCCATCAATGGACAGCGACAAATAGTAAAGAGAGTACACACCTCATCAAACAGAATATGGAGCTCACCGATTTTGTTTTATACCATTTAAGCAATGCGCCAGGCAATGTGCAGGCTCACCTGACATGGGATAACAATAAGTACAACTCCTTTGCCCCTCCCTTGCACCTTATGTTGTGCTAGGATAATGTGCCATTTAACAACCAAAAGTGAAGCTGAACATTTTGTAAATGCACTTGTACCATGCACTTTAGACCATGCACGAGAGATAATTTAAATAGAAGAAGAAGAAGAAGAAGAAGATAGTCCTTTATTAGTCCCACGAGGGGAAATTCAATTTTTTCACTCTGTTGTTAACTTATACACGGTACATGCAGACCCAAACACACACATGCACAAACATGCAACAATGGAGAGATGTCAGAGTGATGGGGCTGCTCCTGACAAGCGCCCCGTGCAGTTGGGGGTTTGGTGCCTTGCTCAGGGGCACCTCGGCAGTGCCCAAGAGGTAAACTGGCACCTCTCCAGCTACCAGTTCACACTCAGTTCTTGGTCCATGTCGGGACTTGAACCGGTGACCCTCTGGTTCCCAAGCCAACTCCCTACAGACTGAGCTACTATAGGGCCCAATGTCTCTGTTGAAGCTAACTAAATTTTTCCCATCCCCCCGAGTCTTCCAACTTTGGAGTTTGTACTCATCTGGCTCCTTCCTGAGGTCTGACAATGAGAACATAGGCTTTTGTTTGAAATCAGGAGGTGGACTGGAGGTCAAGCCAATAGACGATCAAAGCGTGTGTTCCCAGGCACTGAGGAAGAATCGCTGCCTTTGATCTCCACCTTTCTGTGGACAGGATGGTGAACTGCTGCTTGCTTCTTTGGATCTGTGTTTACTTTACCTCAAGGGTACTTTTCAGGAGGAGAATTTGATTTGCTCTGACATTGTGTCAGGAAAGAGAATGCGCACAAGCACGACAGTTTAGCTAAGTAGAAAGAAATTAGTCAAGCCAGCTTTTCTAAGACATGAATATTTTGGATTTTCATATTCAATAAACACTGAACAGCCTCTTCACAATCTGCAACCGTGGGTCATGGGCTCAGAAAATGACTTCAGAGTTTCACATCTTTCAGAATAATTCAGAACAGTTCAAGTTATATAAGCAATTGGGATGAAGCTGGAGCTATAGGAATGTGGTGCTGGACTGTTACATAAAAGTGTATGTTAATATAACTTGTAGCTGTACCTTTGTGATGTTACTGTGTTGAACAAATGCAAGTAAATATACATTAGTTCCAACGTTTGCATCCCTAGGGACTGTTAATTTTCATTTTTTCTTTCTTCCAAGAATATAACAAGTGGAAATCAAGTTAGGTTTGCTTTCCAACGCCTCTATGAAAAGGTACAGCTCACCAGACACTCACTGTTGCAGAAATAGAAATGGAACACTACAACAAGGGATAAGAAGGAGGAATAAGATGTCCTGGTTCATGATTCAGACAGTCTGAACACTTCTTCCCACATTATGCGTCTCTGTGTCTTCCCTTCCCTGTCTCCTCAGTGTCTACCAGTATAAACTCATAGCTTGTGCAGTTCTCACATGAAGTGCTGTCATTAAACTTCTCCCTTTTCTCTCTCTTTGAAAAACATATCTTAGCAAAGATGATGGCTTCATTTTGCCACTGCTGAACTACTGCTTATAGATGTGCTGACAAAATTACAGCTCTTGTATTGCCAGCCGTTAGGCATTGGAAACAAAGCTTGGAAATGCACCGCACAGATTGTTTCACATAATTATCTGCTCAGTGTGATGTATTTTAGTTTAAGATACTTTTTTTTTTTTTTATTTGAACTTGCTCCCTTGTGTGCAAGCAAAGCAAGAACATATCCACACAATTCTGTTAATCACCACTCATGGAAGAATGGCACCTCCCCCCTCTTCCTACTTAATTAAACCTCTCTTTCAGGCTATCATAACACAGATAGAGAAATGTTTTGGAAGTAGTATGCAGATTTAAAAGTTCATGCAACTTCTAGGTCTCAAGGTGGCTGCCCAATCTGAGGTGCCATCGTATGGGTTGAGCTCTCACATGGCTTTTGACACTTACAGTAAAGCCTCATTTAATGTGTCACATGTATAGCCTCCCAACTATTTTCCAGATAGTCCAGATAGAGTTGGGATTATTCACACCACACCATCATATTTACACCATTATATGCTGGAAGACCCAAAGGATGCATGTATTCACAGAGGTCTCTCTGGGTGGATGGAGAAAACAAACTATGTTTGGTCTCTAAACAAGGATTGCTGCATCATCTTATGGTAGAGATGATAATTGTGTTGAGAGCGTAGACTGTACATAAGACGATGTAGACACTATGACATCCCCCATGGTTTGTGGACTGTTACTTTGAAGCACTGAGTTCAGGATTTTGGTCGTTGCAAGTTTGATTTATTTTGCAACCAGAAGTGACACAAGAGGGTGGAGCTAAGTGCAACCAAATGCTGAATAAGACATTTTTTTTGGTGATCAAAGGTTACAATTAACACTCACGAGCTAACATTGAAGGGGTACAGATTTAAGATGAAAACGCAGACAACACCCAAATCAGACAGCGCTGTGGTGCTTTATTTACCCTGCTTTATTGTCTATCTTGGCCTACTTTGCAATGTTTATTGAAGTAATGAATCAAGCAACAACTAGAATAATTTTCTCATAGACTTCTCTACAATCGGACTTGCAACCGGAGGAGTCGCCCCCTGCTGGTCTTTAGAAAGAATGCACTTCTTTTCAGACCCAGAGGTTGCTTACTGGTTGAGGATCCGGCAGTACAGATGTCATAGTACCACAAGACTGTGGCAACACACGTCAACAGGCAGCGATGTGTTGGATCGCTTCTGCTGGTGCATGTTGGGGAGAATCTGAGGTCGTGGGCCAGCAGGCAAACATGTGGTCTAAGTGTTGGACATCTCCAGCCTCTAAAACATCAGTACACACATTATGCCTATGTCAGTAGAAGAATTGCAGTTATCTGGATCTGGTTTGGGCATGTGCAAGAGGAGATGTTCTTTTCAAGCCAGAACACCACTTGCACTCTGCGGTTCTACTTCCTCTACAGGACGATATAACATTAAGGGCTGATCTGCTCACCTCTGCTTAAATAGTTGCTCTATACTATTCTCTCTCCAAGTCAGTCCCCTGCTGCTGGAGTGGCTTAAGAAGGAGAAGCCTAATGCAAACATGATAGCTAGCAGTCAGGCCAGTCCTTTATAGGTGGGTAATGACATCACAAGCAGATGCTGTGATTGCTGGATGGTCCATTGTGGCTTAGAGCCACCTATACGGTTTAAAAAAGCCAAATATTTCACTCCTCAAAAGTGGTGTGAGGACGCAGGAATGGACCCACCAAATTTCCCCATCATATCAATTCTGTCATTCCATGAACTTCTACTGAGAAGAGGCCTTTTATTCACCCTTGGATCTGTATAGTCTGCAATATTTCAATCACCTTATCAAACCACTTTTGGAGAGACAACCATCCTCAGTGAAGTAATTCTTGAATGGGGTCAGGTAGTTACAGTCCTTGTGTCACTGTATGGGTAGTCTTTTAGAAACCAATTGCCAAATCCACCTTGATCTGTTGTTAAGACAGTGCCGCTGCTTGCTTTACCTCAGTAAAGAGGGATGATGAAACAGCACTCCTCTGGGTTGCAGCGTGTGGTCAAAGATGGTATTGTGCTGCAATAGTCGTTTTCCAGGTACTGTGCAAAAGCAAGCATATCAATACAATAACATTCATAAAACTGACCAGTAATTGAAGGCTAACAGAGTTGCAGCAGCAAGCACCTGAGAGTAGCAAGATAAAAAAAAAAAAAAAAAATCCTGTATTCCCTCTGTCATGTTTTCTGTAGTTTCATCTCTTCCTGATGTTACATCTTACCCCCTTGGTGACCTCTTCCTTTTTCAACAGCATACTGGGCCTTACTGTGTAACTCAATGTAATGGTTCAATGCAGTTTTATGTTTAATGGAAGGTTTATTCAGGATCAATTTAGTGGAGCAGGAATAAAAAAAAACAAACATGACTATTCTGTGCTGTTTCTGTTTCTTTTACTTACACTCTCACTCTGCACTTCTCCATCCCAAGTGGTTCAAGTGTTTCATTAATTTCATGTTTTTCTGTTGCAAATACTTTTCAGCTATCCAAAGCAATAGCCCTATAACCATAATCATGCTGTCAACATACCCATCATTGTAGTACAACAGACGACTGAAGTCTGGAGACAGCAGCAGAGGACGCTCCCTGGCTTTTTTTAACACAGCTTGACCTGAAATCTTATCACAGAGTGATGTGTGTATTGCTAAAAGCTCTCTCCACTTCCACCCCTCCTCCTCTCCAGTCTGTAACACCAACTTCATTTAACATTTGTTTTGCTTGCACCATCAAACTCTGTCACCATCAGAAACTGTGATATTTGAGGAGGAGTCAGGCCGGAGCACTAACCCCCTCCCGAACAAGAGGATGGAGAGGCTTGTTAAATCAGTTCTTGTCACGCAAGCTTCCACTTCTAGTTTCATTTATTTATGACTTAGTCACTAAAAAGTGAGCTGTTGTCATCGCTGCTTCTGGTGGCAGCAACCTATGGAGTGTTATGGGAGTTTTAAAACAATCATGAAACCATCCACAGTGCATGTGTGTGTACAGTATGACTGTAGATCCATGTCTCATTTCAAGATCAACACAGAAAACGGTACACCTGGACAATCTTAGCATGGATGTCTGCATACATACATCTGTTAACAAGTTTGTTGGTGTCTGCAGTCTGTGCTTGTATTCTGCATGGTCACACATTTTGGGCTATACACAGACGGTCCACATGGACCCTCATGGACAGGGGTAAATGCTGAGATTTACTCATGGCCGTGTAGAAAAAGAAAAAAAAAAAACACTGTTTTCCAGTCAGTGTTGCTTAGTGAGCATTTAGTACTTAGTGATATCCCACAGTCAGCTTTCAATTTAACAGACTTACAGACTTGATTCCTATGTATACATTATAGAGCAAATCCATTAGATGGAATGGAATCAAAATCAATGTAATTGGTAATAATAATAACATAACATAACATTTTTTCTACAATCAACTATACTCCTCTGCATTGTCCTCTAATTCACTCTTACCCTTGCTGCTTCCCGCATCTCTTCTTATACTTACTGTCATTTTCTTATTCCTCCTATTTCGCCACAACTTCTGTGTCAAATCGTCTTCCTCTCCTCTCTTATGATCTATCCGTTGAGGGCCGTGTGTCGTCACTCTCAGACGATGTTTGAACAGATTGCTTGTCAAAACACACTAACATAAAACACATTTGTGACCCCCTCGTCCAAGACCTCTCTATATAGTGAGCTGTATAGTGTATAGCTGTATAGTGCCCCAGGCTCTGGGCTGTACACTAGAACAAAATCCACTGGCAGCCAACAGCACAATAACTAAATTCACCTACACATCTGCTGAATTAACAGCACACATTGGCCTACACAAAATTGATGCCAACAGCATTTTAATTGAGACATATATTCACCTGCATCTGAACAGGATTTGCAATACAGGAATACTCAAAGCCAACAGCACAATAACTAGAAACAAATTCACCTGTATCTCAATAAAACAGCATTCACAGTGCAGATACACTCAATGAAAGCCAAGAGCACATTAACAAAATACACCACTCTGAAACAGAAATAAGAGATGCGTTTCAGCCACCTGAGTGGTGCAGCGTTGGCAGTGCTGCTGCCTGGTGACTGGCTAGCTTTGTTAACACACATTGCATGCTGGGAGGTCCTCAGCAGTAGCCTCCTCTCGCCTCTGTTCTCCGCTGGAATCAGCCTGCTGCTGCTCATCTGTCCATGCTCTTTCCTTCCCCTCAGACTGTTAATGCTAAAAATAACAATGTTATTTTTGAATAATAAATGTGTCATCTAAAACGTGTTGCAGCATCAGCCTCAAAATGTTGTTTTTCTTTTTCTCTCAGAGTTTTTTTGGACCTTTTTTATCCATTTTATGTGTATTCTTATTCAACACTGCTCTTCCTGTCCTGATTTCATTTGATTACTTCCCATTTCACCTTTGACATTATATGGACAGAAGGGTTGGGGGAGGTGACAGCGGTCAGTAGCACTGTACATGCTGCAGCCTATTGACAATTTAGGGACTGCGTAACCCCTAATCAAATGGGTTGTTCGAATACGAAGTGGGCCATGACCTGCAGGTCAATTTTTTCGCTCATTTTTTTTTCCCACAGTGTTGGTGGCGACCTTGCAGCCCACTGGGTATTTGCCAGAATTTCCAAATTGCCAGCCTCCTCTGTTTGCTTTGAAAGATTCCCATATAGGAGGAGCGGAATGGAGTTGCCAAAGCTTATAGCCAATATTTGGAATTACTGGTAAACTGAAAGATAAATGGTGAAGGAAAATAAAATATGTGAATAGAAAAACATGGGGTGCAGTACACATAGTATTTTGGAATTCCTTACCATATCATTTCATGAATGAATGAATGAATTGTGCATTTTCTCTCTCAAAGTCTCAGTCATTAAATCCATATATACTTTTCTTTTTTTATTTTCAATGTACTGGTGAATTTCCACTTCCACTTGTCCAATATTGTTAATAGTAAATGTTTATTGTCAATACTGCATATGCTGTTCCTATTTTTATATTTCCTTCTATTTAAGCTGTCATCTTTTATGTTTGTCTCTTTTGTTTAGCTTTTTCTTTTTGCACTACCATCTTTGCTGCTGTACACTACAAATCTCCCCACTGTAAGACTGATAAAGGAATATCTTATCTTATCTTAGCTTCTATGAGCCAACAAGGTGGAAGATGAATACACATAAAAAAACAAGAGATGGGTGGTGTTCAGGAGTGAAGTGGCAGAGCAGTGGCACCAGAAATAGCTGTTGGTGACACAGCTGGAGCAAAGCCTGTAGCAACAGAAGGCTAGAGGGTGGCTGTTCAATAGGCCTTAAACAGGTCAGCTGGGTTCACTTTACTGTCATGTATCTTGATAAGATATTTCAAAGTATACCTTTTTCATCCCACCAAACAAAACATAAAATAAACTTTAATTTATGATATATTTGTGTCATTAATTTTGCAGCCAGTCACATTATTCATTTCAATCCTGAACAGCTGTGCTAATTAAAGGAATGAAATGACACACAAAGACAATCAAAAACAGTTTTGTTTATGAAAATAATAAATCAAAAGATTATGAATACAGTATCTGTTGTTTAGGTTCACAGTGGCAATGTGTGAATATATCACACCGCACATACTGTATAGGACTCACTGAATATGTTATAAAATAAATAATAACTTAAAAGCTGAATGTCAAAGACTCAATTAAGGTCTGTAATCAGCTTTTGGTGGCTGAGTGGCAGAACCAACACATTTTGATTAGTAGTGTAATAATTACTGTTCACAATCTGTGACTACAAAATTAAAAAGTGATCTGAGCAGCAGCCGATATAAAATGTTATGTGATAAAAAAGTGTGCAGAAAACCAAAAACAACAAATAGATTATTTTATCTATTTGTTTATTTAATTTTAATTTTGCACACCTCATTCTGCATTGTTTTTAAATTGTAACATTTCTGAAATCAAACTTAATTCAAAAACCATTTCAGCTATCCTTAAATATATTGTACATATGTAAAATGGCAAATTACCTGTACATCACATATTACAATGTTAAAACGTATCATAGCATAGTTAACAGCTCTGCACTGGAGCTGTTTAAGCTAATGTTCATTTTACAGAATGAGATGCTTCACAGCTCAAAATTCCCAAAGTAATTATACACAAACATGAACAATTTAACAGTACAATTATGACATTATGCAGTCAGCCAGACTGTTTCACTCATTATGCAGAAAAATGTCCTAGTCCACTTATCCTTTGCATTAAAATGATGGTTTAACATTTTTTTAACATATTTTATGTTGTGTTCAAGTAACTAAAAACATGTCAGAAAATGTGGTTGCTAAATCAAAATAGTTTAAAGTTATTATCGATATTCAGAAGCCCCCATCAACCAAGCCACATTTCCTCTGTGTTTTTTATTCCAGTTTCTTACTTTTTCTGCCCTTCTGCACACATCTGTCTCTGTGCCTGCATGTGAGAGACTGAGTTGGAAGTGCAAATTATCCTCTCAGCATGCCCTTGCCCTTGTAGCCCTGTTTTGATTCCTCTATCCTCCTCTTTCCCTTCCTTCTCCTTTCCTCCCGCTTCCTCCCTTTAATTCACAGTGTCCTGGACAGGTTCTGTCTTTATCACAAGCACCATTTAATCTGCTATGGAGAATACATTGTACACAATTGGGGGGCCCTAATTGATTTATACAATGTAATTACTCCATTCTCGATCGTCTCATAAACGACAAACCTGGTCCCAGAGCCACTAATTAGAAGGGAACAGGATTTGCGGCTAATATAATTCATTATTTCCGAATTAGAGGCAGAGAAGTTGTCACAATATAATGATCAAGCAAATGAACGCAGTTGTTTTCTGCTGTTGGGCCTCTTGTTTTGCTCTGAAAAGAATGCAGAGTGCTGGTCGCAGTGTGGTGATGCTGGATTCCCTCGATTGCGCTCTTTTGGCACACTTGCAAGGAAAAACAAGGTCCTCCATTTTTCTTTTTATTTGGGATGTTACTGCTAAACACATGATTAACTATTTGGACAACCAATTTTTTGCTTCTTTGTGTTTCTAACTGGTGCTTCAATAATGAAGGTTTAGGCCCCTTTTCCAATGAAATTAGCATATATTGTTTCTAATTTCTTATAAAATCCTCCACAGAACTTGAATTTCTTCAATGGGTAGTGTATATACTGTACATCTAGTCTTTGGCTACATGGGACTACTGTTTTGCAATACACTTGCAATAGAATATATTTTTCGAAAAAATCAGTAGTCCCATGTTCCCAAAGACTAGAAATAGTATAGTATAGTATAGTATAGTATAGTATAGTATAGTATATATATCAGAAAATGTCCGTATCTCAGAAACTACAAGGAGCACAATCGAGTATTTGGTATCTATGAACTCATGACAAGTTGAATATCATTTACACAATTATGAATTTAAAAAATCATATGGAAACCATTTCATGAACACAATGTCAGCATTTTTCCACATTTTTCAAAAATCTTCACTTTTTTTGGACTCTTGACTGTTAAAGTGTGATTTTCCATGTGATCTAAAAATTTCACTCAAAAACTCTCCCTCAAAACTTTCAGTCAAAAGTTGCACTGTTAGATACTTGCCCAAAGTGTGTCTGTACCAAATTTCAAGACTTTTGACCAATCAGAACAAATACTGTGCCACGTTTCCTTATCATACTAAAAATAATGTTTATAACAGGATAATACAGTTTGAAGAATTTCCTCATATTTCAGTACGTACAGAAATAATATTGTACACTGAGGTTATTTCTGATGCATTTGTGCTACTACATTTTCACATTAATTTATCAATCAACTGATATAGTCCCATTAATCAGCCACAGTTCAAATAGCTTGCTCAAAGGTGTTAGATGCAGACTTAAAATAAACAACATACATGTAAAGCTGACATTGTGTTTCCTTGGTTCATGTTGTAAATGGATTTAAAGTAGTGATATAGCACTTTAACTTACTGTATGATTAACTGACATGTAATGCACTGAAACATGTCCCTGAGTGACACATTCATTTTAATTCTCATTTGGTAACCAATGAATCTGAGAAATGTTTACATCCAGATATTACCCAGGATGTATATTTAATGCCAGGTGAGTCAGTCATAAAAGCAGTTTTATAACATGAAAGTTGCAGATGCCAGACAAGTAGAAAAAGCTAGACATAGAAAAAATCTTCTACTTGAGGTGTCCTTGAACAAGGAGCATAACCCCAACTGTTAAAACGAAAGGCACAGCAGCAGCGGGCTGAGGTTGAGAATGAATGTAACAGCATGAATGTAATCTTGTTACAGAAGAGCCTGCAAGTCCAGTCAACCTTCTCTGGATAAGGAGGATAATTGTAATGTAATTGTACATATTCAATGATGCATATCTGGGAATTTGAATGCATACACAAATATGCACATCATGCATTACTGTGTGTGCTTACATGTGTCAAAATGCTTGTTTGTGTGTGCGAGACAGAGAAAAGTAATTCATTCAATGTCTGATGTTTGGGCTATTAGAACAAACAGCCATAGGGGTGTGGCTGTCAACACTCATTAGTGCTGCTGTCACCGTCACCACTCCAATAATTACTGCCACTGTAAACCCACCAGCATCACTGCACCCAGCACGTCGCTACCTGAGATAGCATTAGCCCAGTTCTGTGCGGCCACTTGGACCTGTCAAGTACCATGAGTCATAATAGATTTATTTGAGCGTGAATGTCCTTATTTAACGTGAGAGACAAGCCATTTTGCATAAGTATGGGGTCGTCAGAAGTCTTGATATTCTTTCATTTTGCTGTCAACTTCAATGAATGTGCACGTTGGTTGGTGTGCAGTGAGTACTCCTTGCTGTGCGTAAAGCAATAGTAGTTGCAGGATAGAAAATAGGATCACATTTGTTAGATTTTCTACTTTTTTTGTAATTTCACATGGCTTTGAGGTTAGGATTCTTGATTATAGATTTATGCTTTGCAACATATTTGTATTTGTAGCTATTTATTTTCATGCTGACAATACTGTCAAGTATCATGCTGGTAATAGTGTGGTTTAAACCAGGACACAAACAAGTTGTTGTGGTTAATTAGCCTTGCTTTGTTTTCTGTTTCTCAGTGAAATAAAAAATGACATTTGATGTTTCTCAGGAGGTTAAAGATAAATTAAACACTGTTTGTAACTGTAAACATTACAGTACAGGGTAAATCAAACCCGTGTGGCTGCTATTATATTAATAGCACAATCCCTTTGGCATTTATGTCATTTTCATTTTCTGTTCACATTTCATAGTCCTGTTTTAGTAATATGTGTCATTGTACTGCACATCTATCTAAGAACAGGAGACACTATGGAGGAGAATCAGCTAACAGGAACATTTTTTATCTTTTTAATTTCTTCTGTTTAATTTGTACTTTAATAGACAAAGGGGCCTGGTTAGAAACTGAACTGGATGTATTATCTCTCCACATGACTCCCCTCAACAAGTCTACTACCCTCCCACAGTCCCTTTTACAGTCCCAAAACATAGCGGTGGCTTTTCCCTTTATTTGTCCTACTGAGGTTATTATATTCCATCCTTATTGGAATTTGCTGTGTAACAAATTATGTATGTATGTTTCTTATTATTTACATAAAGTAGGAGGCAGCATTTGAATTTGGCAAATCTGTGTGGGTCTTGTTTACCCAGTCATTGTTTTGCAATGCATGCACTGAGCACATTTAGTTTTAGTAATTTGACATTTCTAAGATGCATGTTCTCAATTGTTATGGAATAATTGGTTGGCTGTAATGTTGCTGGATGCTGGGTGCTCCAACTACAGCACACCATGAATACCAATGTGGAATTCGCAGCATGAAGAGACACACAGACATATTGTTGCTGTCAGGCACAAAACATTGGGTTTTTGTAGAAAAATTCAATATGTGTACAGGAAGACAAAATATTTTAATGAGACTATTAAGTCCTGCTTAAATGTGCCGGTTGTTCAAAATGAGATTTGGATTAGTCACTGTTGGTTTATGGAGTTTGGATTTACTATTTCATTACATAATGTTATATTCTACAATTGTGATAATGTGGCAATTTGATGTATTGCCACCAGCATTAAAAACTGAAAATTGATTATTGGTTACAGTCAGACGGCGATTTGAGGGGGGATGCCATCCTCCTTGTTAGCCAAATGACCAAAACCCATTACCCGAGTTAATCTGCCACCCTTCTCTCCATCCCCTAGTAGCAGATAGAGTGCAGAGACAGAATATGTTAGTCTAGTCTGCCTGAGTTATTAATCCTTTATAAAGTTTGTGCAAGTTTGAAGCTATGGCCCTGACCATGGCTCTGAAATTTAGATGTGTATTGATGAATCCATGGTGCTGTCCGTGGTGCTGAAGGGCTTTGTGGCCTAACTTGCCCAAATCCATCTCCCCATGTTAAAAATTACCAAATGGCCTACTTGTTAAAGTCACATCGTAACTTTTCATAAACAGCTGCTTCTGTAGCCACAAGTGGTAATTACAGTGGCACATTAAATTTGCCTGCGTTGCCCAAGACTGTTCTCCTCAGTCTAAGTCAGCATCTACACTGATCAAGGCTTTAGGCTAGCTGGCCTGAAGAGTGATTGGAAAGAGAGCAAAATATGTGTCTTGTATCAGGCTGTTCTCATACACTGTTTGTAGCTATACCTATGAAAAGTAAGACACTGTAATTCATACACTAAAGTATATATCCCATGAAATCAATTAGTGTGTAATTTCCATAATTGTGAGCCAGGAATTATAAAGAGCAGCAAAGACCTCGTAGGGAGGATGTCAGGGTGGATGGCTGGGTCAAAAATTACCAGACTTTTACCCAGGAGGCCAGCGTTCGTGTCTATGCGAAACTAGAAGTCAACTATGATTTATTTTTCAGGTAAGTTGTGTACTTGAGTAATACCACTTCTGGGGCTATTTTAACCCAAACCACAATCTTTTCCTAAGACTAATTTAGTAATTTGTTGACTAGACCTAATTAACTAGTTTTATTCCCGAAACCTAACGAAGTTGTTTCCTGTGAAGATGGAAGTTTATTTTGAAAAGACTGTATGCAAGTAACAACTGACAGGTGTTGCTGGACATTCGTAGAAAAACAAAGAAAAAAAGGAGCAGTAACTTTTTCGTAAGATATCATGTGAACCATTGTATGAGAATATGTTGCTTGTAGCCATGTATATTGTGTTTACTACCTGACCACATAAGCAAGGATGTTTTATTTAGTATTATTTAAACATAAATTCAGCTTTTCAGTTTCTTGAGAAAGAGTGTGCTCTTCACCACAAATTTTTGCTTTCAATTTAACTGGCTGGGTATGCCATGACATTGGGAGCGAGACAGAGAGGGAGAGAAACTGAGTGAGAGAGTGAGCGCTCGGGATAAAACGGGCCAGCAAGGCTTGAAGACGAGAACCAAGGAGAGGTCGATCCAGGGTCGGTGAAGGCCCGGCGGCCATGGATCCTTCTCTAGGAGGACAGACACTGATAAGACCCAGGTAGCTCATACAGTGCTGAGGTTTAAGAGGGCACCAAGATAACAGCCTGCTGATAGGACCAACCAACGCAGCTGGACTGCAGATAAGAGGCAAGGACTTGTTGCCCTCAACAGGAACAAGACTTCTAATTTGAGCAGGACTTGCACTGGTATTCTGCAGTGCCAGCATTACTGTTTCTGGCATATTGGGTGGTATAAAAATTGTATATACACCAGTAGTCTGACTTGTTTTTGTGATTGATCGAATACTTTCAAATCCATAATGCTTTTCTTTTGTTTATTTATTGACCGTTGTTTTATGTTTTAGCAGAATTCCTACTTGATCATTTCTTTTCTTGACTTCATATTACTGTTTCTACTAAATACAAAATATTCCATTTCTTGTAGTATTGTTCTGTCAATAGCAGTTTTTTATTATATTGTCTACTATAAACAATTCATATTTATATTGACTACTTCTTAGAGAGTCAGTGGGCAGCCTCCATGTCTGAAAAGTGAAGCTAATGCTGAAGTGCCTTAAACTTGCATTCTTCCTAATATCCAGCAGGAGGCGACTCCTCTGGTTGCTAAACAAAGTCTGATTGTATATAGAAGTCTCTGAGAAAGTGATTTAACGATTTATTACCTCAGTAAAAATTGTAAACATGAGTTTATGGTCTCAATCACTAGTTTCAAGCCTTCATCAATACAGCATGATGTTCATTTAGTAAATCATGGTTCCATTTAGTGTCAAATAGACCATAAAGCGGGGTATGCGTTAGGGTGGGCTGCCTTGTGATTGACAGGTTGCTACCACGGCATTGTCCAGTCTGGGATTTGTCCTTGTTTTTGTCTTACAACTTTAACCCTTTCATAGTGTGTTTTCAGTTCATGGAAGTTAATTGTATTTTGGTCGCCTAAAAATGTTTTATTCGGCATTCATTTGTACTTAGCTCCACCTTCTCATGTCGCTTCTGGTTCAAAATAACCAAGGTGATGAAGCCCATCTTGAGGATTTAAAATGGCAGTCCACAAACTAATAAGTGATGTTAGGGTGACTGCATCCACTTCGTATACAGTATACAGTCACTGGTTTTAGTGTGTTTAGTTTATGGTTTTCCATGTCTTCTCATAATGACAATGTTATGGTCACAATATTTTGTCAGCGTTGTTCCAAACAAACTGGCATTGCTACTGGCCTCTAAAACCCCTATATGTCAAGACCTGATTTCTGCTGCTCTAATTCTATGTGTATTATTTATGACACACAGTTGCGTGTAGTGTATACTTCTACCCAGAGGCGTGATGAACCTGAGCTGTGCTCTTTTACCTTTCTCTTTTATTGTGTGTTAGCTGAAACACAGAAATCAAACCTCCAAATGGAGCCCCAAGGACAAAAGACATTAGGTAGGAAATGTTTCATTTTGGAGGGAAGCATGCTCATTCTCTGATCTCTCTCATTTAGCATTCGTCTCACTCTGTGCGCTCCTCCTACAAGCTGTGCTTCTGTTGTTTGATGTTAACCCAGGCTACCGACCGCCTTGTTAGCTTAATAGTTTGGATATGCAATCTTGGAGTGATTTATCACCAGCAACTAAAGCAGTCCCCACCTACTTGTGTCGTTTGTTGTATTATTTATTTTTTTCTTTTATGATAAATTGCAGCAAGTGATACGCAATCAACTCAGTCAACATCCAACTCGTAGCGCGTTTGGAGTCACTGCACTAGTCTTCCACAGTATGGGCTGTTTCCAATGTGAGACAAACCTCAGTGTCAGCTAAACTGTACTTTAGATAAAAGAATGAGACATGAAAATCTGGATATGAAATCAATTCATGCACATTCTGAAAATTGATGAACGATTAGTCAAGGAATCTGAGCCTCAAGTCTATGTGTGCATCTGAATAAATTAACAATTTTTTAAAAGGGCAAACATAATGTGGTTGGATTGCAAAGCTCCTGGTGCTGCATTGTCTATTACCTTTCAAGTATGTATCATGTATTTTCTCCTGGATTGCATTTTTTAGGGCTTTTAATGCCTTTATTTGGGAAGCTTGAGGAAGGAGGGGGACACAGCAAAGGGCCATGGGTCAGATTCAAACCCAGGGTGCTGCCGTGGAATCTGCCAACATGGGAAACACGCTCTACCAGGTAGAGGTCACCCCAACTACGTTTGTTTTTGATGTACCATTAAAAGATTTCTAACATGGAGTCTGGGGTGGATGGTCAAACAAACACATGGCTTCCAGGTCGCTGTGTGAAACCAAAACGCTGACTTATTTAAATTCATGTTTGTAACTTAAATATGGTAATAAATGTATTTTAAGCCAAACCATGACGTTTTACTAAATCTAACCAAGTGTTTCCTAAACATAATCAAGCACTTTTGTTGTTTTGTTTTGTTTCAATTTACAATGTTTAAGGTTCTAAATGCAAGACTTGGTACATTTCTATTGCATCTGCACAGCTCTCAATGTGGGGACAGCTGAGCTAATGGTGCTAATAGCGCTAATAGTGAAAACAATGACAACAGTGATGGCATACATAACAATTATAACCTGGGGGCGGGGGGCTGGAAGATGGGTGCTACACTTTTGCAACGGCGCCGTCGGTCAGGAGCTGTAATCTCCATATGAGAGCAGTGCGTGAACATGCAGTAAAAGACATGCACGACCGGCCTAGCTATGCCAACAAATCAAGGAGAAGCTTTTCAACACACACAGAGGGAGAGTTACATCACTCTCTGCTCAGGTAGACATTATTCCATTACATCTTTACATAGCAAATATGATGCTATATTAATGCTCTGAATATCAAATCTTCAACAGCAAAACTGTGACCTGGAAAAAATACATTTCCCTCAAAAAATAATAGAGAATGCAGTTTAGTTGTATAAGACCACAGTTGCCCAATGAGAACTGAACATGGTGGTGGAGTCTATCATTACTGTATACTGTATAAATATATATGTGTGTGTGTCTCGTGTACACATGTCTGTATAGCTGAGGCCATTATGTATTTACGAGAGATGAATAATGTACTATAAAGAATAGTTTTACAGGACTAGTTACATCCGCTCCATAATTTACTGTCGGCAGAGGTGTTCAGGGAGGCCAGTCACGCAATGGGCAAAGTATTACGACTCAACGCTGTCCCATTTAGTCGGGCAACTTCTGATACGACCAAAGTTAACTCTCCAACTTCACCATATTACTGTGGTAGGACACTATTAAACAGTCTTATTAAACTGTCTCATGTGTTTATCTGAACATCCACTGACGTGTCAGACCACTTACATGATGTTAATCTTTATAAAGGATAAAGAAAAGTTATCAGTACATTTTGTTGAATATCAGGTTCTTTTATAAGGCAATAATAAAGTGTTAAGACAGTGTAAGTACTTTTACTCGTCATGTGCACTTGCACAACTGCTGTTTAAGTTTACTGCATCTCTATCCCATCAAAGTTATTCTATTTCTCTTCTATGTCCCCTTTCTTTATTGAATTTTCAGTGGAACTCCTGTAAGAGTTATGTCCACTCATCCAGCTTCCATCCCTTCGTCCTTGCATATATTAACTGTCCATCTGTCCATCTATCCAGGGGGTGGCTGTGGGTTATTCATCAATCACAATAAGAATGAGAAAGACAGATGAAGATCTGTGTTTTTGTGCAAGTATCTATAGTATGTGTGTGTTCCACACCAGTACTTGACAGATGTGGTTTATTATTTGTCTGTGTATGTGTGAATGTTAGGCCAGACTCCTGCTACTCTGTCAGCCATCTCCCTCTGTTCTCTCTATGGCTCCACCCCTGCAGTTTCTGCACTGGAAACAACGGGGGGGTGGCGAGGAACGCAATAATGCTACAAACCCCTGCGGATATGTTCAATACGCTCCATTATTGATGACAGCGCGTTCCCTATTTCACCAATGTATATGTGAAGGTGTCAAGCAAGTTTGTACACTGTATGTAGTCAGGAACTAGCAGTGTGTGTGCATTTAAGTGTGTGCGTTAGGGCTGTCAAAGTTAATGCGATAATAATGCGTTAACTCAGATTCGTTTTAACAGCATTTTCTTTTAATGCTCAGTTTTAAAGCTAGAGAGAAGATATTGGTATAAGTAACTAAATAATGCTCCGAACCTATGCTAAATTTTGGTGAGGGAAAACTGAAGTCCCTTGACCTCTGACCTCAAGATATGAGGCATGACAGACACGCCCACTTTATGATAATCACATGCGGTTTGGGGCAAGTCACAATCAAGTCAGCACACTGACACACTGACAGCTGTTGTTGCCTGCTGGGCTGCAGTTTGACATGATTTTAGCATATTTTTATGCCAAATGCAGTACCTGTGAGGGTTTCTGGACAATATTCGTCATTGTTTTGTTATTAATCAATTTCCAATAATAAATATATAAATACATCTGCATAAAGCAGCATATTTGTCCACTCAGATGTTGATAAGAGTGTTAAATACTTGACAAACCTCCATTTAAGGTACATTTGGAACGGATAAAAAATGTGCTATTAATTTGTAATTAATCATGATTAACTATGGACAACAATGTGATTAATCGGGATAATATTTTAATCGATTTATAGTCCTAGTGTGTGTGTGTGTGTGTGTGTGTGTGTGTGTGTGTGGATGGATGTGAATAGATAGGATGCATTTGTTTGACAGCCTTAAGGAATCATTTAAAATGCACAAAGACGGTGGGTTTGGCAGATGTTGTGCACAACCGTCTCATTTCATGCCCTCTTGGTTTCTTTTATCTGGAGGTTTGTTTTGCGCTTGACGTCTTCAAATCAAATCAGAGAAAGCAACAAAAGAAAAAAAAATAACTTCAGGTACGACGTCTAATTCTCTGATGAGTGCCGAAAAAGACAATGAAGAGATGTGTTTAATTTAAATTTATGATGTCAGCCTCTGATGTACTGTATTTGGGATTTGATTACAGATGTTCTCTGTCAATAGGGAGCCGTACAGGACCTCAACGGTTTATGGGAATGCGGGCCCAATAATTCTGTGCTTTTTTTATATATATATCAGAACAACTCAGCCGGGAGCCATGTAAAAAAACCTGTGGGTGCAATCTGTCTCGATTACTGGCCAGACACCTCCTTGTGTGCTATCTTAAGGCAATTAGACTGCACTTAAACATCCTCAGTCTGAGTCATTTGCTCGCCCCCCTGAATGTTGTTGCTGTCATTTTTCCAGTTTGTTTCAAACATTCTTTATTTTCCCCGATTTCCCTTATTTTTCTGACATCTGTCATGCTGAACTCTGTTTATCCATTACTTTAGCCACCGCTCTCACACTATGTCTCGTTCTCTCCTGAGTCACCTTCACTCCTCCTCCTCCTCCTCTTCGTTCTCGTCCTCCTACTCTGCTGTGTTTTATGGCTAAAAGCTGTTATTCCGCTCGGCTGCAAACCGACTCCTCTCTGTAATATTTCATTCATCAGAACAATTAAAGCGGAACATTGGTTTCCAGGGTGATAATTAGGGTTTGATGAGTGAACCTGAACGCCACCAGGACAAGACAGCTTGATTACTCTCATTTGCCGGTCTCTGTGCTATTCCAGGGGTTATTATCCATTGTCTTGTCAAGCAAATAGAGGAAGAAAACAGGCATGAAATGGAGAGTGGTGGGACCTAGAGAGACAGATAGAAATAGAAGTGTGGAGGTAGGAAGAGTCATTGGAGAGTTTGTTGGAGATGAGTGGCTTGTAATAAGAGCAGGTCTTTGTGATAGTGATACACCACATTAACTCTGTCTCCTGCTGCTTTTCAGTAAAACACCCATGGCATCTCTAACCCTTCAGTGCCCTGCACCGGGGAACTACCTCCCAACTTTTCAACCTGCTTAAAATGCCATTTTACTCTGTTGATGATTCCACTTTTATATAATGTTTAAACCCATACAAGAATTTTATTAATGAGATAGGTCACCTCCACCTCTAAACTGACTGAGAGGCAGATGGGATTTTTGCACCTTACCATATATTAATGTAATACAGTGTGTTCTCTCTTATTAGAGAAACTCCAGCACATTTTCATCCCAGCTTGTCACATACTGTCACTTTGTCATCACTTTATTTTCAGCATCAAAACCACTATACGGTAATTTCCCTTGGTGTTACTTTAGGATTAGGCAACAAACCAGTGAAAATGACACTGAACATTGTGAAAACAGGACATGAACCAACAGCTGATTGTAACGTGAAGAACAGGACATGAACAGCAGTCTCCTGGATGAAAGCCTTATGTTTGTTGGACCCATCCAGCTCACCTCCCGTCCACGCGGTGTGTGTGTTAAACTACGTCACCACACTCCCAGTGCACTTTCTTGGAACATTTACTGTTGCCATGGATGGGTTTGCTAAATAGTTAATGGCCTCCCCAGTGCATTTCATACCGCTGCAAAGGGGTGCGGTGTCGAACGCCAATGGCCTTGACAAAGTCTTGGTATTTGATGCTCTGGGAATGAGAACTGGCTGTAATATATATATATATATATATATATATATATATATATATATATATATATATATATGTATGTATGTATGTATGTATGTGTATGTATGTATGTATGTATGTATGTGTATGTATGTATGTATGTATGTATGTATGTGTATATATGTGTGTGTATGATGTGTGTATATGTGTGTGTGTGTGTGTGTGTGTGATGAAAAGGCTATTTTACATTATGAAAATTGGAACTTACGCAGCAAAGTGTCATTGTGATGAACAAATGACCTCAGACTTTGCTTGTAAAGTGGCTTAAATAGTACAGCTGCCGACTGATTCAGCCATAAAGAGTCCTTGTTGCAGCAAATAATTCAAATTTGAATCAAGCATGCATGAATTAACAGACTTTGCAGCATTGTTTGATTTGCTTCAACACGACTGCTGTTCTGCACCGCTTCAGTTCATACACATTTGTCTCAATTGCAAAGTTGTAAAGGCCAGTTTCAGTACGTGGGGGGCATGGTGGTACATGTGCGTGCACCGCAGTGTGTGTTTATGTGCTTCAATTATATATCCCTAATCAATGTGCTCCATATATTCTCTCAGAAGTATCAACCAATCAATTAATCTGTCTTTACCTAGTCAAGGTTGCGACCTGGGAGGATCAACCAATGAAAGAGCCGTTTAATCTTGACCTCCTGAATACCAAGTAGCACTGTGTGTTCGTCAATATGTGTGTTTTTGTTTTCTTCTGTGGACTTGTATGCATATGCATGTAGGCCTCTACATGAACTAAGGTATGCAGAAGTCAATATACAAACTCTAAAGGTGTTAATGTATACTGGTGTGTGTGTGGTTGTGATGGTGAATGGGAAACTGTAGTAGGAGTGACCCAAATGCTCCAGAATTTTGCATTAGCTCGACAGGTAAGCAGCTGTCAGCCTTTTTTTTTTCCTGGATGTAAATGTTGTTGACCTTCTGGAGAAGCTGTTACTCGCAGCGTGCACCACTAGAATAATAGCCGTGTGATGTTTGAAGCTGGAGCTGACCTCTCCGTGTGCACACAAAACAGCTTTCCTACCAAGTGGAAGTAAATTGCTTCTAGTCCTTCTTCATGTTCTGTTTTTTTTTTTTTTTATTATTATTATTTTTTAGGCCAGCTGAGTGACATTTCACGGGGCCATGGCACTTACACCTCAATAGTAATCACTTCAAACTTGTGACGCTCCATTTGCTTAACGATTAAGCACAGAGAGGAGGCTGAAAGAGGTTTGCTGCTAATTCAATGCTTTAATGAGCCTAGTAATTAGAGCTAAATGTTAGTGAATGGTACGTACTGCAGTTCAGAACCCAAGCAAGGGTTTCCAGCTAAACTCAATGGGATTGGATGTCTCTGAACAGATATGGTGCCATGGGATAAATACCATCAACACAGCTCCAGCAATAACATTGTGATCACTCCTACGGATGTGACAAATAACTAACAAAAGCCACTACCAAAAGAGATATGGATAATGGGATAGATACATTTTCTGTAATCATTTAAAATTATTTGCAGGGAAGCTCACTAGATGGAAAAATAAACTTTATCTAGAAAGAACATGCATCTGATCTGAGGTCATTTACACCACATTATTTATATTATCTAGCAATGGTTTCAATTCATGAATCTCTTTGAATTGCTGTGCCCAAAGCACTTCAAAAATATTTCCAAAAAATCTTAAAATCTAAAAATATTCACATTGATCTTCAAATCTAATTGTGCTAAAACGGGTCTCTGCGGGAGCAGAAAAGGAGTGGAAGAGAGGGAATGGTGTAGAAAAAAAAGGTAAGAACTAACTGGGAGATGGTGGGGTGGGGTGGGGTAAAGAAAGCCGACGTGGGGTGAGGATGCAGCCTGTGTGTGTGTGTGTGTGTGTGTGTGTGTGTGTGTGTGCGTGTGTGTGTGTGCCAGAGAGAAAGAGGAGAGAGGACGTGGTGTTCCCCCTGCAGCAGTCTGTCGGCTCGGCGTTCACGGTGGCTGAGCAGAGTGGAAGGCACAGCCGGCCCGCAGGGAGCACTTGGCACGCCATCAGCTCTGCACCGGGCACACTCGCCGCCCAGCCAGCACAGCCCAAACACACAAGCATCGGCGATCAAAACAACGCCAAACAAACACACGCCGAACACACTGACAACATGTGGGGGGAGTCGGGGGAGGGGGCACAGACAGCAGAGCAGCAGTGTAGCTACTGTGTCTGCTGCTGGTGCCTCATCCTGCTCGGCCATATTTACAGGCTGAGGTGGAAGCACCACTGAATTATACTGCTGACATTTTACTCAGGTTAAAAGTGCATAAATTACTAATATTACTCGCTGCACTAAATGTAGTGTGGTATTTAAAATAACATACAGTACATTTACATATGAAGCAATTAGAGCCCCGTACTGTATTGGTTGGAGCCATACAGATATCTGTTTGGTAATATATGTTTAAAAATATGGGGGAAAAAATTAAATAAAATATAAAAGAATTGCATTTTTGTTTTGTTTTGTTTTATCAATGTGTTGTACTATAAGAGACATGGGGTGCCTAAAGGTTAATCATTTTTCATATATCCATTGTATTGAATGTATTTTAGCACAGACTAAATAAAATGTGTTACTGAGTACATTTCTGTGTTTTTCACTATATTACATCATGTCTGATTAACAGTAAAACTTTGTTCAATAGCAATGTTTTTGAAAGTTATTGCTTTGCACAACAACAAAACTAGGTTAGGAACTTACCTAACTTAGAACTTAGGTTTAGGAAAAAGCATCATGCTTTGGTTTAAAATTCCTGCGTTTGTACAGTGAAAATGAAGCTTGACATTGCAAACATAAAGGCAAACAACAAGCATGAAAGCCAACATGTTCTCATCCCAACATGTCACACTGAGGCTTTGTCAGGGTCATAGCAGGGTTTAATGTTGTGTTTTCAAACTAAAACACTTGCATAGGTTTAGGCAACAAAACCACTTGTTATGTCATAGGCAAAAAAAACATCATGGTTGGGTTTAAAATTACTACATTTGTAAAATGTAAATGAAACATCATGTTGTGAACAGGGGACATGAGCGAACAGCTGATTGTAACGTCAAAGTGAAACAAACAGCGATGTCGGATGAAAGCCCTGTTTTTGTTGGACTATCTCATGTGTGACTTTTCGCTCTTTAAACTACATCCTGGTCCATCTCATACCGACACTAAAGGGTGTCTTGTGCACTGGTATCACTGGGGCATGAAAAAGCCTTTTACGCCTTGGGGATGAGAACGGGTTTGGGTTTTAGACAACTAAAACCCTTAAGGTTGCACTCCATAATCACCATTCCACTTCACATAGAGGACGCACTACTCCCTAAACTGCACTGAACATTGGCAGTGGACATAAATTATGAGGTGCAGAAATGACATACAGACAACATAGACACAGACATACTGTGCTAGAATATTTAATCTATTAATTACAGGGTCCCTGTAGAGATAACACATGCATCTATCACTAACACATGTATCTATCACTTCCAACTCCATATATCTGTGCATTACATCAGTTTTGCATCCTGTTGAGTATTTTGACATCCTGTGGCATCGAGTAAACTCTCATTCTCCTTCCTGGCCTCCTCATAAAGAAGAGGCACTGTGTCCCTCCTTTCCCCCTTCTTTCTACTCAGTGCCAGTTGTCTATGTGCCAGTAAAGCAAAATAAAAAGAGACGTAAATGGCAGCACCATCTGGAGTCTGCCCTGCTGAAGAGCGAACAGAGAGGTGGAGGGGGGTTGATTTCCAGTTGATTTCAATCAGCTCCTTTACAGCACAGGAGCCACTCTATCAGCAGTCCCCGGGCAACAGCTCTTAGAATGCCTAAATATGCCAACACAAGTGCCAATGGGAACCAAGTCCCAGGTTTTTGGTTCCTTAAGGATGTAGTGATGATGGACAAAGCAGGACTATTTATTGCCTATGCTGCCTTAGGTTTGAAAACTAAAAAGAGCAGTTATTTTGAGGCTCACTTTGTAGCCTGGAGGGTGAGACAGAAACACCTCAGCATGGGACAGGAATGAGTAAAGTGAAGAAAAATGTGGGATGCAGTGCAATGAGCAGTTTGGGCTTTTAAATTAGAAGTTTGTTTTAACTTTGTTTTTGAGTTTCTGTTATTACTATTGTTATTTGCTGCAACAAGGACTCTTCTGTGGTCATACACATTACTTCGATGGTAAAGCAAGACAACTTAGTTTTTTCGGACAGTTTCTATCCAAATTTAGTGTAAATTTTAACCAAATTCACAATATATCAACAAAATAAAATGCAAATGAATGCACATTTCCATCCACCACTGTTCATCTTCCAGCTGCTCCGGTTAGGGGTTGCCACAGTGATTCATCTGGGATCTGATTTTATGATCTGATTTATATTTATACAAAATTTATATCTGAGGGGGGGTACATGTTTTAGTGCTGGGAGGAAAGCGGAGAACCCTGAGGAAAGCCACACAAACACACTGTCAGCATGCAAACTCTACACAGAAAGGCCCTGCCCAAACTAGGTATCAAATCCCAGGTCCTTTTACTGTCTTTACTGATATTAAGAGTTGGGCACATTAAAATAAACAGCTGGTTACGCTAGTACGAAACCATTAAACCATTGCAGAAGAAGATGGAGCAATGAGATGACATAGTTAAAAGAGTGCTGGTTAAATCTCAAACAAGGGAAAAAATAATGAGAACATATGAAAATACTATATTTATGTTAATTCAATGCATTCTTCTGAGGAATATTTCAGGGTCCTCAGCTGTCCGCATATATCAGATATTTTTGTTTGCTGCTGTCTTTTTCATCTCTTCAGTGAAGCAGAAGCGGAGTGAGTGGGTGTTATGATTTATTTGCTTCATTTATTTGCATTGCACTCATTTGCGCTTTGTTTTTATTAATACACCAAGTTTTTTTTAATGGGCAAATTGAAATTGTGCATTAAAGACAGGTGAATGGAAACTGCAGCTGAGATACAGTTAGATGGGACATTTCTTATTAAAAAGACTAACTTTGGAAGATATTAAAAATACCAAGATTGGCTGAATAATAAAATGGACTGTACTTTACACAGACTGTGGATTTTGTCACCCATCATTTACAGTGAAGACTCTTCACAAAGCCTTCACAGCCAGCATGGAAAGAAGCTGTCATTACAGTGACCAGTATATATGGGCGTGTGAGTAATATATAAAGATGGACTTAATACCTATCCTTAAACTTTAACATCTATGTCCTCCTCCGAATGATTTCTTGAGAGTCATCAGGACATTACTTGGGAGGAAAATGATTTTGGACTACACTCATTATGTGGAGATGTAACATGTAAATGTCCTTGTAAAAGTCTCAATGTTCCTGAGAAGTTTTTATACCACAGGTCTTCAAAGCACCCACCAACTCTGTCCATGAAGAATCCAACGTCGGTCAACCATGATACACTAATTAATTAACAACTTCCTGTTTAATCTAATTAAACAGGTTGTCAGCACAGGAGCCTAGCCTCGAGACTTTCATCATTCACCTTTTCTTGGATCCAACCCCACACAGTTTGACTTGGATATAATTAGACAGGTGTAGCCATTTTGATTGCTTTTTCTTCCCATTAATTAGCAGTGGATAATTAGTTAAGACGAGCACTAATCTGGGTAGGCTACTACAGCTCTTTATCCTCCCGACCTGAGGGAAGTCACGTAATGGAGTGAAAAGTTCAAATGCCAGAGTCAGTAACACAGCCAACGCCTTTTACGCTAGGACTCTTTTTATCACTTTAAATGTCAGTTCAAACTAAACCGGTCGTGGCTCACACATGCAGGTACAATGATGCAGTTGTCTATTTAAAGACAGCTTTATGTCTGATTTATAAGTACTCACTAATATAAATTCACAGTGTAGTGATAATTATATTGTATAATGTTATTTTTCTTCAAATATGAACAATATGGTTCTAACAGAAATTCTCTTGGGAATGTAAGAAATCAGAACACAATGAAGGTTCCCCTTGGGAGAAAAGGGGACTCGGGTGGCACTGAGAGGAGAACAAATCAAATTTAACTTTAATTTTTCACACCAACCAATTGGTTTTGCTGTAAGTATTAAGAGTGTTACATAAAAGACAATGGCACAACGTGTCAGATAAGCAGCAAAAGTGATGTTTTTCATCACTGTCAAACATCACTGTTGCTACAATAAGCTTCTCTATACCTACTCTGGGTTATAAAAGTATGAGAGGATGGTGGGAAGTGAGTTTAGGAGCGTAGGACAGAGAGCATAGAGGATGATGATGGGCAGACAGAGGAGGAAGACAAAGAGGGGTATGCAGAGGACTAATAGGTATAGAAAATGTGAGAAAGGAGATGATGCAGAGAACAGGTTGGTAGGGAGGGAGGTTGGCCAGAGGACAAGATGAGAAGAGATGACGAAAGAAAGCAAAGTCAGCCTGGAAAACTGTGGAGGAGGAGAGGCGGGAGAAGGGGGAGGAAGAAGAAGGGGAAGAGAAGAGTGAGCACCAGCATTCTTGGCAAGTTCACATGTGTCTTCAGCATTTTCTAACTTCTTCATATTCAAGGAGTCTTTCCAAGCCTATAACAGGTACTTTGGAGAGTTTACAGAAGCCTACACACAATTAACAACCCAAAATCCACAATAAATGTAATATAGGCTACCTCTCACTCCAATAGCTAAGCCATATCCTTAAAGATATAAGAAATCGTATTCAATAATATCTCTGCGATAACAGGTTATGCTACATGTTCTCATCCCAACACGTCCCATACTGCCACTTTGTCAGAACCCCCAGCGTCACTTTTCAGTCGAAGTAAACATGTGCTTAATGTGAATTAAACTAAAAAACTTGCTTAGGTTTAAGCAACAGAACCACTTGTTAGGTTTAGGAAAAAAAAACAACATGGTTGTTCTTAAAAGTACAACATTTTTACAGTGAAAATGTGACTTGACATTATGAATGCAGGACATGAACAAAGAGCTGATTGTAACGTTAAAGTGAAATGTAACGCACAGGACATGTACGGTCAGTGTCCTGCGTTTGTTGGACTTCTCTACTCAGGTAGACATTATTTCTCCATATCTTTACATTTGATATTTGATGCTATAATAATGCTTGGGATATTGAATAGAGCATCTTTAGTTTCAGGGACCGAATGAAACATCATCAAAAGTTACATCATGCCACTGTTGTATGGCCACTGAATTAGCAGCTATGAATTATATATGTCCTTTTTGGTTCTGGTAAAGACTTTTGAAGCAGCGAGGGCTGAGCAGAAACGGCCTTCTATCCTTCATTAATAAATCATCTTGACTTTTGCACACACACACACAAGAACTGCAGATGAAATACATATAAACAGTGACTGTACAGCATGAAATGGTCTGTTTCCATAGAAGTATCTAAATGGGTTACATCCACGTGTACAACTGTTTAAGGCAGAGCCAATATACAAATTAGCCAGTATAATATGCAGCAGCTTTTAACAATTTATTATATACGGTAACTGACTGTATAACCCAAATGAATCCCTCAACCAAAGAGAAATGAATCCAGTTTTATTGCCATCATCTTTCATTTCAAAGTTCTGTAGTCCGCATGCTGCTTTATGGGCTTTTTGGAGTTGGAGTTTTAGGCTACTTGTCATCTTTTTAGTGATATATTTGATTTGATATTTATTACCTTTACATTTATGTTCAGATTTAAATATACTGAAAGCAACATATGAATGCATAACTTGGTAATGTCAAAAACCACATCAGTCAAATGGTGTTTTTCAAATGCCAACAAAACAGCAACCAGGGGGGCGGTGTAATGAAATCAATTCATTGCTGCTATGCAGAGGCACTGCAGTTTGGACTGTCATTGGTAACCAATACGACATCAACTGAAGTCCGCCTTTGTCACCCAGTAGGACCAGGTCTGTCTGCATGGCATGGAGCCTGGTCACAGTGGTTGTTGTGTATGGGGCTGATTAAAGATGGAGGTGGTGGTGAAAGGAGGGTTGGGGGTATTGGCTGACACTAGAAAACACATGTGAGACCTGGCACACTATGCATCAGTCTGGCATACAAGCACTCCCTCTGTTGTGTTGGAATTAGTTAAATGATCACTGGATGACACATACAGGTGGCTGTGTGGCTTGTATAATTGTATGTCACTGTCTGCTCTGCCTCAACAAGGTTTTTTACCATCTATTGATATTTCACCCGTAATTGCACAACTCACCCTTTGGTGTTCCACCCTAAAATGTTCCTGATCGAGGCCACCTCTGACTCTGTGAGGTAGGAGTACTATGGTTTCCATCTCCGGGCCTGCTGTCAGCAATCATGCGGCTGTAGTGAGTCATCAGTCAAAATTAACAGCCTCATCGAGCATTCAGGACGGGCATCAATTAAAACCAGTGGAGCTCAATATTGTTTTATGGTATATTTACATTTTAAAGCTTGATTTAATTATCCCGGGAGCAGAGAGCTTCCACAGTGGCCCTCCCACGCTCAACGCCCACACATCACTTCCTTCCATTAAAATCTGGATGGCGAATAAAGGACAGACTTACTGCTGAGGTGGCTACACCAACCACTTGGTGCAGGATATAGAGTTCATGGAAAACCTTTAATTAACAATTGGGGAGAAAGTTCAATCATGTCTGGATATTCAACCCAATGTCATGGGTAGGCATATGAATGACATATAAGAAGGACAATTGTATGTTGTGGGTTATTTGTATGCCATGCAACAAAACTACAGTAACACACACAATTAGGTTTAGGCAACAAAACGAATGACCACTGCTACTGACTGTAGCATATATACGTGAATGTTTTTACGTTGGACTCAGACCACAAGCCATATAAATGTCACACCAAAGGCAAGAACAACATTGTTATTGCACGCTAAATGCTTTTCCAACACATTCACATCCCATCTCGTCATACCGTCGCTTTGTCACACCACTTGGCATCACTTTAGGTTTAGGCAACAAAATCACATAGTTGGTTTAGGAAAAAACCACATGGTTGGGCTTAAAACTATTATGTTTGTAAAGTGAAAATGAAGCTGAACGTTGAAAAATAAACTTAATGCATGGGATACAAACAGCAGTCCCCTGCATGAAAGCCTTGTGTTTGTTGAACCCATTCACCTCCCCTGCTGCCCACTCTGGGTGTCTTTTTCACTCTTTAAACTATGTCAGCACAGTACTGTCTCTGAGTGTTTACTGTTGCCATTGGATGGGTTTACATTGTAGTTAGTGGAAAGCCCAGTGCATCTCTTGGCGCTAAAGGGTACCTTGTGTGGCAATATTGAACACTGATAGCCATGACAGAGCAACAGTATTTGATATCCTGGGAACAAGTAGGGGCTGGCCTTTTTGTGCAACCTGGCAATGATATTACATTTAATTGTCTTGTTTCAAGAACACAAACCACCTGGCCAACCAGTCAAATGATGGAAACAGGCCACTGTCTCATCTCAAGCCCTCATTTCCTATCATTTTTCCACTGTCTGTAATAAAAGGTCAAGATGCTCAAATGGGTCAAGGTGTTCGGATAATTAGCACAACAAAATGAATTGTTTTAGTCACCCTTACTCCCAAATTAAACAAAAAATATGTACCTGGTATTATACAATGCCCAAAACTAGATATTACATTTGACATTCACATAGAAGGTAGATATAAGGAAGAATGTGTCAGTTTTATATCATCAAGCTACAGTTGTGTTTTCAGATTTGTAACATGAAATTTTTGAATTTCTTAACAGGTGCTCATAATCAAACCTTACATTATAATTTGCAAGTACATCATTTGTAAGTGAGTCCAATGGGTTATTCTGTTTGAATATGTTGTTAAAATTATCAATTTAACCAAATAAATTCTATGCTTAAATAATGATAATTTGTGTGTGTGTGTGTGTGTGTGTGTGTGTGTGTGTGTGTGCATATCCTGAGGTCTATGAGGAAATTACATGATACATACAATATACATTCTATATTATTAGAATATAGAAACTAGCTGGGTACACTGAATACTGTATATCACCATGATTACTGCTGGACACCAGGCTGATCCAGCGCCTGTTGTTTCTATAGGAGGTGCTGACAGCGCTGCTTAATAAGCTTCCACAGTGCATTGCCACTGGGCAGTAGCTGTCCGTGGTGCTGAAACGACTCCGCTGCATGTTTCCACAGTGCTGTGATTTTGTTCTGTTGGCTCACAGGATAACTTGTCTGGGTCACTGGATTTTCTTTGCTCTCGCTCAGGGGAGTGGTGTGCCTTCTAAAGTGTAGCAGATGATAACTGAAAGATGAAGAATATGAAATGTGATGATGAAAGCAATGATGAATCCACAGGACACATCTTAACTTTTACATCCTTCTCGAAACTGTTTGTTTGACCTCTCAGGGCCCTAAGTGGTGAGACTCTTCATTTTCAACCAGCCTGGTGAAACTCACTTGATCACAACGCAATGTGGTCCTGACCAGATTAAGTTTTATGAGTTACAGGTCAACAGGTCAAATACCTTGTCATTCTTTGGCAGAGAGTGGTGAAACACAGACACATTATGGAGGCAGAACAATCTGATTCTAACATTACAATGTACATGAATTAATGTGTTATGCTTCACTAACATGTGCTCTAGTGGCAGGAAGTTGTAGACCACAAATTCAACCAAAGCAAGTTAAAATAGTTGCAGGTTTTAGACCAAAACCTTCTCTTTTATGCTAATCATTTGCTGATATCTGGTTGCATCAATATCTTTACCTGTGTATCTTATACACGTATTGTAGGTGATCTTAAACATAAAGTTGGGTGCACACTATTGCCTAGTTAATATTATATTTGATATATATTTTAATCTAGTTGAAATGTATTACACCCTTATATGTTGATTGTGAACATACATAAACTGACTCATTTTATTACATATGCTCAGAACATATAGAATTAACTTCATGTTAATAAACTCTGTTTACAAGTTTCATCTGTGTTGTGTGATTGTTTGATTCATTTTAATTCAGTTGATCAAGTTTTATTCAGTGGTTGATGTCTTGTGTTTGGTATGTATTTGAAAGAGATGAAGCCCAGATTTCAAATATGGAAAAATTCATCAATCAATCATGCCGAAACAAGTCAATTAGTTTAATCTAACAAAAGAAGTTCTACTAAAGAATCAGAAAAGTTTTTCAGATGGGAGGAGAATCCTGTTCTTCCACCAACTAAACACCACACCCCTTTCTCAACTGATAAGAAGAAGCTTCACAGCTAGTCTAGGGGGCTTTTAGGGCTTTTGGGGGCCTTCCCTGGTGCTTCTTAAACTCTTTGTTGTTTGATAGGTACAGAAAAAAAAGAAAATTTAGTTGATAGACAAGCATTAAATCCAGTCAGAGAGATATCATCACTGAATTGACCTGGTCATCTTTAATTTGTTCTATCCGTGACTGTTCATCATTTCTATTTGTTGTATTCCTTCAATTATTCTTTATTTGATTTTATTATTGTTTTATCATTCGTTAAATTATATTCTGCTAGTAGTGTAGTCATGTAATTAGACAAATAATTACTTATTTTTATAAAGAACTTGGTTACTTGAATTTGTGTATATATATATAAACTATTTAAATCACTGTCCACCATGACAAGAACTCAGTGGCAACCCTGGGATTATGAGTCTCAGTTGATTAATATCAAATTTAATTATTTTTCCCTTTTTTTAAAAAACTGGGTGGCCTCCGGGTAAATGCTGATATTGAAGTTAACTGTGGGTAATATCTGAAGTTGAGTGTCACCATTTTCCTTCACATTTTACGATAATTGTGTCTTATAATTACTAATTTGGGATTATTAATTGTGAATATGAATTTTGATATTAATTAATGATGCTCATGCAATATTCATTTAATCCGTTAACAGTGTTCTTAATAAATTAACTGTTTCCTGTTTCCTAAAAGCAGTTGTGGTGGTGCTTTCTGCTTGCTTACAGGAAGTTCCTCTGATTTTCAGGGATTTGAGAGATGTGGGAGTATCTATTGAAAGGTCAGCTCCTGATGCCATCCTGAGTCAACAGTGAAGAACACTTCCCACTTGACAACCCCGCCTTAAGTGCAAAATTGAAATAACTGTGCTCTTGTAGGCACGGACTGCATGGGCTATATTTGTTCATATAGGTGCAGTCTAGGTGCCCTTTGCCTCTTTCTTCTTTGCTTTTATGTGTGTGATTTAATGTGTGTGTGTGCATGCACTTTAGTTTTTTATCATTTTTCCAGAATGGGCCATCAAAGCTCTCCCCCAGTGCAGAGCAGCGCAGAAACAACATTCAGGAGCCCTTTAAATTTGCGTTATAGATGGCAATCAAGACTTGGAAGTGAAAACACTGTTCTGGCACTGAAATGTACAATGCAGAGACAAAGCAAAGGTCTCTCTATTCAATCTGGGATTTGATTTTTGTTTTAGGGCCATTAACTTGCCTACAGTGGAGGAGGGAGGTGCTGGCACAGACTGAAGGAGCAGCAGAGAAAACAAAGAAGGTGCAGGGAGAGAATGAACGAAGGAGGAGGATAATATAAAAGAAGATCCACTCATTGCGGAGATGAATGGAGAGCATCAAAGGTGTGAGAATCTGGGGGGGAGAAGAAATGACAGAAAACTGAAGAAGGCAGATGGACAAAGTGATGGGAGAGAGGATTGAGATGAGATGCTAAGAGACCATTGTGGGTGGTAAGGTAGGTGTGAATAGTGGGGAAAGCATACCAGGATCTACAGGCACATGTGCAGTATATGGAAGTTAGAAGAGAAAGGTGGAGGGAGGGGGGCATGAGGTAGAGGGGAAACCATGTATTAAGTCAATGGAATAATGATATGTCAAAGCATGACCATGCTGTGAAAATGGGTAAATGTCTTTCATCATCACTAAAGTGTCCTCTCCCTGACCCCTTCAGGTGAAAATTAAAATGGTGGCGACTCGATGGAAAAACTGTTTCAATTTACTTCTAAGTGGAGTAACATTGATTCTGGGTTGAAAGCAGAGCCTGGAGGCTCACAGACACAGGAGGCCAGCCTCCGTCTCCTTCCCTCTGATAGAAAAACAGATCATCATGACATCTATCTATGTCTGAATATTTCCTAATTGATTTCCAGTATTAAATCACAACATCCTTAATCGTTAAACCTACTCTAATGACAAGTTTATTACATTTTTCAATGCATGTCACACAACAGTGTTTACTGTATCTTCATCATGAATAATATACAAAGTGAAAAAAAAAACAATTGGAGGCAAAGTAATTATTGAAAAGAAGGAAAGATAAATCATATCTATTTTAACTGATATATCACAGTAGCGATCCAAGCTTTTCCCCCAGTTCATGCACATATTTCTCCTGTGTTAATCCTCTTTGTTTGGGATACAGACAGGCAGAACAGTTGAAGAAACACAACTTCATACATAGATGATCCTGGAAAAAAAAGCATCACAGTGTGGTTCCCGTTTTTTGAATGAGTGACCTCTGAGATGTGCAGTTCAGACACTCCAACATGAAAAACCTAACAGGTTTCACAGATTTTACCTTTTCATAACTGGGAATCAATCACAATATCCATAGGACCAACATAACAAGAACTTTTGCTTTACTTACTACCT
The DNA here is from genome assembly GCA_947000775.1 of Pterois miles. Lineage (NCBI taxonomy): Eukaryota > Metazoa > Chordata > Actinopteri > Perciformes > Scorpaenidae > Pterois > Pterois miles. The sequence goes on from CAMQGK010000637.1 coordinate 18,754,264, forward strand.
GGTGAGGCATTTGAGTTTCAGTCATTATTTTACAGCAAGTGCTGGCTCAGACATCACTCCCTGGTCTGTCATTTGTCTTAGCCTCTGAGTTTCACGGTGTTGCCGGTCTCAGGACCACTTTTTGAAGGACTCCGTCTTGTGTCGGAATCAACAGCATTTTTACTTGGTCTTGTCTTTGTTTTCTGTGGTTGTTTTTATTAATGTGGATCCTTCGAGTTTGCATGTTTCACATTTTACATGTGTCATGCAGTGTGTAATCTCTATAAACAGATTCTTCATTCACATACAGGATCTGTAGGCAACAGGACAAGATTTTGGTATCATAAGCGTACCGGTTTCCGTTTGTAGTCTGAGTAGCATTGACCAATCAGGTTAGAGCTAGCTTAAGTTACATGCAGCCAAACAGTCTGTGTGGACAGCAAATGGCCAAAATGCCATCTGGGAACCCATCTGCTGTCGTCTAACGATGACTTAGCTTTTTATTGCTTTAAAAATATCAAACTGGCTACTTGTGAATCAATCCGGTTATACATGTTGTCTTTCAACTCCAACTCCAGTTCCGCATCTCAAGTTAGTAATCAGACTGTAAACAATGAGCAGCGCATGGAAGAGGAAGACTGACAGTCGATGGTTGTCGAGATTGTACATTGTGGGACTTGCAGTGGTCTGATCTTGGTCTGGAGACAGTCTCGCCCTGCATTGGTCTTGGTCTTGACTTGATCTGAACCCCTCAAAGTCTTGGTCTTGATACACTATGGTCTTGGTCTTGACTTGATCCCAGTTTATGTGGTCTTGACTACAAAACTGGAATTTCAAAGCAAAAAAAAGCATAATAAATGATAAATCTCATTAATTAATCACCAAAGTCATGTATGCCATGCATTTGCACAAAAAGCTTAATTTTATACATTTAGTATCAAATTTAAATTTTGAATGAGGTTTATGAGGTGCTGGAAATCATCTGACTCATATCATGCCTGCTATAATCCCTTCTAAGCACATGTTTTTGAAGATAACCTGGCTTAAATAAAGTATATAATTATAAACTGGCTTTCAAGGATAATATACACTGGCTCTGAGGCTCCTGGGAGACTTGGACTGGTCCCACGGCCCCATAGCGTGCTGTGTGTGCTGGTTCAGTGTGTGACCAAGCAGTGCCTTGAGAGCAAGGGTGAGAAGGTAAAAGAGGGGACCACCCTGGGCATTCCACACACACACACACACACACACACACACACACACACACACACATGCACACACACACACACACACAGTTGAAGTCAGTGATCAACACATACATAAATGAATGTGTCAACAAACAAACACACACATTTCTTGTTTTGGCACCAAAGAGAGATCCAGGTAAATATGCAAATGAAGACCCATATTTTTGTGGATAATTTATACTTTATTCTGACAATAGCTGATGTTTTTAGCCAAGTGAACAACACTATCAAGCTTCTTTTTCTGTAAAACACAATATATAAACTTTATCTGGGACACATTTACGTAATCTTCAGTGAGAAGGCCACAGGTTTCAGCTAATATTCCCAGATGTTCCTCTTTTATTTTGCAATTAAAGTGTATCTCAAGCAAAGGTTAGAAAGTAGGTGTGGCCTATTCAGGATGAAACAAATCTGTGGTGCTACATTATGATCATTTAGTGCAACAAGGAGTAAATGGATGTCTCTAAATCCAGAGGTTCATTGTCACAGAATTTTTTGCTCAAATCTACAACAGAATTGCAAAAACATACAGTAATAAACTACTACCTTTTGAGATAAAGACCAGAAAATTGGCCTTATTTTGGAGGGTTTGCTATCTATTTGTCTGAAAACAAGGCGTTCTGATATTCAATTGACCTCGGTGTGCTCACACAGCCACAGCTATGCAACCCTTATGAATACTAGGAGAGAAAAGGCACAGTGACACATATTGACTTCTACTGGGCTGGAGACAGTATTGATTTCCCAGTCAGAGATCCAGAGACAGAGGCACACAGCGGGAGGAGAGAGAGGGCATATTAACTCACCGGATGTATTCCAGGCCACATTACTGCACTTACAAAATATTTTCTGAACCAGTCCAAACCAAATTTCATCTGCACATTTATACAGGTGGAAATTTGTAGCCATCTTATCGTTATTTTTTTTGGTCCGCACTGTACTTTTATAAGCAGGAAAAACACCCTCTATGTCCTACTAGAATGACTCTCAATGTCTATCAGGAAAAAGGCACACCTGTCGTGTGCGCTTCTGTGCACTGATGGCGTGTTTGACATACGTTGTGCGGTATCGTGTTCACCTTGGTCAAGCGCAGCGAGGTTAATGGCGGCCACATCAGCGAGTGACTTAAAAAGCGTTTAACAGATATAATTGATGATGCAATTACTGTCCAGATAAAGCAGAAGTCTGTTTCCCCTCTAGCATTATGCCCTAGGAGCCATACATCTTGCTGCAGGCTGGCCTCTCCTCCTCATTCCTCCACTCTGCCTACTCCCCTTTAGGGAAAATCATGTCCTCAACAGAAGGGTTTTAGTTCAGTGTAGTTAGCGCACATCATGTAGCTATTAGGTCAATATTGGCAAAGGGTTGAAGGAGAGGTAGACCACTACACACTGTATGTACCATTGCATAAAACTCTGGTCTCTGTTTAATGGCATGACCACTGTTAGCTACATTGATGAACAGTGATCTTGCTGTACAGCGTGTCTGTATAATTCACCAAACTGTTATTATCCTTTTAATGTAATAATTTCAGCCCAGTATCGCACCAAAGTGTGTAACAGGCCTGCGTGTCCACCAGAAGATAGCACATCATTATCCCTTTTTGCCTCACCAAGGTGTGAATATTTCATGTATGTATGAAGATGCAGTACCACCATGAGGCAACAAAACCACTTAGTTAGGTTAAACTAACAAAAGGTTTAGGAAAAATTTCATGGTTGGGCTCAAAACAAATATGCATGTAATGTAAATTAAGTATAGTATGTACAGAAACAATGTAACATAAGTACAAAAAACACATCACAAAATCACTAAAAAACATGTCACAAACGTTAGTAATTTAACTTAAAAAAAAAAAAAAAAAAACGCACTGTGCTTGTGGTTGAAAGTCCTGTGTTTGTTGGATCCAAGCAGAGTCTAAGCAAATTTTAGCTCTGAGTGTAGCATATTTACGTGGATGCATTTACATTGCAGTCTATACGGACATTTTCCTTTTGCACACTTCTTCTTTGTGGATTATCATGTCATTTGTGTGTAGGAGGCTGAAAAATGTATAAACACACACTTCAGACATGGATGTAGCCTCCTGAATTTGCCTTTAATTAAGTAGATTTGCATATAAATTCTAAATAATCCATTTAAACACTAAACAGAATGCAATGGTAAGTCATACTTATAGTCTCTAATGGATGAAGCCAGGGGAACATAGTAAAAATGGGCCAGAAAGGTTTGAGAAACCCTGAATTAAATCCATCAAAGGTGGGCTATATTGACAAGCAGGCTGACTGGCTGACTTGAATTAAAGCTGATATCCCCATTTAACCTGAACTCCCGGCCACATGACAATAATTACCCCCTGCTCAGGTTCATCCTCCAGGTGAGCCAGTCCAATGATGGGTCAAGACAAAACTCATCCAAGCCGTCGGGTGTGTTGATGTGGGTGTGGATAGCCCACCCTTCACCTAATTAGAGCCTTGTGAGACCCCCTGGGTGGCCGCTGGTGGTAACCTGCAATATAAGCACAACCTGTCCACGTGAGGAGTGTGTGTGAGTGGCACCGAGTTCATTTTGCACAGCAGGAGGGGACTTTTACTGTTATTACCTGAGGGCTGTTATGCAGACAGATGCCTTCTCAGCAGGAGATATTCAGGTGAGAAACACACACTTACGGATGCCATGGTGCACACTCACACCCACATAGTTTCATTTGTATCGACTCAAAACACACACTTTGTAAGGTCGATATCAGTTTTTAATAAAGCTGCAATTAGTAACTTATTGGATGACTGTTTTTAAAGGTAATTAAATATAAATAGCTATGTTTGATAGTCAAAAATGAGCAGAAACTCAGAAACACTTGTAGTTGCATTTTAAATGACTATTTTTTATTACTGAAACTGATTGTAACGTTTTTCTCATGAGATTATTTTCAGAGATACAGGGTTGACACATAACTTTGCTTTGTTCTACAGGATAACTTTTCCAAGTACTTGCCAGCACCAAGCTGTAAATATGACATCCAACATACTGTCCTGCTGCTGATGACACATTTCTCTCCCCTGGTATCTCCTTTCAGTTCATTAGCTCTCTGTATGTCTGGCTTTCAGGGCAGAAATCTGAAAAATCGGAAAACTTAGGGATGGGTGATGATAATTGCTGTAATACATTTTCTCCACACACTATTAAGTGGTCATAGCTATTTCTACAGTTTTATTACTGGTTTACTTGGCATTTCCTCTTTGGCTCCATGTTTTTCAGACTCACTGTGGGTGGTAGCCGGCAAAGAGACAGGGGCTTTTGGCTTACCAATTTACTAATTGGTAAGCCTGTCAACCTGTGCTACCGTGTCATTGACCTTGTCTTTGTGTTGGTGTTTTTTATGCAGAAAGTGCCACTATTATGCCATGGTTTTAAATAAAAGCTTTTCACAGCATATTGTGAAATTCTTGCTGTGCAAAAAAATATTATTAAATGTGTTCATATGATTAATATTGGGGCGGAGTGTAGTTGTGGGAGTTGGCTTGGGAACCGGAGGGTCACCGGTTCGTCCCGAATGGAAAAACTGAGTGTGAACTGGTAGCTGGAGAGGTGCCAGTTACCTCTTGGGCACTGCCGAGGTGCCCCTGAGCAAGGCACCAAACCCCCAACTGCTCGGGCGCTTGTCAGGAGCAGCCCCCTCACTCTGACATCTCTCCATTAATGCATGTATGTGTGTTTCAGGTCTGCATGTACCATGTATGAGTTTAACAGAGTGTAAATTGAATTTCCCCATTGGGGGAAAAAAAAAGGTAGATTTTTTTTTTTTTTCTATATTAAAGCACTAAACTGGATGGCTGTGAGAGGGGTTGGATGAGTTGTCGGATCCAGTGTTCCAGTTCTGCTTTGGGGTGTATTTTGTAGGCAACTCCTTTTAACGTCAAGTCTTGTGTATACTCTTAGTGTAGAAGTCTAGTTTAGTATAGTATAGTACTGTAATGGGAAGTGTAGTATAGTATAGTATAATTTAGTATAGTATAGTGCACTATAATGCACAATAGAATAGTATAAGTTAAGTATAAGTATAAGAAGTATAATATAGTACTGTAAAAACAGTATCAAATAGCATAGCATTCAGTCGCATAGTTGTACAGTATAGTATAGTGCAGTATAGTTTAGTATAAAGAAGAAGAGTACATTATACTATAGTATGGTATAATGCAGCATAGTATAGTATACTATAGTATAGTGCTATCAGTACAGTATTGTATAGTATAGTATAGTACATTACAGTACAGTATACTATAATTTAGATTAGTATAGTTTAGTATAGTGCAGTCCAGTCCAGTACAGTGCAGTACAGTGCATGGCAGTATAGTGTAGTGTAGTGTAAAAACATAATAAAACACTTACTCTCTAGTTATCTAATATCTAAATCTCTAGCTAGCTAATTCATCAACATACGTTGTTGTTTTTGTAGCCTTAATTTCAGAAACAAGCTCTTGTTATTCTGTTTTAATGTCAGTGTCACTGCACAGTGTGTTTGATGAGCTGTGAAATCACCCATGGGCTCCCAATATGTCTGTCATTGGAATGTCCTTACCTGTTAACAAGTGCCTGTGGATCTGTGCACTTAGGTGCAGCTTGTTGCTTTATGTGGCATATCTGTGTCACTCTGTGTGCATAGACAGCATTGTACAAGAATGGCTTTTATTGTAGAAATGTGCAAGTGATGTGTAGGTTGCATGCTAGGTGGATGCACATGTGTCAGGGCTTTCACAGCATCTCAAAGTTCACTATATCATGATTTCTTTTCTGTGCTTAGTGATCTCAGATGATTCCTACCTACTGAATGCTCCTTTACACACAGAATATGCATAGAGGACAGTCCCATGGACTGAATGTGTCCTGAGCTTGGGCCTTTGAGGCTCTCCTAGTATCTCTAAAAATTATATCCACATTAGAGGATTCCACATCTCACGCTAAGGTAAGAAACCTTCAGCGCCAGTACAGGAAGTAGTCTGTCCTGTATGTAACAACTGGCTAATGTTATGCAGGTTGGGAGCCAGAACTATGCTTTTTCTATGTTAGACAATCTGACACCCAAAATAGAAATAAGTGTACTTTCATGAACTAAAATTGGACCACAAGTATATAACTATTACACAGTACATCTATTCACTTGTAGTATAGTTTATAATATAATATGTATATATAAAAAAATGTGTGTTTGGTGGATTATTTCTCTATTGTAGCAATGCTAATTGACATTGTATTTTACATTGTTGGAAAGCCTGTTAATTTACCTTCTCAATGATGTCCAACTGGTAAGGATCAGGCATTTGTGGGATGAGCAGCACAGCTGATTATGTGGGTAGCATCCAAGTGAAATTTGCCGAAATTCTCGGGTGGCTGTTTGGCAGCACTGGTTAGTAGCAAATCATCTGATGTCAAATTCGTGTCAGAAAAGAGATGATGTTTTTGTTTTGAAACAAAATTTTGAACTGAGCCGTGTTGGTTTTGAAAAAGCTGGAGCTCAAAACAAGAGTCAACACCAACAGAAGAATAAACTGAGAATTTGGGCAAATTTCACTCGCTACCCACTGGCCGCTACCCACATAACCAGCTGTGCTGCTCATCCCACAAATGCATGAGCCTTACCAGTTGGACATCATTGTGAAGGTAAATTAACAGGCTTTCCAACGATGTAAAATACAAGGGCAATTCGCATTGAAACAACAGAAAAATAATCCACCAAACACAAATTTCAAAACTTTGTTTCAGCTTAGTGGCAGTCTGAAATACAACTTAGATGTAAACTTGTTGTGTAGTCAAACATTTACTGTTCTTACACTTAAAGCCCTTAAAAATATACTTTTATAAACTAAAGAGTGGACCAGTTTAGTCCCAAGACTACTGAATTAGTACTTACAATATACAGACACTTTTCTGTTCACAAATATGTAAACACTACTCTGTCTAACTTATCAAATATAATAAACTCTTTTCCAACACTTAAAAATCAGCATGTGTCATAATCTGCCTTCTTGTTTTTCATTCATGTTTAGTCTTCCTGGTTTATTTTGTTACTCTTCTCTCATATCAGATCACATTTGTGTGTTTTCCCGCCTGTTTTGGATGTCTGCCCGGCCCTCATTAGTTTCACCTGTCCCTCATTAGCCCTGCACTCACCTCACCTCCTGATCACCTGCTCTCACTTCCCCAATCAGTCATTCTCTACATATAGCAGCCCAGTTTCTTTGCTCTCAGTTTGTCAAAAATTGCTGTTCTGTTGCCTGTTTTCCTGTAACATTCAGCGTATTTGGATGTGTTCACCTGCTGAAACTTCAATAACTCACTTAAGTAATCCTGCTGCCTCCTCACCTCTGACTATTCCCTGCACTGTGACGGCATGAAAAAGCTGTTGGCGTGAACCAAGGGGCTCAAAAAAAGAAGTGAACAGACAACCCATTCAACTGAACAGTGCCCTCTAGCAATGACATTCTCAATTTATTGTGCAAAAGCACAAAACGTGAAGGAATTCAAACCCTGCTGCAGATGTTATGATGAATTCCAGCTTCCCAAGCATGTGGAAAAATAATCAAGGAAAAAGCACCCGCTTCCTCATATTGAAATGTCTTTTTCTGCTTCTCTCTGTGTCTCTTTTTTGTTCTCTCATCGCTCTCTCATTACTCACATAATTCTGTTACCTAGCCCCAAGATGAGACATCAATTCTTCTGCCACTGAGAATTGCAAATTAGCTTTGAGTTAGCTCTTGAGGAGATGGGAGGAGACAGGAGTGGGAGGCGGAGAAGAGATAAGCTGATGAGTATGTTTGAATTAGCCCTCACTCGCAGTGGGAGAGAAACAAATCTGGGAAATCTGAGAGACTTTCAGTGACAAAGTGGGGTGTTTTATTGTCATGACTGAGGATTTGCATCAGAGCGGCGTGCTGCGTCGGCTTCATTCCAGTGTGGTCCGGGGCTCGCCGAGCAGCCAGTGAGAAATTAGCATGCCACTGAGGCTCAAACTGGCTGTGGAAGGTCAGTTGACTGGAAAATAATGAGCAATGAGCTAAGCATGGGGGAAATTAGACCAACCAGTCTGCGCAACGTACAGCAGAGATGTTATTATTGATTAAAGAATATTCACTAAAAACATAAAATGGAAAATCTCATAAATGTGTTCAACCACACTGATATTTTATTAAAGTATTCTGCTTCTCTTTGCATGTTTTGTCAAACACTGCCTCTTTTGATATTTGAGCATTTTTCCTCATTCTCTTACACAAAGACCAGACAGGGACAGATTAAATTTCAAGCATAAATAAATATTGTGAAAAGGTCACCTTTCCATCTGTTATTTGTGCAACCTCTAAAAGTAATTACATACAGAATGGTGTCGGCAAAGCTGTTTGTGTGCTTTCGTTGTCTAAACAGCATATCTCCCAGAGCTCATTCCATATACACCTGAGGACTGTGCAATGGTAAACAGGTGAAGTAAACAAGAGTAAATAAATGCTTAGTCTGATTGCTTGCACACTGATATACGGGCTTATTTAAGGGTATTAATTATAAATTGTGAAAAACTGTTTCTGTTTTGTTGACGTCTTTGGAAACTATACATACAACAGTTGGGATTTGGTCACATTTGATATTTTTGCTAAGCTTTTTTGATTCATTAGTAAGTGAGACCTTTTTCCTGATCCTACTGTAAATATCAAAGTGGCCCTTTACAGAAAAAAAAACGGTTGTACAAACATGTAAAGCTTTTAACACCAGAGATACAATACTTTAAAACGTGTTATCACAGCGCTGTGGAATTAGACCTCATGAACTAATAAGCACTAATGCATGCATTATGAATGACATAATAGGCGACGTCTTCCCTACAGCTCAGGATCGCGTGCTTGCCTCCTTTTAGGAGAAGCAACAGAAAGAGGTCAAACGTGACATCAGGGGAAGGCAAGTGATGGCACTGAAGCACCACACTGCACTTTGTAGAGAGAGAGAGAGAGAGAGAGAGAGAGACTTCTCTTGGGAATGATTTTAAAGGCCAGGTGGCTCTCTATGTTGTCTAACTTTAGATCCGGGTTGGTTGTTCTCACCAGGAAAGCATTTCTGAATAGAATCAAATTTGAAGAAGAAGAAGAAGATATTCCTTTATTAGTCCCACGAGGGGAAATTCAATTTTTTCACTCTGTTGTTAACTTATACACGGTACATGCAGACCCGAACACACACATGCACAAACATGCAACAATGGAGAGATGTCAGAGTGATGGGGCTGCTCCTGACAAGCGCCCCGAGCAGTTGGGGGTTTGGTGCCTTGCTCAGGGGCACCTCGGCAGTGCCCAAGAGGTAAACTGGCACCTCTCCAGCTACCAGTTCACACTCAGTTCTTGGTCCATGTCGGGACTTGAACCGGTGACCCCATACCATTTCTGAAAACAAAGCACTGGTGTATTATTAACAAATAGAAATATGTATTTCCAATTTGTGGAATTTTTACAATAATTTATAGATTGTTTTTTTAATTCATCTATTTCAGCATAGTCTGTTATTTTATTTTATTTTTTAAGTGTTTATACTGTACTTAGACTAGAACTTATCAAACACAAATTATTCAGCACAGCAGTCACTAGCTTGTGGTCATAGCCAGGGTGGACCCAAATGCTTCAAAACTTTGACCGCTGCCATGATAATCAACACACAAAGCGTGTGTGTGTGTGTGTGTGTACATACAGTATATACATGTTTATACAATAAATGAAATAAGGCATAATATCACTGCATTATTAGTTATTATCAGACAGATATCGCTGTTTGTTATATGTTGAGGTGCATGTGTGTACAGTAGTTTGGCAGCAGCAATGTCTCGTGCACTGAAGTGGGGGGCTATGGAGACAGACAGACAGCCTGTGCCACTAAGCGAAGCATCAGATACCAGCACCAAAGCCCTAAAAACAGTATTCGGGCCCTAGTCATAACATAACATATCCTCAAACAATGGTTTCTATGAAATCCTTTTTGTTTGTCCACATGTTTTGTGCTTGACAGGAAACAACTTGGTTAGGTTTAGGCTACAAAACTACTTTGGTTTAAGAAAAGATCATGGATTGGGTTAAAATAACACCAAAAGTGGCTTTAAGTGTAGAAGTTATGTAACAAATCAGCGTTGGTTTCATATGACCACTGGTCTCCTGGGTGAAAGTTCTGTGTCTTTATAGTTCCTTGTTTATGATCACGTGGATCACATATGAATTGATTTCATGGGATATATATGAATATTACTTTTTGTTAGTATAGCTACAAATGATGTATGAGAACATTATGCATAGCAACATGGTTGTGTACACTGCATGCACCATTCTCCTGTTTTATGGTTGAGCAACTGGCTTCCCAAGTTGGAACATTGGGCCAGGAAAACTATTTTCCCATTTATAGCAGGAAGTTTGAGGCAGTCCTCTGGGGACGGCTACTTGGACGGTATCTTTACTGTTGTCCCGTTCAGAGCATGTGTCCTTTCAGCTAGCTCCATCACTCTCATGCTCCAGTTCTGTCTTGAAATGTTCTGATTAATAAAAGGCACAAAAAACTAATTCCAACAGTAGCCTCAGGTACATCATTTTCAGAGCTGCTGTCATCAAAACCATCCAATATCAAAGAAAATGCTGCTCTGCACTAAACCTGGCGCACAGGAGCTGCAGCATCATGTTACTGTGACAGTAAGCTAATCATTGTGTCTGTGTTTATTCATAGTAACAGTGAGACAACAGTGCAGTCACAACCAACCATTCTAGCCTCGTCTATTGTGACAGTCAATCTCACTGTAATCACCCTTTAGGCCAACTAATTATGTGACCATACAGATCATTTACTACCATAATAAGACCATCTGACAGCCCAAATGATGCCTACAGTATCTCCGGGTACCTATTACATTCATATTCATCTGTGAAAGCTTTTCAGATGAGTAAAGCTATTGAGGAGCTGAGTGCATGAATGGAGTTGAGTGACAGAAATTTCAGCGGCTCACTCAAAGAATTCTGTTTATCTCTGTGCTCTCAGTCGCTTCGGGCTGTTTGTTTGCCGTTCCCCAACAGGTTTGTGCTCACGCTCAGAGGAAACCTGCTTCTGATTGCTCCATAGCAAATGTGAAGAATGCTACACTTTAGCTGCATTATACAATGCAGAGCGAAACTTAGAGATGGCATGAAAGCATCATGGAAAGACTCAAACAGAGGTGAACAGTTGCCAATTCATTCTAGACAGCATGAACTGAAGCGAGGACACGCTTGATCGAGTTGCAAATATATCAGCAATTATCCTGAGTTTTACGACTCCAACTCCTTAATGTTAGAGGTAAATAAATTCAGGTAAAACTTTGCTTCACTTGGTATCTAAACAAATGCTCACTGAACTTCAGAGCAAGAGAAATCATCAATGTTCCAAAGCCATTCTACACTCGCTCGCTGCACCGCCTACATATCCAGCTGGGGAGCCATGCAAATAATAATTTATATGTCACCCTGAAAATGAGTTCCTTCTAAACAGGACTGATGACTTTTATTGGACTCCAATGATGGTCAAGAAATTACAGCAAAACTGACAGATCTGCCACTACTTTTGGTAGATGGCAGAAATAAAGCCCACATTCTCACAAAGCACTAAAGCAGTGCACATGGCAATAACAATGTCCATCCATTATCTGTAACCACTTCTCCTATTCAGGGTCGTGGGGGGGGTTGAAGTAGCTGACATTGGGCGAAGGCGGGGTACACCCTGGACAGGTCGCCGGAGTATCACAGGGCTGACACACAGAGACAGACAACTAATTTAGAGTCAATAATTAACCTAACCTGCATGTCATTGATCTGTGGGAGATAGCCAGAGACATCCCACGCTAACACAGGGAGGACATGCAACCTGTGTTTGAACCAGCAGCCCTTTTGCTATGCCGCCCACAGTAACAATACTCTTTTATTATCACTTTTAGGCTTGAGAAAAAAAAAAGCTTGTACTGACACTAAATCTGTATCATTGATCAACACGTACACATCATCATACAGCGGTTTGTGTGATAAAGCATTTTATGAATAGTTGTTCCTCATTTTTGTGCATTTTCCTACAAATGTCCAGCAACACCTGACACATGTCTATTTCCTCTCCAGTCTTTTCAAAATAAATTTATATTTAGGCAACAAAACTACTTGGTTAAGTTTGGAGAAAGATCATGGTATGGGTTAAAATAACACCAGAAGTGGGGAAACTTCAGTACGGAAATTATGTGACAAAAACTACTCAGTTAGGTTTGGGAAAAGATCTTCATTTGGGTTAAAATAAAATATAATAGGTATGGAAGTTACATGACAAACTAATGTTGATTTCTGGTTTCACAAGGTATACAAATGCCGGTTTCGAAGTTTGGTGTCTTTGACCCACCCATCCACCCCGACCTCAGTACACAGCATTTGTTGCTCGACTTCCTGGCTTACAATTACATGGATTACATACAAATTAATTTCATGGAATATACAAATCACAGTGCATTATTTTTCATAGGTATAGCTAGAAACTGTGTATGAAAATAGCCTGAGCAGATGGTTTTTTGCAGTGACTGACTTATTGCTTTACTGTTGGGTAAACCTGCACAAATCTGAGCCCTAAAGTAAGAGGCAGTCATACCAGACAGAGATGATCACTTGGATGAAGTTTTCAGTCATGAATCTGCAGAACTGGACCAAAATTTCTTCTCTGTTAAACTCATATGAACTTACTGTCTCCCAATAATATGGTTTTTTTTCAGCAGATACATGTAGTCATGTGTATGTAGCGAATCAGGCTGTTCTTACTCACAATATGTAGCTGTACCTAGCGCTGTTCCTGGACATTCATCACTTGTTGCTGGGCATTCCTAAATGAAAAATGAGGAATAAGTTTTCATAAGATATTGTATGAACCAGTGTTTCCACAAATGAAAGATGGGTTTGCTTTGAATAGATTGGGTGCTTTACTGAAATGACAACAATTTCCAAACTGGTATAGCATCATTTCAGTAATAGAACTAATGCTCTTTGCATGCAGCATCTGGCACTGAAATGGTTGAAAACTATTAAGACAGTGTATGAGTACACTTTCTGACAAATTTGAGAAGGTGCATGAAATGTCAACTATGGGGTTGTGTAGTGCTATTTTGACACTCCAGGATTGCAGTTTTAAAACCTGAGCCATCTGTGCCAAGGTCTAATGTGAAGCAGCTTGTCGTAAACTCTTTGTTGGCCTCACAGTCAAGGAACCATGAGACTAATAACATTCATTCATTCATTCATCGTCAACCGCTTATCCCGTTAGGGGTGGGGGGGGGGGGGGGGGGGATCCCGGGGGGAAAGGGGGGAGGGGGGGGAAACCCGGGGAGGGGGCCAGTCCATCGAAGGGGAAATAAAAAAAGAAAAAAATCCAAACACACACACACACAAATGGGAAAAAAAAAAAAAAAAATAAACAAAAAAAAAAGTTTTGGGGGGGGGGGGGGAGGGGGGGGGAGGGGGGGAAAACACACAAAAAAGGGGGGAAAAAAAAAAACCCACAAAAGAAAAGGGAAGAGGGAAGCGACCCCGCGCCCCCCTTGGGGGGGCGCCCGCCCCCCCCCCCCCCCCCCCCCATGAGACTAATAACATCACTGGTATTAAAATTTACTGTGTTTCTACTTGCCAGAGTCAGATCCCTCATTGATCAGAGTAAATCAACTCTCACCAAACCGTAAAACATCATCTCGGAGTGATACCGCTAATGATCTGCCCCAGCAGACGACACCCGCTGTCTGCAGGGTTGCTGCTGTATCAAAGCCATGCCGTCTGTCTCCTCTCCCCCCATGGCCTCATCACACTTCATCTAATAATGGGAATTTACTGCAGGTCTTTTTTTTCCTTGCTCACTTGGTGAGATAAACAGGCGATTGATGAATCAGGCGTAATGCACAGGCTTACGGGCACAGACAGCACGCAGCCCACAGTAAATATGTGCAGACAGGATCGGATTTCGGCATTAGCAGAGAGGAGATGCATTTATTTGCCTCTCACCCAGACTCATAACAGCACTGAGTCTCAATTACCACGTCTGAGAGGTGCAGATAATACATGCAAACGGCACCACTCCCAACCATTACCAGCACACATATACAGTTTGCTTTTCACACTGTCTGTCTGAACTGCACTTCATTGAGCGGTGTCTGTAACATCTACAGCAGAGTGATTATTCTCAGAGTGATGTGTGTGAGTGTGTGTGGTTGCTGCATGTATTTGAACATGTGCGTTTAGCTACCCAGCCATTACATGGGGAAATAAAGGCATCACATGGTCTTGCCTCCTGCTAGTAAATTTCTCTGATCACTTTCATATCATCTAAAATGGCTCTACTCTAGGCAGTAGCCCATGTGTCATTAAGTACATGCTTCAGCTATACTTTTTCATGTCACGTTTCCTTTTACTTATGGAGCATTGATAATTTATGAGGGCTAATAAGCTCCGGGCCAATATGTCATGTGAAAAGAAGTAGAAATAAAACTTTTAACATCTTGGCCTTGGGACTCGCACTGTATCTCAAGTTAATATTACATACTGATTCTACCTGGGTTTCAGCTAGAAAAGTGCCAAAGTTACTGTAAATTAGGCAGCAATAGGAAGGCCTTGCTTAGCCACGAAGCTTGAGAATTAAATTTTCTGGCCTGTGTATTGCATCGTTAGTCAGGCTGTCTAAATGTACTCTAAATACCACACTGACAGGAAGATACTTAAATGTCACATACCAACATTTTAATCGTCAACATTCAGACCTTAAACACAACCACTTTGACTCGCAATTTGTGACTGAAAATTTGTGATTTGACTTGAACTTTATCAAAAATACCAGTGATTTGAGATTTGTCTAGAGTGAATTTAGACTAAACTCGAGCGTGCCCTATAAAAGACCTGAGATTGCCTTTGACTTGGCTGGGATTGATAATGTATGCTAGTAAAAAAAAAAACTCCATCTTAAAATCCCAGCCCAGTGTTGTCAACTGTTTTCCAATGAAAGCAGCTACCTCCAAAGGTCGCTAAGTCTAGAGAGAAAGAGAATAGCCCGCCCCTTCAGGCCTCCTTCCAAAGTCACTCCCCTAAAATGATCAGAATGAACGTAAACAACAAACATGGCCGTTGTTAGTACCCACAGCTGTCAAACCAGCAGCTTGTGGAAGACTCTTTCTTTCTTTTTTTTATGTGTTTATTGCTGTCAGAATCTAATGAGAATTGTTTGAAAAAATACATATAACAAAAAGGAGTTTATGAGTCCTAGCTTTAAGTCTGTCAAAACTGAAACTTGTTCTGGACTTGTCTTGAATGATTTAAGACTTGGCTTGACCTCTCATAAACTTGAGACTTGACCTTGACTTGCCTCAAATAGTTTGAGACTTGACTTGACTCACCTTAGACTTGCCCTTACAAACACCTGTCATGAGAGTTGCAGTTCATCATATTATAGCAACCCTGGGCCTCTTCAACTTCACTGAGTTTTCAGTCTCTGTGTTGAGCACCAGGAGAAGACCCCGCTAAGCCAGCAGCTTAGCCGCAGTGCAGTGCTCACAGCCTGGGTACACTGTCTGCCCCCTCCTCTCTCCTCCGCCCACTGGATGTCAGCCCTGAATTGTGTTTTGATGTTTCTTCAGACCTACAATTGAGCTCCATTCTCAGCAGCCAAAACAGACATTTGTCTATTCATATGCATCAGGGCACTTTTTTTTCCCCTCTCATCCGCCACCACTTTCTGTCTCAGCTGTGCCTTCCCCAGTTTTAACTCCACCACTGCACTCAGTAACACCAACCAGTATGAGGATATGAGTGGCCACGAGCCCCCTGCTGTGAGTGGTGTCACATGTGATTACCATTATTTATAAAACTCACTCAGGCTCGGTTGCGCAGTCGGCCCTTCCCGGCCCTCGGCCCTGCACACTACAGTCAATATTTGCACGCAATCCTGAACTGTTGAGAGTTTCCATGGTGGTGAGAGCCTCCATTACATGAAATATTCAGGGCGCACAGAGAGTCCCGTGAGGCCCAGCGCAGGGTTTTTACTCCGATTTGATTATACGACATGATTTTTTCATGAGCTATGACAGTCCTGTTGAATTAGAGTCAGCTCTGAATCCTTGTGATAGTCACGGAAGCCAGAGAGGAGGAGGAGGAGCAGGCTGTCCTCTTCCCTTAGTCCATCTTTAACTCTCTCTGTCTAAATAAGGGGAGAACAAGTTTATCCAGAAAAAAGAAGGATCCCTTATAGAAAACACAAGACATACATCATGTGGACACATGCTGGCTATTCCATAATATCATCATGTCATAGATAATAGATCATACCTGTACCAAACCCCTTTTGCTCTGTCTCAGAGAAAGGTGTTACACATATTAATGTTTTTAGACTGATGTTGGCCATGTCCAAGAAGTGGTTCTTACATTTATTTATTTTTTTCCCCTTTGGCATCAAATTATCATCATTAACGTTTGTGAAAGAGCTTTTAAAATGTGTGGAAGTTCAAGTACTAAAGTCGTAAAATTAAGCTTTATCCATCCATCGTCAACCGCTTATCCCGTTAGGGGTCGCGGGGAGGCTGGAGCCGATCCCATCTGGCATTGGGCGAAGGCGGGGTTCACCCTGGACAGGTCGCCAGTCCATCGCAGGGCACATAGAGACAGACAACATATAGACAGACAACCATTCACGCTCACATCCACACCTACGGGCAATTTAGAGTCAACATTTAACCTAAACAGCATGTCTTTGGACTGTGGGAGGAAGCCGGAGTACCTGGAGAAAACCCACGCTTACACGGGGAGAACATGCAAACTCCACACAGAAGAGTCCCAAGCTGGAGTCGAACCTGCGACCCTCTTGCTGTGAGGCGACAGCGCTAACCACTGCACCACCGTGCAGCCCCATTAAGCTTTATTTGCATTTTAATAAATAAGTTAAAAAACCTAAAGGAACAGTGTGTAACATTCGGATGGATCTATTTGCAGAAACTTAATATCCATCCATCCATCCATCCATCGTCAACCGCTTATCCCGTTAGGGGTCGCGGGGGGCTGGAGCCGATCCCAGCTGGCATTGGGCGAAGGCAGGGTTCACCCTGGACAGGTCGCCAGTCCATCGCAGGGCACATAGAGACAGACGACATATAGACAGACAACCATTCACGCGCACAGCCACACCTACGGGCAATTTAGAGTAATCAATTAACCTAAACAGCATGTCTTTGGATGGTGGGAGGAAGCCGGAGTACCCGGAGAAAACCCACGCTTACACGGGGAGAACATGCAAACTCCACACAGAAGAGCCGCAAGCTGGAATCGAACCTGCGACCCTCTTGCTGTGAGGCGACAGCGCTAACCAGCACTGCTCCCAGTAGACCATATACACATTCACAACAAACTGACCGGACACAAGTGCAATAAGGACTTTTATGTACAATTATATCATTGATATGATGGACACATTTTTTTCTGTCTTTACTTTTTTCTATTTTCTATTATGTATATACTAATTTATTTTTATTTGTATTGCTGCTGTAACGTGTAAATTTCCCCACTGTGGGACTAATAAAGGAATATCTTATCTTAATATCTTATCTTATCTAACCACTACACCACCGTGCAGCCCTAGAAACTTAATATAATATTCAAAACTGTATTTTTATTCGTGTATAATCACATGAAACTAAGATCATTGTGCTCTTGTTAGCTTAGAATGAGCCCTTCATATCTACACAGTGAGCGGGTCCTCTTCACAGAGTCCGCCATGTTGCTCAGCCATGTTTCTGCATTAACCCTGAATGGACAAACCAAACACTAGATATAGTGAGGAACTTTTGCATTTTCACATTACCTGAAGGCCACCATAGTTCTCCAATGTGCCTGTGAAACTGCAGTAACTTAAGCCGCAGAATGCAAAACCGTACTATTGCCAGCCGCAATCTGACATCCATTGCTCCTGAAGTAGTGTTGTTTTGGTAAGGACGGCCTCTGAATGAGGCAAACGCTATTACCATGGTTTTGCACTTGGTGGCTCATGTTACTGCAGTCTCGGAAAGGAACGGCATGCTTAAATGGTTGCAATCTGCAGCTACACCACTAGATGCTGCCAAATCCTATACACACTTTCTTTAAATAACTGTCACATTTATGACTATATCAAACAATCACCAATAGTTGTATGGAAATTAGTATAAATATTACATTTCAGTGAGTTTACAGTATAGGGCATCCCATTAGAAAATCAATGCAGTATAATTCAGTGAATATGCTACCAAACAAACTGCATTACATCCATAATTTCAGAGGTGCATGACACAGATAAGCTGATCTCAACTTTTAATATGAGGTATGTGAACTTGTCAAACTGTATGAGCCAAACCTCTATTTCTGCTGCATTCATTCACATTTTAGTGCCCGATGCTGCCACATAATCATCTGTAACTTTCTTATGATACGCTGCAGCTTTAATAAAGTAGTAAAGCTGTAATTTACTCTAAACCCTTTAAGACAACAGTAATTACAACTAAGCTGTGCAGGATATGGCGGACTAAGTGTTTGTTGAAATGGTCATTGAAATAGTACATGAATACATGAGGGAGGGAATGTGAACGAGAGAGAGAGAAAACGGGGTAATGCATAATGAAGTATTTGACGATAACAGTGGTACCACAGACAGTTATGGTATAATGAGCGTAAAATGATCATTAAGGGTCTTCTAATGGCAAAATCAGTCATGCTACCACACACAAACACAGCCTGTGTTAAGGGAAGTTAACAACATTGTGTTGTTGCTGTGTGATAATTTTATGCTCCATAAAGATATTCTATATGTTCTGTGATCGTCCAGCAGCAGGACCGGACATGTTTTAAACATTTTGCTAAATGCCGTAACACTCAAAAGATAAATGCTGTGCTGTTATTTAAAAACAAGTAGAATTATAAATGTATGCACTGACTTATTAATAGAATGACTTTTATACCACATAAAATATAAATCATGCACCATTTGACTGGTGTGATAAACATTCTGGTGTGGAATACAGATTATTTAATAATGACATTATATGAAATAATCTGTAATTATTAAACAGTTGTTAGGGCAAATTCTGTTTGGCTTTACCACTGAAGTTATTGTAGGTCCACAATTTGATGTTAAATAAAGCTGAGTGGAAATATATAATGACTGTGGTGAAGTGAGAGCATTTCCAATGTGAGGATTTGCTTATTTTCTCTACTTTTATCGAACTATAAAGCAAGGAATCTCTGCATGTCTGTATGTGAGTATGTCCTTCATATCTCGTGATCCATTCATCTGATCTACTTTACACTGGTGGGTGTGTTGCTGGGGACCCAAGGACATGCAGTTTTGAATTTGGTGCATGTACATGTGACACATTCAATAGTTTTGCTGCAGGATGCTGAATATATTAACGTTACAGCCAAACCTTCCCTGGAGTCAACGAGCGGGTCTTAACAACGGTGCAAGCATTACATTTTGTTGTAGCTTGGTAGAGCAGTCGCCCCATGTACCAAGGCTGAGTCCTTGCTGTAGCAGCCCCAGGTTCGAATCTGGCCCTTTGCTGCATGTCGTCCCCTCTGCCTCTCCCTTATATACTGTCACTGTCAATAAAATTGAAAAACACTCCAAAAATATAATTTAAAAACATGTTTTTTTACCAATAATGTTATACGAAAAACAGAATTTCTGTCATACGTATTGAATATGAAATGACAGGGTGACTATTCGGTGCAGAGAACCATAATGACATAGTACGTTATGACAACTCACATCATCGTTCTGCGTGCTACTCATCAAGTTACATTGTTATGAACAGCCAGTCCTTTCTGCAACTAGGTGGAGCTAAACTGAAAATATTTCTAGAACCATACATGCTGCACAGTACAGTATGAAATACTACAGTACAACAGTATCAGCTCCTACAGATTTATACTGTATATACAGTATAATAAGAAGAATGTCTGTTGATGCTGATGGTTGTTGTGTACTTGCACATTTTACATTTCCAAGACAAAAACATGATTATTTTACATTGTTAAATTCTCTTCATCTTCTTCATCTTCATCTTCAACCGCTTATCCGGGGTCGGGTCGCGGGGGCAACAGCTCCAGCAGGGGACCCCAAACTTCCCTTTCCCGGGCCACATTAACCAGCTCTGACTGGGGGATCCCGAGGCGTTCATTGTTGAATTATACATCAAAATTATTCCATCATCATTTTTTTTAAATAACCCAACTGAAATGGCCCTGATGACAGTTAATATGACCCACAATCATGAAGTAGATAGCAGTCTGCCAGATTCACTTTTTAATAGATTTCCAACATTTTGACAGCAATGCCATGAGAAGATCTTATCTCGTGTTATTATTCACTGAGCTGCTCGGTGATGAAGAGCTGCTGTGATATCTTCAGTTACAGTGGAGGTCTGCTCCTCACGAGGACAGTCAAGGTCATTCTCAACACATGCCTTTGGTCCACTGCGCCAGGTGATTGTCAGCTCAGTCCAACATTGTCGATTTGGCCTTTTGATTCACACAAACACGGCCTTAAAACACACACACACACACACACACACACACACACATACATACACACGCACACACTAAGCGTGAAAGATTATTGGCTCCTGGCTTTGACAGACTGAATCCTGGCTTCCTGAACACAGATCTGTTTATGTGTGAGCCAGCTTGAAATGATATGATTGGTCAGAACCCACCAACATACACAAAATGACAGCAGGGGCAGCACACACACTCACACACACACACACACACACACACACACACACTGAATGTGCAGTCTGAGCTGAATACAGATAGGACTTCCTTCTTTCTTCACCAGACTAATTGCTTTCCTTACAGCTCCATATAGTGACAACAGCTCACAATATGTTTCTAATAACTGCAAACATTAATGCAGGACAGAGCTTGATTCTACTGTTTACAGTCATAATGAAACTTTTTAACATCTGATGATTGTAGTACACTCACCAGCCATATAATCAGGTACACCTTGCTAGGAAAAGGTTGGACCCCCTTTTGCCTTCAGAACTGCCTTAGTTCTTCATGGCATACTTTCAACAAGGTGTTGGAAACTTTCCTCAGAGATTTTGGTCCATATTGACCTGATAGCATCACGCAGTTGGTGCAGATTTGTCGGCTGCACATCCACGATGTGAATGTCCCGTTCTGCCACATCCCAAAGGTGCTCTGTTGGATTGAGATCTGGTGACTGTGGAGGCCATTGGAGTACAGTGAACTCAAGAAACCAGTTTGAGATGATCTGAGCTTTGTGACATGGTACATTATCCTGCTGGAAGTAGCCATCAGAAGATGGCACACTGTGGTCATAAAGAGATGAACATGGTCAGCAACAATACTCAGGCAGGCTGCAGCATTTAAATGTTCAGTTGGTACAAAGGGGCCCAAAGTGTGCCAAGAAAGTATTGCCCACAACATTACACCACCACCACCAGCCTGAACCATTGATACAATGGTAATCAAGTTTTGCATTATGAAAACAGAAAATTAAATCAACGCTTTCGACCAGAAATGAATCAGACATATTGAAAACAGCCGCTCTGGACTAAAGAGTTGTGTGACTGATCATAATCATGCTCACATTTCTTTCCTATAATGTTTGGATTCTCATGTGCTGCAATTACTAAACATTTTAAGAGAGATTTACCTTCATTTATTTAACATTCTTTAAATTAATACTGCATCTATTTTAAATATTTACGTACTTAAATAATTATCCAGCATGTCTATGTCAAATGATAGCTTCTGTGTGTTGAACAGGAGCACAGTCCTTTTAATTGCCATCCTCAGTATAATCAGTATTATCCATAACATAGCTGTTACAGTGACCTATTATTTTATTTTACAACCACAGTGGACTATTTGCTCAGACCCTTTGTTACTATCAAATGTCTTTTGATTAAAGCAAGTCTGCAACAATCAGTTTAATACCAGATAATAACACGATGACCTTACTTAAGTGAAATAATCAAACTGTGTCACTATAAATGGGGATGCCATTGCTTTCTCTGGAAATTGGGCATTCTAGCCTCAATAGCCTCTGATTAAAATAGTATGCTAATTATGCATATTTGTCCATGTTTTCATTAGCAATAGACAGTTAAGACAATTAGCAAAAGTCTCACTTGAATACATTTATGAGCAGTCGCCCACAGTGTGCTTTTTATTGCATAGTTAAATAGTTAAATGAGGATAATTCATATAACACATTTATTTTAATGTACAAACTATTCATTTTATTATATTCCATATTTTTACTGTAAAAAAAATATATATATATATATATATATATATATATATATATATATATATATATATATATATATATATATATATATATATATAGTATATATATAGACACCAAACACAAGCAGAGTAACCTGGTGTATGCAGTCCAACAAAGTGAGAAGTGCACACATTTATCCATTAGTTAAACCAAACAAGCTCTAAACAAGACAGATGGCTCGACACAGACTGGCCAACTCCTCAGCTTTAGACTCAGCAGTCTACTTAAAGGATAAGGAACTCTCTTTTGAGGACAATAACGCACATATTTTGGACAGGGAGGACAAATGGTTCAAAAGATGAGTGAAAGAGGTCAGCTGTGTCAAAGTAGAAAAGCCATCAACACAGGAGGAGGCGGACCCATCTTCCACCTACCATGTCATCCTGGCATCCCTTCCCAGGAGATTAAACCACCGTTCACACTTCGACCTCACTGGACAGTCGCTCACACCTGGAATCAACTGACTCTAACGACTCCAACGACCCATGTGGCAGTCCTTCACAACAGTCATCAGCTGACTCTAACGACCCATAACTACAGTCGTCACACTTAGGAGCGCCAATGTACTGAGTGGTTTCTATTATCCCGCAAACAACCCCACAGAGGTTAAATTCCTGGGCTCCCCTGCCAGTTATTCAGAACTGAACAGGCTTCTTAGATGAGAAGTTAAACGTCTTCAAGAATCTAAACCAAGTCCAGTTGCTGCTGATTTCACCCTTACTCGAATGCCATGACCTGGATGACTGAGAACCTTCACAAACATAGTAAAATCTTGAATATTTATTTCATATTGTTCATGAGTGAATGGACAAAAATGTTCATGAAGTGCTGTGTATATTGGACTATTATGCTGTGTTTGCAGAACCACATCACCTCCAGTCCAGTGCAGATGGAGCATGTTGATTAACCAGGTTGGGCGGCACGAGGAAACATTCATATTCGAAATACTGCTTTTATCCTAGTGATGTAGTGTAACTAAGTGCATTTACTCAAGTATTGTATTTGAGTAAAAATTTGAGGTTATATACGTCTGCTCCACTCCATCTCAAAGGGAAATATTGTAGTTTTTCTGCACTACATTTATTTGACAGCCTATGCTACTTTACAGATTTATATTTTGTGCTAATAATGTTGATCAACTAATGAACTGTGATGCATTATAGATTAAGCTGCCCAGCAGTTAAGTATTTAAAATGTGCCACACCATAATATTCATGAAATGTACAGTATATAGTAATGCATAATGTACAGTATATTATTCTGACATTTTCCATTCTGCATAATAATACATCTTTTTTACTTTTGATACTTTAAGTATATTTTGGTTTTAATACATTTGTACATTTACTCAAGACTCAAGATTTTGAATTATTGTAACAGTACTTCTACATTGTTGTATTACTACTTTTACTCATGTAAATGTTATGAGTACTCCTTCTTTCTTATCCTAACTTTAATTCTATATGCATATAAATAATTTAATATGTAACTCTTGATTTGATTATTTAATTGACAAAAAACTTCAACAAAATTAGGGAAAATAAATACAAATATTTGGAATTAATAGTTAATTAATTTGAACTATTGAAGAAGAACAACTTCTATTCTGTCCTATTTCTGTTCATATTTCAAACACAGGTTTGTTAGTTCGTTAATCTGAATCATGTTGGTTGCTGTCCGACTCTAAGAAGGATGGGTGAGAAAATGTGCACCATGCTTTGCAGTGTTTTTTAAGTAAATCTCACAAACATGCATGTGGAGCACATGCACTATATGCATATTTATATTTGACGGTCTAGCCAGGCCATCACAAATCTATGATTCCTCTTGGCTGCTCCTCATCAAACCCATCCATGCAGACCTCCAATTAATCAATTTTGTCAGGAGAAAAGGTCAAGTTTGCATATTTGCTATTCAAGGAGTCATACTTACCATTTTATTTCAAACTGTAGTGCTGAGGGAAGCCTGCTGCTGTGGAACAAATCAGACCCATCACTTGAGAGGGCTGCTCTTTCTCATGCCTGCAGGGATCAGACTGAACAACTGTGGCTGATTGTTTGACAGAGTGACTTCAACAATGTGACTGTCCTTCCTCATTCAGGACTTTGCATATCCTTTGTTTTGCACTTATTGATTGTTTAATGGTGCTAGTGCACTGACTTGTAATAAAATATGAACATTTATAATGTATTGATCCTAAAACCACAATATCCCCCATAAATGATAAACAGTGGTCCAGAATGTAGGATAGTAGAAGACTGTTGTGTGTTATCACTTGGTCTAATTGAAGTGGTAACAGCTTCATCACTACAGCCACAGGGTATAGAGAAATGAATGAGTACAGACTGTGGTTATCTATTATGCTGCTAATTATAGGAATACGCCTTGGGCTTAGCAACTGTCCCTGGCACGACGCTATCTGTTATCTATTTCAAAACTTGAGAGTGCTTTACAAGGTTAGAAATGAGATGCAATAAACTGCACAGTGGATATAGCTGATGCAGTATTATCTGACAGCATTATCTTCAAACAAAAACAACAAAATTAGCTTTGAAATGAAAGAAAAGTTTGATTGGGACTATTATTTGCATGTGTGTGCGCACCCAGCTGTGTGATGGTGATTATGGTGTGACAGCTGCTGACAGAGAGTCCAACTTGAGGCAAGTGAAGAGGTCTTAAATAAGGCAGTGGCTTTCTGAGTAGCTACACTCTTCTCTGCACACTTTCCCCCTCTCTGAAAGGCTGCAATTACCATGTCAGCTGCCATAATGCTAACATGAAGAAGATAGCTCCAGCTAATTATTCACTCTCTTGTTCAGTCAGTAAGAAAGGGGAGGACTGGGAAACATAGAAACTGAGCAATGGACAAAGGCATGGTAATGATTCAAACTGATGACAGATTAAATATGCAATGTTGATCACTGATGTGAATGTTCTGCCAGATTTGTGAAAATACTATTAGGCCTTACTATTACTATAGGCCTACTTTATACCTTACTTTATAAGCTACACCACCTCACTACTATAATGATAAAATGATTTTAAAGTTTTGATCTTTGAATTATGACTTTTAGACTGCGTATGATCAATGTGTAGTGCAAAAATTACCTTGCAGCGATCACCTGGCTAACCTAAACTTGGGTAAAATTTCTCTTCTCCGATCTTTACTTCATCAAATATAGTGCAAGAACAATGTCTAATCTACATCTACAAGACTTTTCTTCAAAGAAGTGCAAGGAAATATAAAGTAATAAAAGAGATTGAGATTTTAATGCATAAGCAGTTTGGATTTATCAGTGCTTTGCAAAGGTTCAGTTGGCACAGGCAACTCAACGACGTCTGTGCAGCAAACCAAGAAGATGTGCATGTTTTTTTTTTTATATTTATTTTTTAGAGGTGATGGTGTTGGAATGAGTTATTCTACATTTTGACTCAGTGACAAAATTTTAGGTGTTTTGTTAAAAGAAAAATGTGTGTTCATTTCATTTAATGAATGATGAAGCAGAGGTTTCTCTGCTGCAAAAGCAATCAATCCAATCAGCGTCACAGGCGGGATTAATGTCATTGTGTGCTGGGACCAGGCAGCAACCACAGGGTCTGAAAAATTAAGCTAATAAATGCTTTAAACTTGCATTTTTTCTAATAGCCAGCAGGGGGCGATGCCTCTGGTTGTACGAATAAGTGATTGTATAGAAGTCTAAGAGAAAATGATTTATTACCTCAGTAAACATTGTAAACATGAATTTATGGTCTTAATCGCTGGATAAGTCTTCTTCAATACAGCATGATGTTCATTTAGTAAATTATGTCCCATGTAGAGTTAAGTAGACCATATAGCGGGGTATGCTTTAGGGCGTGGCTATCTTGTGATTGACAGGTTGCTACCACACTGGTGTCTGGTCTGGGAGTTGTCTGTATTTTTGTCTTAGACCTTTAACCTTTTCACAGTGTTGAAATGTCCTGTTTGCCGTTCAGTTGTCTCGTGTTATTTCTGGCTGCAGAAAACCAAGGTGGCAACATCCAAAACCGAGATGGCAACGGCCAAAATACCAAACTCAAGGCTTTGAAACAGCAGTCCACAAATCAATAGGTGATGCTACAGTGACTATGAACCAAGGAGGAATAATAAAATAACAATAATATAATAATAATAATAACAATGGCGACCACTATAGACAAAACAGGTGCTGCTATTGAAGCTGTTCTAAATGATATCATAGACGATGTCCTCCCAATACCACACAACATTGTAGTTTTTACTTAGCTCCACACTCAAACCCAGACAGATCTTATATGTTGGCATGTCTTCTCATCAGTGTAGAGATAAAATGACACTGGTTTCAGATGGATTCAGTGGTACTGAGAGATTGTTCAAGGAAAAAAATTAAAATCCAGGGTGGAGGCAATGTCAGATTGAGATGGAAACTGAGCGTAACGACTTGTGTATGATATCAGGCAACATTACACCAGTGTTCACAGGATGTTCACACAATGACTTGAATGTTTTTCTATTCATTTAACTGTAAACTGACTAAAAAGAGTTAACAGCCATGTGCTTGTACAGTATGAATTCCTTAGAAATGAACCAGGAGTTATCTTTGTTCAGATTCCTTGATGAAGATGCTTTTAAGGGCAGACTCAAAGCGTTTGAAGTGTAAATACTCTATTTATAATCTTGAAAAAGTAGCTGTGCAGAATGGGTTTCTCACTTTTTTTTCAGAGTGTTGTCTGAACTTGTTCCTTTATTGTCTCCTGCATTTGCATTTTTGCAGCAATACTCCATTTACTTCCCTGTTCATCAAAAGGTAGTAGTTCTCTCACTGTATATAAATCTGTTTTTTACTTGTTTTCTGTTATGTAGTGAACCGATTAATTCAACTTTAGATACTTTCCTTTAACGACAAAACTTCCTGTAGATTTAATAACACAAGGAGTAAAGTCTTCTTATCAAAATCACTCAAACCTAAGGGTCATTCAGAAATTCTGCCATTGCTCACAATTAGGCGCCCCCCTGGTAAGAGGTGTATTTAAGTACCGGTAGTTTAAAAGATTTTATGTGGTCTGATGTCTCTCTTCTTTCTCAGTGAAGTTACTTACAAGGACTTCTCACATATGATGCATTAGTCTAATGAGACAGCTCCTCAAGTCCGACTGCTTCCTCTGAAATAACCCTATCCTCATACAACCTGTATAATTCTTGATGCTTCCACATTATAAACAAGATAAATGTTATCCATATTGTGTGTGTCAGCTTTCAGCAAAGTTAGTAAAGTCTTCTTGATAAATTAAAGGGTCCTATGCATGCTTCTTTCTGTTACATAGCACAGAAAAACAGACATAAATAAAGCAGAAAATGATGACAGTCAGAAATATAAGTGTTTCAGATGCATGCTATGTTATTATCATTTCACTTCACACATTAGTTTACAGTGATTACCCCACTGTGTATGATTACGTGATGGCTATCTTTTCTATATCTCGCAGTGTTTGGCAGCAGCACAGACACATTGCTATTACATTATTTATCTGTAGCACTTAACTGTTAGCGGGGCCTTTAACTTCACACACATACACACATGCATGTTGGCTGTAGCAGCCTATGTAGATGCATGGCCACACTCTCACACACACAGTTACAGGCACACACAAACCTGCAACTGTCTGTGACTGACAGAAAATTTTTGCCTTGTCATTGTTTATCTCGCCGACACCATTGATTTAACTGAGTTGGACGGGTCCCTCTAATCCCTTGGGTTATTGGAATTTTACTAAAAAAAAAAAAAAAGGTTATGGGAATGGACAGGCATTTTAAAAGGGACAAGATATTCTCCCAGAATTCATCAAACTGCTGTGAAACAGTGCTGACGTAGAGATATTGATGCCATCTCCTTGTCCGGATGATTTTCAGATAAGATATGATAAGATAAGATATTCCTTTATTAGTCCCACAGTGGGGAAATTCACACATTACAGCAGCAAGTGGATAGTGCAATAAAAGGCAAGAAGCATAGATTTAAAAACAGTATTAATACAAATAAAATAAGTTAGTATATACATAATAGAAAAGTAAAGCCAGAAATATGTCCATTATATCAATAAATAATTGTCCAGTTACTATGATTTGACAGATGATATAATTGCATGAGTTCTTATTGCACTTATGTCCGGTGATCTAACGGTTATCTAACCAATGGTTAGATTAACACACAAAGACAAAATGATAAAGAAGAGAAAGAAGAAAGAGCATTTACTGTCACACTTTAGAGCAGCGGGACCAAGTTACCTGTATTTACTAGAATTAAATGACTTGCGGTGTCTGCGTCTTTTCTAAATCAAGATGTCACAGGAGTGCATTGGATAGATAATCCAGTGATCAAGCATGCACATTATTTGGATTATTCCAACAGAGCTCTCTTCATTTCTGTTCATTTGAGTTAAATTGATTCATACCAGAATTAACAATGACATTCATTGTTTAAACCCATTGGCACAAACTCATTTAAATGGTTTAAAGTCATTGTAGTTGGATTTATTTGGTGCAAGAATAAGTTTGACCCTGGAGTTGATAGTAATTACCAAATAAACCGCATTGCACTTCTTTTAGCCAAAGACCAACATTGGATTTGCTGTAAATATTAGTTCAAACCTTCTGTGCTAAAGTTGGGGTACAAGCAATACCAAAATAAATTGATGTCAGTGATAGTCATCATTTTAAACCTGCTGTCACAGTGCTAACCTGTATAAGAGTAGGTTGCACCATACCAGTAATTCTCTAATGTATTTCATCCAGTAGGCATTGAAGAAGTGTTGTAGTTGTGGGTGTGTAGTTAGGCTAACCATCACTGCACCACTCTTTGTGTAGCTTAAGGCCTGAAGATCTACAGTAGTCATTTCAGTGTTAATCTTGTCATCATCCACATAGCTCATTAAATTAATACATATAAATTTGTTCATACATTCATGTATGAGATATATTCAATTCCAATCATCAAAATATTTGTTTGTATGGGCTCCCATCCATATCACCTACAGGTCATTGATCCCAACTACCAAACAGGAAGTGGTAGCATCCAATGGCACTTAAAGAAGGGGAGCAAAGGTACCATGTTGGTTGGAGTACAGAGGTTTTTTTCT
This sequence comes from Pterois miles, assembly GCA_947000775.1. Taxonomy (NCBI): domain Eukaryota; kingdom Metazoa; phylum Chordata; class Actinopteri; order Perciformes; family Scorpaenidae; genus Pterois; species Pterois miles. The sequence continues at coordinate 18,784,011 of CAMQGK010000637.1, forward strand.
GTCATTGTTTCAGAAACAAGTCTTTTTAATCTTTACATTGTTAATATTTCTGTGTTAGGGCAATTGCAGTTTAATATTAGTCATTGTTTTTCTTTTTTTCTTTTTTTTTATTGATTGTGAATTCACATTGGTTTGCCTGATAGGAGGGGCCTCCTGTATAAAAGACAGAGATAAAAGCTGTGGAGGAGGTTGAAAGTTGGTTCAGTTCAGGTGCAGACCTGCTGGAAGTAGCCTGTACTACTGTAGCTGCCCAAGAGCCCAAGACCTAGTGCAGGTATTCTGATGTTGACCAGTGGATTTCCGTATGGTCTTTTGACTCTGCTTTGAGCTGCTTTGTTTGTCTGTTGTAAACTGCAAATAACACATACACCGAAGGAAAATGACTGTTCTCCCTCCACCACTCCACCAATCCACACACACTATAAATCCCTAATAGAGTCAGCATGATTACAACACATAGTTAACAATTCAGCATTTAGCAACTCCATGACAACTACAAAGAAAAAACAGCATCCAGGAGGCAACTTGTAGATAAACTTGTCGGTCAGTGTAAAAGAGAATATGCCTCTTTGTTTTGTTGTTCTTATCGTGTATTAACTTATTGACAATTAGATTGGCATAAAATGTAAATTTCGTCTTTGGTTCTGTCATACATTATAAGACAGCACACACCATACACACCAATACACAACATACTGTACTCACACAACAGTTCATCATTCTTTTCTCTGATGAAGGTTAAGAGCAATGCTACCTAGAGGAAAAGTATCTTCAATGACTTGCAAATGCATTTTCTGCTTCAGTAAACATCCGTTCCATCAGTGCTTAGTAATGTTTTGAGTACTAATGTGTGTTTTTTAGCTGAAATAGGTGTTTTAGAGCAGGAAAAATGAAGACAGCCACTGCTGTATCCAGTAACACAGAGGTCATGAGAACCAGGCTCTAAAAAGTGTTGTCTGACAGAGTGGTGCTCTCTCACCCCATTTAGCCCCTATGATGGATGGATCATTTTATACACCATTAATCCGTCCATTTGTCAATTACTAATGGAAATTTTGGGGTTGAGGGCGGGGTGGTGGCAGGTTTCAGGAGCTGTCAAGTCACTGAATGCCACCTTGCATCACTGCTGACTGTAATTACAGAACCTGGAAAGTAACGGAAACACTCAAAACACAAAAAAGTGTGACGGGTGATAATGATGTTGCACGTTGTGATTATCACCAACACCATCATTTCCAGTGGGAATTGATTTTGCACTTGTACAATGAACAGGATGGTACATTGTTTGGTTGCATAATAAACATTCACTGCAAGACAAGTGGAATGCTGATGGCACTCCGCTGAGAAAATTACACTCTGTTTCGACTAGAGAACATTGCATTTAGACACAATGGAGAACAGAGATGGATTTGTTCCCAGACACCTTTCAGAACTCCTTTAATGAAAGAGAATGTGCAGGAATTATAGGAGATTATGCAAATATGTGTGCAATGGTATACTCAAGGGTTTGTTATGTTATTCCAGCCTTTTTATCCAAAGTCTGGGGCGTAGACGAGCACATTAGAAGAATCTTTATTTCTTGCAAGCCGCTGTATGCCGTTCAACTAAATACATCTACCAAAAAATTGAAGGTGTCTGTCATACAAATACATAGATAATTGTTCTTTGCTATTGTTTATATAGTAAGCAAAAAGTATTACTATAATGGGGAAGTATACCAGTAATTAATCTAGTGAGAGTAAATAGTCTTAAATTTTCTGCTCCAGCAGATAGAGATAAGAAACAAAGCCTCTTGAAAAGCTGAAGGGACATTGTGGAGGTTGAAAAAAAAAACAGGTTTATGAGAAGTTATCTGCTGTCAGTCCCTGGAAATTACCCCGGCCTATGAAGGCATCCCGTTTCCTTCCCTCATCTCTGAACGATGGGCCGATGTCTCTTTAACAGCTGGGGTTACCGACACACAGGCTCACAGGCCTGATGAGCTGCTCTCTCTATTTGCTCTGCTCATTCTCCTGAGCACCGTGGCCATCCAGATTAGAGCCTATGGCCCATTAGGCAGCCAGGGAGGTGGGCAACCTCAGAGGTGTAGCACTGGTGTGTACTGTATGAGAGTGTGTATGTTGGTATGCGGTAAGATAGGCACCACAAGTCATTTTAGGGGGAAAAATTGTTCTGTCACAGAGTTTGTTATGGGGCAAGAGGAAAATATACTTAATTTAAAGTTTAACATACAGAAAGAGTTATTTTAACAAGTAAGGCAATTTTAGGCTGCATGTTTAGTTATTATTGTGAACACTAATTTCAGAAGAATACAGGATAGAAATGTCATAGTTGGGCCACAGGGGGTGTCACCTAGACCGTCACTGACACCGATTTTTTTGTATGAATGAATTTGGAGTTTCTGGAAGTAGGCCCCTTTTCTTCCTTCTCCTTTTCATCCTATCCCTTGTCCACTCAAAACTCAAATTAATCAATCAAAGTGAAAATATACAGTTTGAACCCAGTTTATGTCACAGCTTGTGTACAATGCTACTTTCGAAACAAATATTTTAAAACATCCCACTAGGAATGGTTTACTGGAAAACAGGCCAGATGCTGGCAGGTTTTACAGACTTGCCTAAAGCTATGGATGAAATTAGTTTAGAAAGCTTCCAGCTTCATGCTACAGTGAAGGCATTTTGTCTTCCTTTTTTACAAATTTCAGACAGATACCCATTGTTGCACATTTTTTCAAGCCAAGTTAGCAATCGCTCTTTTTCACACCACCCATTTTGAATGGGTTATCAGCCAAATGAATGGGCCAAACTGCACATTGTGAAGGTGAGAGTGAAACTTAACACAGTGAATTTAAACAAAACAACTTTAGGTTAAGGCAATAAAAACTTGGTTCGGATGAGGAAAATCTGATATAAATATGATAGATCAGGTTAAAATATGTACGCAATTGACGTAACAAAAGTATGGTAAAACAAGTCACCATTGACTTTTGGTGTCAAAATGGATACAAATGATTCAGAGGCCATACGGTATGTTCTATTTAACCTGATGATTGGATGTTTCCCTTTCAGCGTTACCCAGTACACCGGTCTTCCAGGTGTAAGCCCTGTGTTTGTTTGATCCACACATCGCCCCAGCAGCCACCTCATGCAGGCTTTGTCGCTCTTTATACCGCGTCATCTGACTTCCACCTTTACTCCACTCATAATTATACAACCACTAGAAGTTGGCGTCATCTTCTTGTATCAGTGATCAATCATGTGAATACATGATAACAGCCCTCTGAAACTACTAGTAGGTGTAACAGGCTCCTTCTTACCCATATCTATAAGGCTGATAACCACTGATGATGCCCATTCAGTCAGCTGATGACATTCAAAGCAGATGCTCACATACAAAGTGGTGCACAGGGCGATAGTTATAGCTTTCATAGTCCTTTCTGAGATTTGTATCATGCAAGCTCTTGTGTTAATGTCCCCAGTGGTTATAATCAATATTCTTATAATTTATTAAATGACAATGTGAAATCAATGTGATAATGTGAAAGGGGCCACTTGTAGTGGTGACCCTACAGAGCGTAGCAAGTTTCAGCTCATTGTTTAGCAGCCCAGCCTGAAGCTTTACTACAGTATTTTGTTCACTCTCGATTAGCTGGTGAACATAGTGGAGCATTTAGCTGCTAGTGTTGGTAGAGACCAAAACAGAGCCAAAGGGAGCCAAAGGGAGATTAAATATTGGACTTGCATTTGCCAGGTGGCTACAAACATGACTCAAAATGAATGAAAATGTTATTCTGTAACTGGATGTGTGAATAATAAGCAACCGTTTGCTAGCAAGTTTGCCATATCAACTTAAGTGATATGTCAGTATTGTGGTCTTAACTCTGTTGCCCCATGTGGCCAAAGAAATTATTGCATGTTATGGCATGTTTCATCAGGATAAGTTTCTGCACATGGGACACTGCAATGCTTCATTTTTACCCTCATGGCAATGGAGCTATTGTCTGTCTTGTTTGCCTAAATGCCCTTGTGGCAATAAAAATTAAACCCTTGACTTAACATTATGTGTAGCAGAAGTCCCTGACGGAGTCAGTGCACAGCAAATACATCCACCCATGCGTGTACATGTGTAGTTTAATGCTCTCCGCTGTGCCCCACCCTCAGGGGCCTGTGTTTCCAGACCAGACAGCTCCATACCAACGTGTCATGTAAATCAAAAGCCGAGCTTGATTTTGAAAAGCAAATCGGAAGACGAGGCAGACTGTAAATTGCTGCCGGCAATTTCGAAGCACTGTAATCATGATTTGTTTTTGAGCAATCGTTTTTCCCCCACTGTCACCATTTCGTGTTGTGCTATTTGAAAATATTCAATGTCATCTTCGCCTTGAGCAACAGAATGAAGCTTCACATAGATAACCAAATGTTCCCTCAGGGCCAATGCAATAATCAAGAATGGGGAAATGGGTTTACTGCTGCAGTTCAGATCCTTTGTCTCAAAAGTTTATGGAGGATGAGGTGCAATGCAACTCCTACCAGGGGAACAAATATGCTAACACTTCACTAAATCACTGCTGAGGGAATGTCCATAAACTGGATATAATTCACACATCTAATCAGCAAAACATACTCAATGTTGTACTGTGTCTTTTCTGTAATTGGTGCAATAGAGCAGAGGGAAATTAAGTGCCAATTTTTGTTTTGCTAAAGCAGAACAACACTGTTTAGCAGTGCTATAAGTCCTTAGACATCACCGCTTCACAGCCATGTTTAATTACTGTATCTTTACTTGGCTTGAACTGGAGAGTTGAGCTAAACTGAGCGCCTGATGATGAATACCAATGCTGTTATTCAGCTGAGATATTCATTATTTTTAAATTTCACATTTTTTTCTTTCAGACTAAAACATGTTTATGGATTCCCACAGAAATGTATTAATGGTTGTACCCCCTTAGACATCACTTAAAAAGCTAAAACTCTTGATTAAAACCCTCACAAATTAAATTCTTACAGGTATATGAGCAGCTCTGTTCAATGTGAAGCAGGTTTCACTGCATATTTTACAGAAAGACACCCCAGACACTGTTGAGATGCTTTCTTGCATCACAGTAATCGCATTATTTAACAATTGCTTTTTCCATTAGAGATATAGTGGACAGCACTGAATTTCTCTGTAGCAGTAACAGGCAGGACTTGAAACTTGTTAAAATTATTTAATAAATTAAAAATTAATAACACTTATATGACCTAATATTTATAGATATATACTGTATGTATGAACATTGTTATGCCTGAATGTACTAGCACCCTTAGAATAAGCTTCTACCTCAAACCTACTTTTTTCATTTACATCTAAATATATATACTATAGACTACAATCAGCAACCCCAGGAAGCAAATCCGAACTTGTTGCATCCAGCTGTGTTTAGGTAAAAAGAGGAAATTACTGAGAGATCAGGGAAGGTTGGAGTGATAGGCTGTGTCTTGTAGGTCAGTGTCTTCGGGCCTAAGTGGAGAAATTGATATTTCTGCTTCTTTATGACAATCAATTGTTTAGACCATACTCAGGTGACACAGACACAACAAGTAATATGCCACTTAACGTAATGTCATGTCATCTACAGTGTTGTACTCATCTAGGAATTCACAGAAAGCTAAGAGTCTATAGCCGCACTAGCAGCTTTGTGGCTGTACTGACGAACAGTGGTTCACAATGACTATGCTAACATGATGATGTTGACAGCTGAAGCTGATGGGACTGTCATCAGATTTTCCGGCACTTGGTCATTAAATCAAATTATTAAGCAGATTCAAATTTTGACCTGATGATGGGCCTTGATGGAAAGTCAGCAGATCATCAAAGTTATTATAATTCATCCTGAGGGGAACCAAGACATTCTCATCCCAACTCGTCACATACTGACGCTTTGTCAGGCCCCTCTATGTCACTTTTTGGTTGCAGTAAACACATGCTTCATGTTGGGAATTAAACAAAAACACTTGCTTAGGTTCAGGCAATAAAATCATCATAGTTAGGTTTAGAAAAAAAACAACATGGCTGGGCTTAAAGCTACTGCATTTGTGCAGTGAAAATGACACTAAACATTGTGAATGTGGGACATGAACAAACTGCTGATTGTAACGTGATGCACAGGACACAAAGTGGTCTCCTCTATGACAGCCTTGTGTTTCTTGCTATGTTTATAGCTATCCTGCTACGGCTAGCTACCTAAAATATCATGTGTATTGTTCCTGGAGGAATACGTGGAAGGTTGCCTTCAGCTGAACGCTTCAAACTGCACACTGTCATCTTGCCCTCTTAGTCTCTATATAAATGTGGAGAGGTCACTTTTAAAGGGAGGGACTCACTTGCACTAACATGTAGTTACATGCATGGGCAACTGGCCCAGCTACCAAGACAAAGAATAAAGAAGTTTGGGTTACAATACAGAGGGCAAATAGTTGTTTTCTACTACATTCATGTTCTAAATCTCATATATAGCTCCTTTAAAACCACAAATTCAACCTTACGGTAGTGCTAAAGAAAAAGTCAGGGGATCACCAAAGTCATTAGGATTTATGTACTGTGGAACATGTATGTCAGTACAAAATTTCATGGCAATCTATCCAATGGTTGTGGAGGTAAATCAGCCAACTAACCTCTACACTACCATTAAACACACCACCAATCAACATGCTGAAATGGCCCCAGAAAAAAAAAAAAAAAACATGGCCCTTATTAACAGCGTTAAAGGCATTTGGAGTGAAAATGTTGCTTTAGGCCTCGGTTTTTAATAGTTTGGATACATGCGGGTTCGGTCCTGTATGGGCTGGCACTTCATCGTGATGAGGACATTAGTGAAGCTATTAGTGTTATAAAGTCTCATTGTCTCTGTCAGTTGTGCTGATGCGGCCTCGTTCCAGTTCTTTGCTTGTGATGAGTACAGATGGACAGAGCTTGTTCTCACTGGACGCTGGGAATCATAACTCACACTTAGCCCCCCTGTACAGTACAGTCACACCTCATTGACCAACATTACAGCAAAGGAAACCAAATCATTGCAGCAGAGGGGGCATTAGAGGACCTCTTATCAACAGTTTGTCCTTTTTACTCATCGTTCTTAGTTATCACCCTAGAGAGATAATTTACGTCATCAGTAATATGTTCTATTTTGTATTTTTTAGCAATAGTAATAGTAAGAGTATACAAGCCAGTAGATGTATTAATATAGGAAATAATAGTGCCCAAGGTGGTGGTAAAGAAGAAGACGATGTACTCATATCCAATAAAGTGAAAATAAAGATTTCCAAGAAAAAAAGGCAAACATTGGCTGACATGTAATAGGTTGCTATTAAAGCATAAAAGCCCAAAGTAGTGGCAAGTGTGAAAGTGGTTCGAATATTCAATTATGTGTCCCCATCAATGACAAATCTAGTACAGGCACTGTTGCCACCAGTCTAAAATTTCTACATTTAGCCATCTTTTTATAGCTGCAATGCATCTGCCTGCTGACATTAATAGCTTGATCCATTTGTGTGCGCCCTCCCTCCAGCTACAACAGACACAAACAGGCTGCTGTGGTCAATGTATTCTACTCTACAACCCTCCGTCCTCCAATGTGTTTGCATGTTGCACCGCACAAAGTTGGTAGTCACTTGGCAGCTTCTCTACATTGTTTGGTGATTGGCTGGGAGCTAAGTGGTGGTGACGGATTGTGATGTTGATGTATTTACCTCCTCTGTGCTGACAGGAAGCCGTTCCTATATGTCCTGATTGACTGAGTCTCATCACAGCAGCCAGCTTTGCTTTGTTTAACCCGGTCAGGTTGGGGAAGGTTTGCTTACTCGCTCGATGAGACGTCCATGAAGATGAGAAGAAGACCTTCCTTAATCTTGGCTGACATTGGCCGCTTGGCAAGCAGAGCAACTCACTGGTGCACTGCAAATGGGTGGATATGTACAGTAGACATGCCTCCTCAGACAAAGTTTGTTCTACACACAGGCTGGACATTGGATGGCTAATTCACAATTAGCAGTGTTTAGCAGTGGTTGAATGTGACTTTTTTTTTTTTCCAGGAGATAACCAGTGTTGTTCTCAAAATGTTTCTACATCAGTAGCAACCTAACAGCTTACTTCTAACTCTTTTTGCAAGCAAAAAATAAAACTGGAAATTTTGTAATTAATATTAAACATTTGGAAAAAAAAATACAAGGTCAAGAAATTGAAATCCCCAAACATAAACACTTTTGGAATAACCCATCACTCATAACTAGTCAAAACATCAAACTAAGAGATGAGGATAAACTGGGGAGGAAATTCAGAAAATATCAGATATTATGAACAGGAACAGGAACAAAAGAACAGACACATTTTGTTTCTGAAATACATTGTAACAGTAAAAATAAGTGTGATTAAATCAGTATCCCTAAAATATTATGATTTAAAATGAGGGATTCATTGGATGACATGTATTCAGGACAGTTCACACTGAGTTAATTGACTGTAGACTTATTTTGTTTATTTGCATGCAGTACTTCCAGGCTGTGAATCAAAAAAGTGCCCATATCCCAATAAACCACTGCATTGCCAATGGAAATTTCTCTTATTCACTGTTGATGGGGAAGTCCCAGAATTTGTCTCCAGGTCACATCATCACCACAGTCTGAATTAGGTGTATCCTCCCTTTAACTGCTGATAAAAGAGGCTGTAGGCAACAAAGTGTTTTAGGTACACATAATGTACAGTATGTCTCCATGCATAAACCTGTATTTTAATAGACACTGGTTTTATAAAGGGGTCAGAATTAAACATTAAAACAAGAATGAATACATTTGATTAAGTGTCATTGGTCATTGACTTCAGGCTCAGTTTAAATTTATTGAATGCACCAAACCATGAACAAGACACGTGCACTAACCTTCATATGTTACAACCCTGGAAACATCTGCCATCACACAGTAACAGGCACTGAAAGACTGGTCTCTCACATGGAGTTCATGGGTGACGGTCAAAGTCACATCACAGCTCTGTTTTACCATCGCGAGGTCCTTGTGGAGACATTTGGGAAGCCCTACACTTGAACCAATGAGATGCCACACACACGCGCGCGCACTCACACAAGCCGCAGCCTTGTCAGCTAACCCCCTCTAGTGCCGAGCATCCTGCACAGATGCGCACAGTCTCCCAGTGTAGCCGCCGCTTCAGCTGCTCCTCCGCTGCGTCCCATCACTCCTCCGTTCACCGTCCCCGTGTCGCTGCTGCAGCGGAGACGCGGAGCTGCCAGTCCGCCAACGGGATTTCTAAAGTCAGTCACGAGCATGTGCGCTACGGAGACGCACTAGATTTATAAAGAGTATCCTTGAAACAGTGCAGTATCGGCGACTGAAGTCCGTGGGAAATATGCAAAGTTCTTCCTCACCTGTCTGAACAATTTTGATTTCACTTTAATCCACTTTATCCAGAATCTGTCCTTTCCGCGCCATCGCCGCTGCCTCCAGGTAAAGGGATGGACCTCCTTGTGTTCCGTCACCCGGCACTTCTCACCTACCGGGACCGAATGTAAGGACCAGTGGATCGGTGTTTGTGGAGGATCCAGCTGCGCTTTCTTCCCCTTTCTGACCACGTTACCTCTCCGCTAGAAGTACCTCACATAAAGCCGGTGATAAATGTTGCAGCAGACATGAGTTTTGGAAACAGATTTTTCCTCGTTTCACTCTTTCTTGGAATTGCCTTCACTCGCTTCAGCCACTGCAACCAAGGTGAGTTCAATGATTTACTTCTGAAATACCTGAACTTGGCTCTATACTGACAATTTATTTAGCCAACTATTACAAAGCTTTGCCACTTAATCCATTTCAAACATGCTCACTGTGGACACTGTGGTATACATGCCGCACTGTTACCCCTGTAAGAAACCACTAGAATCCACAGAAGTAAACCAATAAACTGATAACATCCTTGCAGCAAACCATAACCGACATGAATGCAAGTAATGCACAAAAATAGAGAACTTTTTTTGTCTTTTTCTATAGAATTCCTCTTTATTTTATTTTGCGAAATAAAATATAATTTATAGCCTATAATTACTCTCTTAACAGCCTCGAATTAAGCCTTCTGTTTGCTCATAAATGCACCTTGAGATTCCGACTTTAAGTTTATTTCCCAGAAGAGTTCAATGGATTGCCTCAGCTCTGTTTTCATCCCAACACCGAATCAGATAATAAAATGAAATACTGTTTTTATGGAAATCAGCTGCTTAAGTGACAACCCTGAGGCTGCTTTAATTACACATTCTGCATAACACACACACACATGCAGACACACACAGACAGTAGACAGCAGAGCAGCCACAGATTGAATCATTAAGTGGGTGACAGAGTGAGATTGTGTTTGTGCTTGTGCGAGTGCTGACTTGTGGACGATGTGTTTTGTGGGTGTTGCAGGACATATTAGACACACACACACACAATAAAAGGGTCTGAGCTGCCAAAGATGCACTTAGTATGTTTTGTGAAAGTGTGTGCATGTGTAAATGTGCTTGTGTGTGGGCTTTATGTTGCTCTTGACATCTGTAAGTGGTGTGGATAGTGTGAAAGTGTCACTGTACGCACAGGGCATCGCTCCGGCATGGGCTCTTCTTGTGCATTAGCTTGCAGTCACCTGTCTTTTTATATGATGCCTAGGTGTGTGTGTGTGTGTGTGGGTATGCATTGTCACATGTTTTGTGTGTGTGTGTGTGTTCCTCTGTGGCTCCATGTGCACACACTCACGCAGCTGCAGCATCATTGAGGTTTAAAATAGTCTTATTGATTGTACAGGACACAGTGGGATCTGCCCCCCCCAGGTTATATTTTATTGTTCTCTCAGTTCAATAAGAGCGATGCTACTCCCTGTCCTACCAGACAGCTGCTCCATAACAGCCTCACTCTGTTTTTCTCTGCCACAGATTGAATGATTGAACTGATGTCTGCTTTCTGTTGTACTTTAGTCTCTCATATTGACTGATCTTGGACCTCAGTGGCGCAATTGCAAGTCGTTGTCGACCACAGAGTGGTGCAGCTCAGAGAAGAAAAGCTTATAATAACTCAGATGAAAAAGGAAAGTGTCTCATTAGATGCTGGGGCATAAATGTTTCTCACTTTCCACATCACACTTGTTTCTCTGCTTTTGACTTAGCCAGAATGATTTCAGGTTCCCGCTGTGTACAATGGCTTGTTGAGGACAATTCAGATCCAGCCATGACCATGAAAAGGAAAACATTGTTTTTTCCTGCTCGACTACAGTACGCAGTGTTATGAAGGTAGACTGGGGACAAAGCTCAACTACTCACTATTACATGGAGGCGTTTTAGTGTAGTTTGATGTGTCTGAACATGGACAAACAGAGCTCAAAAGATTGGGGATTTCAGACAAAATTGGGCAAAATGTCAGCTCTTAGGAGAACAATGGAAACCAATCAACTTTTGCTTCCTGCCTGTGTGCCTCCTCTCACAGCAACACATCAGATAATCCCTCACATCAACCCAGCTGGGATTGCAGACAGTTATTAACAAAGCTTTACTCACTCACTGCCAAGTTTGAACAAGCCCTTTTCCCTCATCAGTAGATTTGCCATCATCTTTACTTTTATTAATCTTTTTTTTTCCCATTTTCCTCCCCTGTAAAGTCGACAGCAGCTCTATTTATTATAATGAACATTCACAAATCTCATTTCGTAACCTGATTTCTTGAGCTCTTGTAGATTTTACCCAAGATTGCTCACATCCAGTAAATCAGGAGATGATGTCTCTGTTCCACGCTTCTGACATTGTTCAGATTGTTTTTTTCTGACGGAGAGATTCAGGCATGAAAAATGAAGAAAGCAATCCATCCTTGGGAATGGATGAGTCAGATCAAAGCACCACATGTGAGTGTTGCTTTTGTTGGTCAAATGCACACTGCTGGATCTTTGAAAGTTTGAAGCTAGTCAGCAACACATGGGAGGAAACTGTCAGCCGGGCTGCTTACAGTTACAGATCGCAAGACAAAAGGAACTCGCCATGAAATCATCATCAAAATAAAGCAGCTTTTTACACTGATTTATGCGGATGGCCGATTGAAGCTTTTGCTCTTAGTGGCACCTCCCGCTGAGCGCCAAGATCACCATCACGGCTGAGGAGGAAGCAGATATCCACCAGCAGTGTGCTGTCAGGGAAAAATCAATCAGTCAATCCAGAGCAGCTGCAAAAAAAATGTTAACTCTGCACCTTTGACTCACGAGCCACAGTGTGTGTTTGTGGTCTGCGACCATGTGTGGATGTGGATTCTTATTTTACTGGGAGATGTTCACATTTGTCCACAGGGATGCATGTACTGGTAAACTATGTTAAGGCAAAAAAATGTACTTTTATCGAAGTGAAAGTTGTTTCTGTTTCTATCTAAGTCGAACACATGCAGCTACATGCAATAAAAGCTGTTTGCACAAAGGTCCCCTGCCTAGAGAGACTGAGATGACTCCAGGCTGGAGACTATTCATCTTGTCAGGACTCGGCATCCTCAGAGGCATTCCTGCATTAAGATAATGACTGTTGAGTTGTACTGTGTGTGAGCTTCATGGCCACCTGGTGAGCAAGATCCACCTCATACTTTACACTTGAGGAAAATAACTCCTTGAAATGTCAATTTTATGAATAAGCTTTGGCATTAAATGGACCATGCTGGCGGTGATTCATATCTTCGCCAACTACACATTGTTTACGTACATATGCAGTATATTAATGGTGACCATTATGCAAAACACAGACTGATATTCTACTATAAAGGTGTACACCCACAACAGTGTTTTTGCCTCATTAGACCTCATCTGAGGACCATGAGGATGTGCAGACACTGAGCTTGACTGACATGTCCTCACTTCTCTTTTTTAGCTTTATTCCACCAGTGATGGCAGAGACTTAACCCCTTTATCATCCTTATTTAAGACCTCATGCAATTCTCAGCATAGCTCCACCAACTTCAACCTGAGCAGAGGTCTAATCGGCCCAAATAAGTGGAAACACCTATGTATGTGTGCAGGGCCTTTAAAGGACCAGTGTGTATGATCAGGCCGCATTTAACAGATATCTACTGTAGATATGAATGGCTCATTGTAAGGTAACAAAACACAATGATGATTATTATTTTCAGGTGACCATACACTAAAGAAAATATATTTTAAGAGGACCTATTATGCTTATTTTCAGGTGCATAGACCTACTTGTACTTTATGTTTCCTCTAGAACATGTTTACATACTTTAATTTTCAAAAAATGCCTCTCTTTCCTCATACCGGCTGTCCTGCACCACCTGTTTTCACCCTCTTTCTGAAATGCTCTGTACTTCAGGCTTTGTAACTTTTTCCATACCCAAAAAAATATATAACAAACTAAGGGAAATGGGAAAAGCACAAAAGCATAATAGGCGCCTTTAATATTCAATTTCTGCCAATAGATCCCACTAAATGTTACATACTGGTCCTTTAACTAGCTGGGTGCAACTCCCAATGCCTTTTACAGTTTGGGAAAAATATCAAATGATAAAAATATTACTTTTATCATGTGGGATCATGTGAATAATTGTGAAAACAATAGCATCCTTCGTTGTGGGAAATCACAATACAGGCTTACGCTATGCTTTGAAAAATGGCCTAGAGGGCGCTGTTAAAAATGCTGGTACTGAAATTTTCAGATTTAGGGTCAGAGGTCACCCACAGTATCATTCAAGAGTAAAAACTGGACATTGAGGTGAGAGGACTTTTAGTGTTTTCATGTCAAAATGTAAATATCCATTTCTTCTGTGCTTCTAAGATTTTGCACAACGGGTTTATAATTAAACAGCATTACCATTAAAAAGAATGAAGGGAGAGCTAGTTTAGCCCGGTTGTGTTTTCTTAACTAGGCTACAACACATGTGGTTGTTAGTTTAGTTGCTAGCAAAAAAATTCCTGAAACTTCACAATCTTTTTGGGGTTGGATGTCACGTGTAACTGATGGTGAGTGACTGACAAAAGGATGAGATGAGTAGTGTAAGAAAAATAATAATATTTTATAATATTTTATTGTTCCTTTGCATTTCCTGCATTGTGTTACCCACTTGCTAACTTGCTATGTTGTTAGTCTCTGTGGCTTCTGCTGTAGACTCAGACAGTAATGTTAATACAGCCATTGCTTTGCAGCGGTGTTCTTCACGACTTCCACTTGAATGCCACGCATACTGTATACATGACTTCCCATCTCGTAAACACGTAAACACCATTCAAATGCACCAATGCTTTTCGATGTTTTAGTAGCAGCATTTCAGTATTGAATGGCTCATTCACATGATATTGGCATGAATCCCCATCACTAATGTCTCATTTAAAAGCATTTACAGCCTATATCAGATCTAATCAACCACATTCGATGCTGCCATGTATTACGTTGTTGTTTGATCTTGGTGCGGTGTGGAGAGTGTGTTGAAAATCATGTCATGCCTGTCAGGTTGCCTCTGTTATGGATAGTCATCCATTTCACAGCATATCATCCCCCTCTGTTGAGAGCCCATCGCTTTGTTTACACCGCTAAATGACAGTGTGCAATCCTCACTTAAATACTCACCAGAATCAATTTTCACGAGTCTCTGTTCATCAAATGCTGTTGTTTGTCTTTCTTGCTGTTTACCGGAATGGGTACGTAGGGAGCTTGCAAATTAAAAGCTTTTGTGTAGAGGTAAGGCCTGCTTTGCTTTTTGAACCATAGTGGAAACCAGTGTGCAGCTATAGGCAAACGCATGACTAGATGAAGATGTACACACCTGTAGACAGCCGGTATCACTGTTGACTGAATACTCAAACTGTTCCCAGTTCTAATTTGCATGATGTAACACTGGTTGAGACTGCATGCCTTTGGGTCTTTTGTTTGAGGTATAGTTATTTTGAGGTGTTTGTGTGGCCTGAGAAGGCTGTAGGCCAGACAGGAGATGTCATCATTCTACTGGAGCTCCATATATTTATGAGTCGGCCAGCTCGTGTTCTATTTATATCGAACCAGCGGAAGTCCCAAAGGACCCTCCGCTCCAGGCAGGATCTGTGGGTGCCTCGCTGAAAGATAACTCTATGGAGGGATAGAGGGAGAGTGAGGATGGATGGTTCTGTACACACAGGCAGTTTTTCTGCACACTGCTCAGTAGACATTTGCCCAAACCAGAGTACACACACATGGTCAAGCAAAAGTTCACACACACATGCAAATATGTAGTAATATGTGCTCATGAACACACATAAACACCAGTTGGCAACTGTTTTGAAAAGTGAAGGTAATGCAGAAGTGCCTTTTACTTCTTTCTCACAGCCAGCAGGGGGCGACTCCTCTGGTTACAAGAAGAAGTTTGATTGTATAGAAGTCTATGAGAAAATGAGCCTACTTCTCACTTGATGTATCATCTCAGTAAACATTGTAAACATGAGTTTATGGTCTCAATCACTAGTTTCAGTTCTTCTTCTATAAAGCATGATGTTCATTGAGTAAATTATGGTCCCATTTAGAGTCAAATAGACCATAAAACAGGGTGTGCTTTAGGGCGTGGCTATCTTGTGATTGATAGGTCACTACCTTGGTGCTGTCCGGTCTGGGAGTTGTCCGTGTTTACGTCTTACAACTTGAACCCTTTCACAGTGTGTTTTCAGTTCATGAAAGGTAACTGTAACATTTTGGTTGCCTATGAATGTCTTATCCAGCTTTCAGTTGTACTTAACTCCACCGTCTTGTGTCACAAAATGGTGAGTTTGAAGCTTCAAAAGGCAGTCCACGAACCAATGGGTGACGTCACAGTGACTATGTGCACTTCTTATATACAGTTTATGGTCAGCACACCAGAGGTGTTTCATTCCAAAGCATGTATTGTCTTTTGCACCAGTTAAGCACCTCTTTACTCCCACACTTCAGTATACAGTATGGTGCATTATACAAGTTGTTTCAAATAAACACCTCATACTGTACAATTTCTCCATCAAGTCTATTTTCCTTAGTTCTTATATAGTTCGAAAGACAAGGTTTTGATAAAACAGCGCAGTCTTCCTTGCTGGATCGTTCTCCACACTGTGTCCTAATGTACATCAGCTGTTATTTATTTGTGGCAAAGGGAAGTGTGAAACTGCTCGCTGCAGTGAGCGACATGGCCAGCTCTCAGTAATTAGGCGTCCTCCAGGGGCTGTGCTGCTTACCTGCGCACAGTAGCCTAATGGTGTCCATTAACACCATTGGCATTGCCAGGCAGTCCTCCAGCCTGGCACTGATATGGAACAGACCCGGCATTGGTGGGCAGAAAAAGACTCTGGAGCTGATCCAAGACCAGCCAACACAGAGGAAATATTAAACTAAGCTAGCAGAGCAGAGAAGACAAGATTGGAAGAAGAGCATGAAAAGATCAGCATGGAGCCTTCCCTCGCTGTGTTGAGCAGGATGGTCAATTAATAGAATAATCTGCTACTTTTTCATTTAAATCAGTGTCCATTTTCTCTAATTTAGCTCAGATAGATACACCAAAACAGGATTCATTAAATGCTTTGCATTTGCTTTTAGTTTGGTCATCTGTTGTGCATGATTTGATTTATTTAATGTCTTGAATTTCTCTAAACAGAGGAAGAACTGGGTAGGTAGCGTGAGCAGTTAATGTCACGATGGTCTGACAAAGAGAAGAGCACTACCAACTGAAACTCAGACTTTATCAACAACAGCCGACCGAGCCGACCTCCGCCAAGGCCAAATTCCTCATCTTGCAGTGTTAATGAAATTAAAAAGTAATGTGTATCCGCCCCATGATTTGGATCTGCTCCAAAATTTAAAGAGGACCTGTTATGCTCATTTTCAAGTGCATACTTGTATTTTGGGATTCTACTAGAACATGTTTACATACTTAAATGTTTACAAATTGCTGTACTTTTCTCTTACAAGCTGTGCTGTAGCACCTCTTTCCTCCTCTATCTGAAACGCTCTGCTTGAGCTCCTGAACCCCCTCCCAAAAAGCCCAGCCTGCTCTGATTGGTCAGTTGGCCCACTCTGTTGTCATTGCTCTACCAAATCAAACTCTTCGACTCCACTCCAGCTCTGCTCTAACTAACTTTGTTTGAAGGTGTGTCCAGCTAGACAGGTATTATGCATATGTGTTACTTGGTGACATCACCATGTTACGGAAGAAAAGGCAGGACTTCAAGCGAGGTGTCTCAGGTAGTCCGGGAGCAGTGTTTCTGAGGGGAAGAGTAATCCTGTCCCTTTGCCAGGGTCTTTGGGTTTATAAATTTGTAGACCTTTTACATGCAAAAAAATATATAACACACTAAAGGAAAGGAAAAAGCATAAAAATACAATAGTTCCTCTTTAATTAATGGGTCATCCCTTGGGCCATGCTACACCCTTCCATCAAGTTTCATGAAAATTGTGCCAATAGTTTTTCTTTAATCTTACTGACACAGACAAACAAACTGAAGCAAAAACATAACCTCCTTAGCTGAGGCAACAAGAGGAGTAAAATGTTTTTTACGTTGGTCCTACTGATGGGATTTGTGAAGCGTAGAAAGTTCATGCAATTCCCCTTTATGGCATTTTTGCCAGAGAGGGGAATTGACTGTCTAAATGTTTCAGAGGTCGACCCAAAAAGTAATGAAATTCTGTGGAAATACTTTCTGAAAATGGATGAATTTATAGCCCCTAAATATCATAATAACATTCATCAGAAACTTTAGTCAAAACATATTGGTATTGATCAAAATGCATTTAGGTCAAGCCTTCAATATGACTAGTAAATTGCCAAATACTGTATGAAATTGTCTCACTCTCTTGCTGCACAGCGTGTCTGTGTTTTTCCCTGTGTCCTCCCTTTTGCTCAGGGAATCTGATTTTACCAATCCCCAGCTGTCAGTCATGCACACAGTATATGTATTTTTACAGATGACATTTCTATAATGCCAGCATGAAATCTTAGGAAGAACACATTTCTCTCTCTTAAAAACCTCACTTACTGTATAACCCAGGTTCCAGGAAGCACACATAGCCATTATGTTTCAGAATATATTGTCTAGCACACTAAGAGTTCCCACTCCATTAACATGACCTCAGCAGCTCATTGCTTTTACCTCTCCTTGCATATGTCAATGGATTTTTGGTTGGAGGGCAATGAGGCCAGAGTGCATACAAATGTGTGCTAAGTAGCAAAATAGGGATTTAATCTTTTAACATTTAAGTTTTGTCAAACATACTATACACTGCACAGTAAAGTATAAACAGTATGAACAGTTATATATATACTAATCAATATTCTATATTAACAATGGATTAAATGTCTCAGAATCTTTTAGCTCATCGTCTTGTGTTTTGATTCACTTTTACTGACTTTATCACCCCATTTCCAGCAGTCAAAAAAGCTTACAACTTATTATAGATAGATTATATTATTATACCTGCTCAGCACCAAACACCAGGCAGAAACAAGTAGCTGGTGAACATAGAGGAGTAGATTATATACTGTACACAAGCAGCTAAAGTCTCAAGAGTTGGTGGAGACCAAAAATGGAGATAAAAGAGAGTGAATACTGGACTTACATTCAGTGGGTGGCCAGAAAAACAACTCCATATGGATACTAATGTTGCTTCATATTTACTAAATGTGTAAATAGGCTGATATGTGCGAACAAGTTTGCCACAGTTACTTTCAAAGTGATGATATGTCAGTGTTTACAGCTTGTTCTACTGCCCCCAGTGGACCAAAAGTAAATTGATGCTACTTTAAGGCATTCCTTAATTTTTTGTTATTTTTATGGATTCAAAAATTATACTGAATTTCAACAATTCCTTATTCTGCTGTAGCTGGAACTCCATGAAAGGCCTATATGAGTCCCTCTAACCCACTGAAATTTATGGTAGTCGTAATCCATCATTAGTCATGTGGTATTTTACAATGTTATCATCAAAAAGCATACTTGTATGTTCTTATTGGCATAAGAAATCACTTTCTGTCAGTTCATTTATGAACAGGGTATATAAAATTGTTGCTTATTTTTTGAAGGATATTTTGGAAAGCGGTTGAAGATACTAAATTTGTTACAGTGCACCTCACAAGAATTACTCTGACAACACTGGTCCCATATCCTGGATGGTTTTCAAGTCTTGGATGTTGTGATACATCCGTTTGGGTCGAACAAAAACAGGTGTTATATTGTGCCACAGCAGCGTGTCCTGTAGCAGCTCTCTGGGAGACGAGTGGAAGTAGAGGAGTATTTAGTTGTGTATGACAGACGCATACATGCACACACAATGAAAACCTCAGTGAGCAGATGCTTGGACAATTTCTGTCAACCACGCTCCATCAGAGGTGTACTGGCTCATAACTGGAGAAGAGACACATTCAGAAATGTCCCTTCTCCCTTTATGCCTGCCTTGATCTTGTCAGAGTACATTCACAGATATAAATATCACTTTTCTTCTGCCTTGACATTGAAATTTGGAAATGATAATACCAAAGCACTGAAACTACTACCTCCTTTGATGCACATTCATTTGAAATTACTATCTATCCCTAAGCAATGATGTTAATGGAGATTTATTCAGGAATTATTGTCACTGATAGAAATTTGTGTTGGTATAATGAGCCCCCAAAGGACCACTTACAGAGCTGTAAGTGGACATTCGTGACTGACTGACACTTAAAACTCTGTCATTATCCAAGTAGACGAATACACTCTGATTTGTCAGAAATCAGTGTCACTATAAAGCATGTGGGATCCACAGCTTGACATTTAAGATCTAAGTCAATGGCTGCTCAAGGACAAGTTTAAAGATGAGATTTTTGGCGACTGATTTTTGATGACTCATAGTGTGTGAGGGAAATGATTGGCCTAAACCAAGCCTCTCGAGTCTAGTGTTGTTTTTCTGCCAGCTATCACTCTCTCCCTGAATACCAATTGCTTTCTTATACCCACTTCATGAGGCAGTGCATCTATACATAATTAGAACATAACTGTATTTTCACACATACTGTGCATTTGGCGCATTTGACAAGGTGACTGGATGGGCTCCATGTAATATTTATGGATGTGAAAATGAAATATCTACTGTCTATTCCCTCATGTTATTGTGTAGGTAACAGATTTTTTTTAATGTAATGGCGTCATGCTGGCATCACACTGAAGGTAAATTCAGGAAGCCATGTCTGCTCCTTTTTAGCTGAATATCACTTGTCGCTGGGAGAGACACTTTCCTCCTGAATTATTAAATCTACTGTCCTTGAGAACAAGACAAAATATTGTCAAGGATGGCAATATTTTCCAGGGTAAAATTGCTTTGCTTTTTACCTCTACCTGGAAGGTTAGAGTCAATTGACAATGATATTATTATGATGCACAGATTCATATATATTAATCTCTAGGAAAATGCAACACCAAGGATCTAATTTACATACCTAAAAACCTGTCATTAATATTTAGCATTTAGCATAAGAAGAGTTGAGGAGGGATCTATCCCTTATTATATCTCTTGAACAGGCTCAGCCAGAAGAACATATTGTTGTTAGTGATGGGAGAAAGCAAAGGTGGGGGGGTGGACTGTTGACAGCAATCTGACTGTAATCCATCAGTCCTCAAATTGTGTCACAAGTGGCAAAAAATGTTGCTTCCACTGTATACGCCGCCACGCTCATAAATATTCATCCGGGAAACTCATTCCTGTTAATACAAAAAAATGTCTAAATGGACACGTTTATGACTGACATTTCAATTTCCAGTGTGAAAATAGGACTTTTTGTGTGTTGACAGATTGCTAATGCTTGTATTTTCCTCTCGCCTCTTTTTCCCGTTTTAGTTGTGCTGCTGGATACGACATCTGTGCTTGGAGAGCTTGGATGGAAGACATATCCTATAAATGGGGTAAGGAGGGCAGCTCTTCTCCCAATTATTGTCTTTAGTCTGTCCAGTGTGCCTAGTTCAAAATGCATGAGCATTTCTGCATCAATGAGATCAATTATATTGATTGTAACAGGTCAGAATGGGTAGCAGTGATCTGTTTTGTATTCACATCCTTGTTTTTGTTCCGAGCCCTTTATCCACATAGGAAATACTGTAACTTGGAGACAGATAATGAGCCAAGGTCTCGAAGGAAGCTTCCTTTATGCTGTTCAATTTCCCCCTACCAATTGCTTCAGTCTCTTTAGGGACACAGAAATATTTTACAGACTATTTAAATGTTAGCTAAAGGAAAGCAAAGAATGGCCATCATTCCAGCCCATGCTCACAACTGCAAAAACTTGGTTTTCAAGTCTCTATTTCACCTCTGTTTGCCTCTCACTTTCTAGAGAAACTACCTGTCTTGTACCTTATTCTGTATTTTGGCCAGTCAACTACCCAAAAGGGTATTCCCATTTTGTTCTGGCAAGAAGTGCCTCCAGCTCTTCAACACTATATTTTTCCAGTTGAAAATAAAAACTTTGGAAACGGCCCTGAGTGCCAAACTGAAGGTACCATAATAATGAAATATAGATATGTTGTCACCAAACTGTAACATCCTCAGATCAAAACCTTCATGTTGCATCAAAACTTCTCTGTACTGTCAGGATACCTGAGGGACTGATTGAAATTTTCTTCTTGTTATATAGTGAGTAACAAATGCAGAATTGGCTCACTCCATTGTCCTGTTTTTTTTATTATTCAAGATTGAAACTGCGATAGAGGCAAAGGCTACACAAATGTATCGATACAACTCTCACTGTGTTCAGTCCTTGTTTGAGCGTGTTTAACTCCCCATTTTTCCAGGATATAAGGGTAACCAATCAATTTTATTGTCGGGAAAATGCCTGGGGCTTTAACCTTCTTTTATGTAGTGTCTTTCAAAATGTCAAGTGCTTTACTCAATGAGGTTTCTGCTTGTGGTTGCAATTTCAATCTGTGTCATATCTTATCAGTTGAGATCTTTCGTGACATAATAGAGATTAATAAGTAAGTCTGTTGAGGAGAAAGATCGTGTTTAGAATTTTTTTCAGTATTTGTCTGTCTGTACAACCATGATTACAGTGTGAGCAGAAATACTTAGCAGCTAATGCGCCATGGTGCAGATTCCCCCAAATGTATTGTTTACCTGATAAGATATCGTCCAACACCAGATTTGACTGTAATCAGGCCATTAAAAAGGCATTATTGCTCACTATGAGCACCATAGATTTGGGTTAATAGAGGCCTACTATGTTGTAACACGTTCTAACACGCAAAACTGAATGAAATGTTATGTTCGTGCCACAAACAAAATGGCTTCTTTAGGTTTAGGCAACAAAACAAATTGCTTAAGCTTAAGGAAAAACATCATGTTTTGGCTTAAAATAACTATGTTTCAAATGTCTCTAAATTGCCTGTAGGTGTGAATGTGAGTGTGAATGGCTGTCTGTCTCTATGTGCCCTGTGATGGACTGGGGACCTGTCCAGGGTGAACCCCGCCTTCACCCAATGCCAGCTGGGATCGGCTTCAGCCCCCCGCGACCCCTAATGGGATAAGCAGTTGAAGATTGATGGAAAGACCTCTCTGTCATCTTCTTTTATTTGTTCTTTGGGTTATTGATCATATGAATAGATGATAAAACCTACTAGTGGGTGTAGCAGGCCCCTCCTGACCCACATCTATGCTTATTTAATGGCCTGACAGTCTAATCAGCTCATCCAACTTAAGTTATTAAAGCAGGCCTGCGGTGGCAACATCACACTTCCTGTTATCATCATGTAAAGCAAGATGGATTCTATAGTGCCAATATTCTGAGCAAGTCAAAATATAGGAAGGTTTCATTAAAAATCAACTTTTTTTACAGATTTGTGTCACTGCAAAGCCAGAATACTGATGTTCTTCCAAAAAGGCTCAAAGTTTTTAACACTTACTAGGAATTTCAACATACAGCAAGTGCACAGATAGTATATTAGCTAGCCAAAAGCCAAACAAGCCGAAAGCCAAGCTTTCAAGTAGGGGTCTATCTATCTCACAGGAATGCAATAATGAAAATATTATTGTGAGAAAGTGCAATATCTGTAAAAAGAAAAAAAAAAGCAGATAAATATATCGTGGTGTAGAGATGATAGGGATCAGAAAAACAGAAGCAGCAAGTGGACTGAATAGGGAAAAGTAGCAAAACTGATGGTTCTAGCTGCTCTCTTACTTTTGTTGAGGTTGTGTTCAAGTGTTTGAGAGGCCTAGCAGTAAGTACAACTTTTTGCCTTATTTTCTTTCGTCTTGGAGCTATGCAGTGTTTCCTCCATCCACTATCCTTACGACTTACCACAGTAATTCTCCGTGGGTTCTGACTTTAAATGATCCACTGCTGGAAGATCCCTAAGGTCCCCCTAGCTCTTCTCTGTCTCTCTATCTCTCCCTACGAGGCCCTTGGTGGCCCATATCAGGGTTATGGAGGTGATTACATCATGTAGGTCGTGGTGACAGCCGCCCACAGCGTTAAGGAAGAAGAGAGAGAGAGAGGCTGCTGCCTCCATGATTAAGCTGTCAGCCCTCTCCCGTCCTCACTCATCCACTATCCTCGTATTTACCATTAATATTTAAGGCATTGGGGTGAGAGGGCCTGAGGGAAGGTGTGAAGATCTGGGGAGGTAAAATAGTTTAAATCCCCCTCACTACCTGGGAGCCAGCAAGAGCAAGTCAATCTCCACCATATTAGACACAGCCTGGTATCAGGCCGATACAGCAGCACACCATGTAGCTGCCTATCAGAGTCGCACACAGGTTCTAGTTCTGGATATAAAATGCTGTCAGTCAGTCCTGCCCAATGTACATCTTAAAATAATTTCATATGTAGTAACTGCTCCAATGTGATTACCCGATGATGAGTTTGCGGGAATATCGCTGGTCATATGATATGAATTTGAAGGTGAAGTGGAAATTGGGGTGTATATTTATGGATGAGTTTTTATCAAAAGCCAGTAAACAACCCTTGTAAAGGGAGGAAGGTGGGCGGTTTTGTCGAAGAGGAAGGTTAACCACAAGTACACAGTGGTGGTTTGCCAGCATTACAATACAGGACACTGTGGCATTCTGCATGATCACAACAGCAATGATTTTGAAGTGTCCTTAAGCAAGACACATACGCTCTGTAGCTGCTTACTCAGTGTCAAATATTATGGGTAAAGAGCATCAACCAAATAACCAAAATGTAAAATCTATTGTTGAGAGGATGGAAAGTCTTCAGTGCCAAAATCAAGAGAAAGGGCAACCATGTTCTACACCAGGGGCAGCGGTGGAAGCGACATATTCTCATACAACATATAACTCAGGAAAAAGTAGTCTCTTTTTTGTTTGCTTTCCTTGAAAATCCAGTTATCCAGTAAGACGTACCAATTTCTGATTGTTACATGCATACATACATGCAATTAAAGTTCTGTCTTCAGGCAACAGCTTCCTTAGCAATAAAGCTACTTAGTTTGGTTTCGGAAAAAATCGACTTGGTTAGGTTTAGACAATAAATCAGTTTAAGCTTAGGAAAGGATTGAAGTTTGACTAAATTAACTCTGGAAGTGGTGCACCTTAAGTACGTAATTTATGTGACACATAAATAAACGTTGACTTGTGGTGTCACACAAGACAAAAAAGCTGATCTCCTGTGCAAAAGTCAGGTGATTTTCCTGCTCTTTATATTTCTTGGTTTGTGATTACATTAATCACACAGAAATTCATTTTGTGAGATATACACAAATTACATTGCATTGCATTTTGTAGGTATAGCTACAAAAGGAGTATGAGACCAGCCTGGTGGAAATAACGAATGACATTTCCTCATGTTACTATAACAGAGTCTTTTTTTGTGTGTATACTTGTTTAGTATTTTTTATCATAAGTGTAGTACTCTGCTACATTTCACATAGCATTTCACGTAAACTGTGAGCTTTATGTCCAGAGAGGTGACACTCCGGAAACAATATATGTTTGCGTTAACGGGCAGTTCACAGGCCAGGGCTACTACAAGCACAGTCGAATTAAGGGGGTTTTACATAGTGGCATAGTTTCAAAAAAATTACATCTATCTTAATTAATGACTGATTTAATGCTCCATCTGGTGAGCACCCACGATGTTCGTGTCTTGTACAATAGGAGCATGCTCGGTTTGGCCAACATGCTCACGGTGGTTGCTCCAGCAGTCTGGGTTGTGTAAGAGGTCATTAGTAATGCTGGACTGTGAATACCTTGCTATGGGCACACTTGTGTGTGATTATCATAGTTGCCTGGGAATAGATTTCATTAAAGTGAAAATTACAGCAAAAGACTGAGGCGCTTCAATCAATGAATTAATTGTGCTGCTTGGTCTCCCCCCGTCACTAGCATGCATTTCCCTGTAGGTCCAGGCTCCCAGCACACTGGAAAACTGCAAATAGCTGTTTACACACGCGATCATACGACTTGGTCATGCCCAGCCTTGACAGCAAGGTGCCTTTTGATTATTTTACCTGCTCTACTCGGAAAGTAAATAGATGTATTTCAATTGGCCCACAAGGGGAAACCATGCCAGGAAGACTGTTGTTATGTTTGTTAATGACTTAACCGAATGTGGGAATATCCTCAGAGTTAGAAAACACATTCACCCTCAAAGATTTTACTCATTAGATGTGTGCATATTGAACAGTAATTGATCTATAAGCTTTCTTTCAAGGACTCCGCAAACTTTCCCCCCCAGTAGAAGTTAATAATTGTGCATGCTTGAGAACGCCAATGGCAAGCTGATTCTTCAGTGGAAAATATGTTGAGAGGTTGTTTTCATGAGGTAGGGATGTGTGTCTCTATTCTCAGTCTGTCTCTCCATGTTCTGAAATGCTGAATAGCGATGAAGAACAGGGCGTCAGAGGGGTGAATGAGGGAGAGACAGGAGAGAGGAGGAAAAGAAAAGAGGGTTGATTTGGCGTCGGCATGCAGCCACAATAAGCTCCACTCAGAATGGGCAGACACACTGCTGAAATATGCATGAGTCATTTCCCAGTGGGGGGAGTTGGGGGAGAGAGCGGAGCCGAGAGGGGAGCAGTTTATTTAATAAATTACATGAAACCGCTTTAAGGGATTAACAATGCCTAATGTTACCTTTTGTTTTCACTCATTGACATCAGAATGGCAGCTGAGCGTCGGCAGGTTGGGCGACAAAGAGCAATGGTTGTCCGTCATAAATGGAGGGAATAATCCTATTTTTATCCATTGTCAGAGATCCCAAGCAGCCAATAAGTCAGATCTACCGGGGGCGTATAAATACAGCGTTATGTAAGCGGGGAGCACAACGCTGGCACTTTGGTTTACTGATGCCTGAACACTGCTTAGTTAAATATTAGGCTGTGCAACCCCGATGCCTCACAAGTGCTCAGCTCAGAGCAAGACATTTATCTCAGAGTGTGTATGTGTGTGCAGATTATATTTAATATAGATTTGTTTTTAGTAGCAGCCAACTACTGCGTCACATATCACTGTCACCTGTATTGTGGATATGATGCAGGATTTTTTATGAAATTGAGATTGAATACAACAATTAAAACAAAGTCTACTGTAAAATAAATCTAATGCATCAGTTTTAGTTGAGTCCTCTATTTGTCAGCCTCTTATCTAAACCTTCATGGACAGCCCATTCCCATTGAAGACAGTGAGGTAAAGGTATGTCTTATTCTCGCTATAAAGCCCCCAAAATCAGGACAGACATCAACATTTGAAACCTGTTATTCATTGCTACTGTGTCGTTCACACTTGAATTGTAATCCCTGTTATTTTTGAAGATTTTTACCAAGTTGCTTGTGTATGATATAATATTTTTTTAAAATATAAGATTTTTGTTTTATAAAATTTAGAAAGCACTGTTCAAATCAAGCTTGGGGCCCTCCTGTGTGGAGTTCCTATGTTCTCCCTGTCTTAGCATGGGTTTTCTCTGGGTTCTCCAGTTTCCTCCCACAGTCCAAAGACGTGCAGGTTAATTGTTGACTCTAAATTGAATGTGAGCTTGAATGGTAATCTGTCTCTATGTGTCAGCTCTGTGATAGTCTGGCGACTTGTCCAGGTTGTACCCCGCTCAGTGTCAGCTGGGATTGGCTCCAGCACCCCCGCAGCCCTGAATAGAATAAGCTGTTACAGATAATGGATGGATGGATGGATGGATGGATGGATGGATGGATGGCTGGCTGGATGGATGGATAGATGGATGGATGGATGGATCGATGTTTAAGTCAAGCCTGGTGTTGTGTTACACATATAAAAGAATGATCTCCACTTCCACACAACAACATACCCTCATACATTTTTTATATCTTACAAAAGTTATTAGTTTTTCATGCAACACGTGATGAGTGAGCACATTTGGTTCCATTTACAGGGATTACATACAAATTAATTTTGTGCATTACTTTTAGCTATGAACAGTGTATGAGAACAGCCTGCACATATTGAGGCATACAGCTTATTAATTAAACACTGGTATTAGATTGGTACTCAGTATCAGCAGATACCCAAAGCCCAGGTATCACTATTGGAATCGGGAGTGAAAAAGTTGTTGTCTTACAAGTGCACTTTGTAAATTTTCCTAATAATATTTAGAGGAATAACATAAATATTATTTATGGGGCGGCAGTAGCTCAGTCTGTAGGGAGTTGGCTTGGGAACCGGAGGGTCACCGGTTCAAGTCCCGCACTCAAAACTGAGTGTGAACTGGTAGCTGGAGAGGTGCCAGTTTACCTCTTGGGCACTGCCGAGGTGCCCCTGAGCAAGGCACCAAACCCCCAAAAGCTCAGGGCGCTTGTCAGGAGCAGCCCCCTCACTCTGACACCTCTCCAATTGTTGCATGTATATGGACCTGTTTGTGCATGTGTGTGTATTAGTTAACAGAGTGAAAAAAATTTAATTTCCCCTAGCGGGACTAATAAAGGACTATCTTCTTCTTCTTCTATCTTCTTCTTCTTCTAAGAAGTTTCATATATTTTATTCCTTTGTGACATTGAGCTCCACTGTTGTCCTAAAATGACACCATTTACCCCCTTGTTTACGTAGGACACTGTAGCAGTAGAAACTAACAGGCTTGGGATTGATAGGCTGGGGGAAGCAAAGTATTTTATCCATACAGTTTTGGATGCCAAATCGTTTATGATTTTGCCACTGTAGCTTTGACATCCATCATGCAGCCTCCCACTGTGTTATTGTGTGAAGATGCACCATGATAATACGCAGCTTTCTTTATTATTCTTCCAGTACAACAAGAGCAAGCTCAGGCAGCCACCGCTTGACATAAAGTCCTCTGAACAAATCGTTCTGTCAGTTTTGGGGAAAGTTTTCAGAGGATTGCCGTCAGATTCAGGCTTAGAGTTTGGGGGCAGGGAGAGACAGGGCAGAGGAGAGAGAGAGAGAGAGAGAGAGAGAGAGAGAGGAAGATAGGAGGCCATGTCGGGGAGCGATTGGATATAACGAGCAAAAGTAAGATGACTAACACACATTCAAGTGCTTACACACTGCGCGAAGGCATTTTCACGCCCTCTCAAGCCTCTTTACTTTCCCCCAATACTAATCCTTAATCTTTTTATTGCAATATTTAACCACAGTAATTGATTGCAACTACGCGACCTGGCTTATCTCAAAGCACTTCCTCCATCCCTAATACTATTAGCCTTGAGAGTGAGCCCTGAACAACAGAGAGGAGGAGAGAGAGGGAAATCAGTATGTCAGTGTCCTTCATAGCTCAGATAAACTTCTCTAAAGGCGTACTGCTGAGTGATGGCCGGCAGCGCTGCGAGAAAGGGGAAAAAAAAAAGAGGGAATAATCCAGAATCACTCCACTTCTCCCTACGGAGGCTCTAATATAAAAAAGGTATGATGATTTAGCACACCAGTGTTCGTCTCAGGGACCTCTGCCATAACCGGGCTTAAGCAGTGCCGGGGGATTCCTTAATTGGCTTGTTTCTTGTCAGGGACACACCGAGGCCAATATCTAATGCGCTCCCACTCGGCATCTCGCTGACAGCAGAACATATTCTGACAGCTTTTTGGGCTTACCCTCAGCGTGTGAGGAATACAGTGAGGCTGACTTAGAGAAAGAGAGTGGGAGCAGGGGGGATCGAGGCACTGGATGGATGGATGTAAATGGAAAGAAGAGGAGAAAATAGAAGGAGGGAAGAGTGAGGAGGTTATTAGCGCCTTGCTGAATGCAGGGGCTGAATACATGAATACAGGAAGTAGCGGAGAAAATAGAAGTAAGACAGCAGAGTTTAGACAGACGCGTATTTCTTCTGAAGAGTAAAAGGCCCTGGAAACCTTTATAGAACATTATGTTTCAAGGTGAAATTTATATTAGGGCTGTCAAAGTTGATGCGATAATAACACAAATGAATTTTAATGCCATGAATTTCCTTAATGCATTAACACAATCAATATTCTGGAGATTGTACGGGGCTCAGTTTTAAAGCTGGAGTGAAGATATTGGCAATATATAAAACTAGAAAACATAAAAAATCCATGTTATTCTAACTTGTCAGGAAGCTAAATTTTGGTGAGGAAAAACTTTCACGGCCATTCTCAAAGGGGTCCCTTGACCTCTGACCTCCAGATATGTGAATGAAAATGGGTTCTATGGGTATCCACCAGTCTCCCCTTTACAGACATGCCCATTTTGTGATAATCACATGCCGTCTATGCAAGTCATAATCAAGTCAGCACACTGACACACTGACAGCTGTTCTTGCCTGTTGAGCTGCAGTTTGTTATGATTTGAGCATATTTTTTTATGTTAAATGCAGTACCTGTGAGGGTTTCTGGATGATATTTGCCATTTTTGTGTTGCTAATTGATTTCCAATAATACATATAAACCTATATATGCCCCATGTTGATTAGGATTAAATGACTATCTTAATACAATACTAATAATAGTAATAATTCTTATTTCTTATGTCCATATTGAATGTGAAACAATCGTATTTGTGCGGAAATGACTGGGGAACAAAATCAACAGCCCTAATTCTGTGCAAAAAAACAAATGCATTCAGAAACTAATATGAGGCTTCAGCAGTCTGAGTTAGACAAGTTAACTGGGTATCTTCATCACTGTAGTCATCCGTGGCTTTTTTTGCCAGTGCTGTGTTCTGGCTACAGCCTTCAGTATGTTACCAGGAAGTTTTTCTCCACAGAGGCTAAAAGCTGTCTGAGAAACAATATTTTTTCCAACTACAGTGAAGCCATGGCCTACTCTGCCAATCACTGTCTTCATGACTAAACCTAACCAATCCTATCAATGAAGGCAACAAGTAGTAGCCAATCAGAGGCTTCACTGTTGAAGGATTCGTAATTTAGCATCTGGGAAACACAAAGGGAAATTTATACTAAAAAGTCTATGGCTTAGTCTTATGTTCACTTCAGATGAACTTAAAATTATGTTTTGAACTATCTTTTAAACATTATTATGTCTTACAAATACATTTGATTGTGTAGGGTTGGGTTCTGATGGATGGCTTTGTTTTAAATTTGGTTTATGGCTGCTAAACTACCCTAAATTGTCTTTCTTTGTTATTCTGTGTCAGTAAGGAACATTGCACAAAGTACACATGAAGCAGGTCACTTTTGCTGACTATTATGACTAATGGAGCCACTGGCAGATTATATCAGCTGTATCGGATTGACATTATGTAAATAAGGCCAAAATGAAACTTTACTAATGTAGTCAGTGTGCTCTCTGCAGGTTGGTGTCAGTCAAAGATAGTTTGTTAGAGAGAGAAGCACCACTCTGTAACATGTAACAGAGTCTTTTCTGGGGACGTGAGCAGCTGATCATGGCACCGCAATTTTGTATTTGGAATTTCCCAGTTGAGCTTTCGCACTGTCCTGTTGCTGTGAATTACAAGTCCAGTGTGTAAGCTGTTTCACCCTGAGGGAAGATGAATCCTCAAGTGCCAGTGCTTTTACTGACTCTCTCCTTCTTCAGTTGTCTCGGTCTGTCTACCATTTCTTCTCATTCTGTTGTCCTCTTCTCTCCTCCCTGTGTCTCCCGCCCCTAATTTGACCACCCTTATCCCGTCTCCTCCTCCCCTCCTCCTACCTTTGGTGCATATTGACGTCAATGCACTTGAACGGAAAATAACTAGGTGCGTGTGTGTTTGGTTTAAGATGAGCTGACAAATGCTGGCAGAAATCTCCTGCTCCAAATGGTCAGCCAAGAGGAGACAGAAAGAGAGACAGACAGACAGTGAGACAGGGAAAGGTTAAAGCCGGGAAGCCATTGATTTTTTTATAGGTAGATAGACAAGCAGTTACACAGTTATACTGGTATCAAACAGTCAATCATGCAATAGCACAGACAGGCAGATAATCAGAAGTTATATATTCAGACAGTAGGGCAGCCATTAAGACACAGTCAGTCATATACTATATATTCAGACAGAAGAAAATATCTCTTTAGGCATACATTTTTATATCTTAGCAAAGTGTATGCAATGCTGTGAAAAATAGCCCCTTAAACATTTTATTTGAGTTCCATGATGAACAGGTGCTATAAAGGTGCTAAATATGGGATTGGGAGGATTTCTATTACCTGGCAACATGGCACAGGCATTAGCAGCTAATGGTGCTAACAGCGCTAGTTGTTTGTGGGGCTAATTTGTTAGTGCAAACAATAGTGAAAGTGCTGACAGAGATAACTGTTCAACTAAGGGGGGTGCTGGAGGGTGGGTACAACACTTCTATGACGACGACGTGGGTCCAGGCGGCGTTATTAGCTGTAACGGGAGTGTTCAATCAGTGTAGAGCGGCAGCCATGAGTCACATGCAAAACAAGCATGCGTGGCCAGACCTGCTATGTCAATAAAGCACAGAGAAGCTTGGATAACAGCCTCGTCTCAACTTGTCAAATACCACCAATTGAGCGGCTCTCGCCACCGGAAACTGACGCATGGTGGCACCTTTCAGCAACTGTGTGTAACAAGCCAGTTAACTCCAAAGCAAACCCATCCGTGGCATTATTCGCCAGTCAGAGCAAGTGATGTGTAGCGCAAAAATTATTAGTAGCGTGACCTTAACTAACCTTATCCATCCATCCATCCATTGTCAACCGCTTATCCCGTTGGGGGTCGCGGGGGGGCTGGAGCCGATCCCAGCTAGCATTGGGCGAAGGTGGGGTTCACCCTGGACAGGTCGCCAGTCCATCGCACATAGAGACAGACAACATAGAGACAGACAACCATTCACGCTCACATTCACATCTACGGGCAATTTAGAGTCATCAGTTAACCTAAACAGCATGTCTTTGGACTGTGGGAGGAAGCCGGAGTACCCGGAGAAAACCCACGCTTACACGGGGAGAACTCCACACAGAAGAGTCCCAAGCCGGATTCAAACCTGCGACCCTCTTGCTGTGAGGCGAGAGTGCTAACCACTGAACCACCGTGCAGCCCCTTAACTAACCTTAATCTTAACTAAATGCTTGTATTGCCTAAACCTAATTTTCTGTAAAAATGGAAATTTATTTTGAAAGGACACTATACATGTAACAAGCGTATATTGACACGCCATCCCTGGTCCATCCAAAAGTCGAGGGGCACTGACCAAGTGAGGAGTTGTGAGCGAGAATGTGTCGCAGATTACAACAGCTAATGTAATGATTCAGGAAGTTTTAAAAGAAATTTCAAATGAGTGTATTAGCTAATTATTATCTATTTATCAGCAACATATCAATTAACTTTGTATTCTTTTCCTGGAAATGTATTAAATTAATTCACAGTTATAGCTATTGGGAAATAGTGGGATACAATTATTAAATAATCTTTATAAGAAAGTCATTTTTGATCAATTTTGAGGTAAATATTGGGGTAATCAAACAGGCTACTTGTTAATTATCACCTAATTACCATGAAATTTGCAGCCTGGTAAAGTGTTACCTTCGTTTTTATCAAGCAGTAGTGGACTAATACACTATGCATTCTTAAATGGTTCCTTATTGTACTATAGAGAGCAGGAACCTGATTTAATAAAACCTGCTGTAGAGTAAAACTTAAAGACCGGTTCTGGTTCTGGCACTGCGGTGAGTCAGGTAGGAAGGGTTGACTAAGAACACTGTAATACTGTAGGGAACAGCCTGCCGACACACACAAACACACACACACACACACACACACACACACACACACACACACACACACACACACACACACACACACACACACACAGAAAAAGGATCATACAAACAGTTTTTGCACATTGAGATGTCTCTTCTTTCTCTACACTTTCAGGTGCACTGGGAGTTTCTTTCTCAAACATCACCGCTTCCTTTCTGTCTTTATCTTCCTATTCATGCACACACACAGGCACACGTGCACACACACGCTGTTGCACGCACTCTCATGCGCACGGCCACTCCAAAAGAGCAGTGAGGAGGCCCAGTTAGATGAAACCTGCCCAAGGTCACAGTGCTTTATCTCTACTAGGCTGTTTATTCCTGCCCGTTTCACTTGACTTGCATCAAAAAAATATATATTACAGTGACACTGACGAATGTCTACGGTATTTTAAAACCTGAACCTCAACTCTGCACTTTACTAGCAATGACTTTATTGCAGTGCCAGCAGGCTGATCACAGCCCCAAAAAAGACATTACATCTCGGTCACACCAGACAAACGCTTGGCTAACCGAGGCAAGACACATGGAAGTATTGGCGGAAGCATTTACGGCCTTGGTTATCATTTTCTTCTAAAAAACTGTATTACTGCTCAGGGATTCAACCGGGAATTTTAGCACTTTGTTATAGTGTTTGTAGGTGCTACACGCTAGATGGTAGTAGATTGATTCTGGTGTTGCAGATTTACAGAGACTTTCTGCTCTGTTATTCCTACCTTGTGTTAGAACCTTTTAAGTCGGTCTTTGTGTCAAAATATTTTAATGCCTTTAAGCCCTGACAAGCTCTATGTACATAATCCTGCTAAATGGCACACCGCCTTTACGATATGTCCGACATTTGAGATGTCTGACCGTAGAAATCATTTCAGTGTAGTTTGGCAAGACTGAGTAATATTTGAAGCGCCAGAAGTCTGTACTGGAATTTGCCTTGCATACCTTGATAACTTTAAAATGGTATTATGTAATTGTTTAAAGTATTGGCAATGCAATTATGGGGAAAGCACTAAATGAAGGGGATATAGGCAAATATATGATAACCTAAGCAACACATATTTCCAACTTTGTTTTATAACATCAATCTTTAAAACCCAGTTTGTACTGGAAGAAAAAAAGAATAGCTTTTACTTTGGTGAGTTGTGAACCACAAAAAGGTGTAAGAAATTGGCCATATTCATTGTCACCAGAGCAGCTCTATAAAGTATTACTTGTCCGTCTCCAAGATACCATTTCCAGGTGTCTTCCTGCTTGACGGACAGAAAATTGTACACAAATCTGAATTCAACCTTCTGAGATGCTTACGGATTTAAAGTCGTATTGGAAAATGGTCTTCCTTCAGGACGAGGGCCCGACTCTTTCTATCAACAGTTGAACATCTTTCTTTGTCTCCCAGATTATGTGTGGTTGATTGAAACAGGATTTTTCTTTGGGGCTGTCTATATAGTCTTGTAATAGCTTTGTGCCTAGCAGAGCAATCGCAGTGCTCCATCAAGCTCTGACACATCCATTTGTCACACTCTCTGTGGTCTGATAGAAAACCAAGGGAAGATGCGCACACACACACACACACACACACACACACACACACACACACACACACACACACACGGTGCACTATGATGTAACTCCCAGTCTACAGTACATATGGTTTATTGTATTTTCTTGTCAGAACAGAACAAAATGCATCTTCACCTGTTGTATTGTTTGGACATGGACATGGCAGTGAGCTGCTGAAAGAGCCATTGAAGAAAATCACACCTGACACTTTCAAATGGAAAAGAAAATGTCCCAAACAAAGATTAATCAACACAAAGTTGACATTTAATATACCTGGTTTGATCAATGAAGTGACAAGCGTGAGTGGAAAAAGCATTATCTGTAGTAGAACTACAGGAAAGCACCGTTGATTAGGTCATTTGTAAATGTTAGGTACATATCATTTTACTGAAATGCTTCCGTTTGTATCAATCAGCAATTTTAATATTTCATATTTATCTTGTTATGCCTCAAGAAATTTTACCAGTGAAATATAATGCCAGCAACAGTCATGGCCGTCATTTTTCAAGTGGTCCGTTCCATTCTCATGAACACAATATCTCAGGAACACCTGGCGGGAATTTCTTCAAATTCAGCACCAACATCCACCTGAGCATAAGGATGAAAGGACTAGATTTTGGTAGTCAAAGGTCAAAGATCAAGGTCACCTCATGTCCATCCTATTTTTTTGAACATGATATCTCAGGAATGCCTTTTCCTCAAATTTGGCACAAATGTCCACATGGACTCTAGAATGAATGGATTAGAATTTGAGCTATATCAAGTATTTATATGCTAATTATTAAAATTTTACACAAATGTCTTATGGGATAAAATAAAGTGATGACATTTTGTACAGACAAACGCCACTGGTTGGCAGAGGCATACAAGAAGCAAGCAATACTGGAGAACACCAAAGCCAGTCAAATATTAAAAATTAATACACATAAAATAAAGGAGGAGAGTGTAAGATGCACTGTATGAGGAATGGGACTCCACTGTGTGAAGTCACAATACTTGCATGACACTAATGTGGACAGTAAAATAATAATCATATTTCATACATATTAAAATCAAGTGACATGCTTTAAGGAAAATGAACCAAATCAATATATTTGAATATATTATATTTATAATCTAATTTGTTGCACTGCTGTAACCCTTAAAGGCCACCAGGACACCCCCTGCTTTAACCTCACAGCGCTGTGTATTGTGGGTTAATCGACTGAGCAAAGTATGCAGAATTGAAGGCTGCATAAATTGTTGCAAACTTCAAGCAGAGAGCTTTCAAATGCTTGCTGGTTTCACAGTGAGACAGTCCTGAGCCCTTGTGAACTTAGCAGGAGCTGAGAGTCTGTGAGGGGGATCAAAATGGCCTTATGTTAACCCTAGGTTTTAGTTCCCACCTGGTTTGATTCTGCTTCACTGTTGTCAGGTTTCACGAAAAAAAAATAATAAAAAGATTATTAAAAGAATACTTCACCCACAAAATTAGCAGTCGTATATCAGTTACTCACCCTGTGTTACCTTGAATTCTTAAAGAAATCTTAAATTTTTCTCGCATGCCTCCGTAGTTAACAGAGAATCAAAAATCAGAGAAAAGTGAAGTAAATGGATGCTTTTTAAACATGGTCTCCATTTGCACTATGTCAAGACTTTTCTCTGTTTTTTTTATTCCATGTTCACTGTGAAAACATGTGAGAAACATTGTTTTCCTTCAAGAATTCAAGTTAACACAGGGTAAGTAATTGATATACAAATGGACATTTTGTGGGTGAAGGGGTGAAGTAGTTAAAAGCTGTCAAATAAATTACAAATAGACATGTTTGATTATTTTAATTGAATATTTTAGGTATTTCTTGATAGATATTTCATCTTCTTTCCATGACTATTTTACACTATGACATTATACTGTATGATCAAGCCTATGAATATTAGTTGTGACCAGTCAGAAGCATACTTACTATACACTGGAAGTGACAAGCCCTTTCCTTAACCAGGATAAGCTCTGGATTCCTATATTTACCACCTCTAATCACACCCATAGACAGCAACATATACCATGAAATATAAATTTCCCCTCTTAGAGATAATAACCTCATAATCTGCCCAAATGTGTGACATCTCCTTCCTCCTGCACTCATCTATCACTCACCATCTCTCCCCTCCACCAGGACACATTGTTGCACCTCAGCAGGAGTTTATACGATAAAGATGGCCACCATCCATCTGTGTTACACATGGATTACACCCTTTACAGCCGCTACCGCTGCTGCTTCAGTGCGCCGTTGCAGCTGGTGAAGGTCACATATCTTGTCATGCTGAAAATTGAAATGGTTCCTTTACATATTCAAAAAGTCAAATGGGCTCCAATGGGTTCAAATAATTTGCATCCATATTCATAGTTTGTGGCGACAAGGAGAAATGTGCCAGTTTGCAGGGTCTCTCAGATTCAAATATTTGAGCTTATTTCTCTTGGTAGCTGAGCAGAGTTTACATTTCTATGTGAAACTGCCGGTGGGCCAAACAGGAAGCCTTCCATTTCAGCTCAGTCAATCTGAATATATGTCACCACTCGCCTCCCAAACCCCCTCAATCCCAATTCAAACCAGTGGAGGGAATGGATGGATAGAGGTTCTGCTGCATGTTGTAACAAAATGCTGGGGTAGAAGATTGATCACAGCACCGCAGGACAAAACCGCCTCCCTTCTCCCTCCTCCCTCTTCTCCCTTTTACCTTTGGTTTCAATTTACTAAACCCTCAGCGATGGCAAAGTCCCCGCATCTAATATCATTTGTCTCCGAGGCTTCCAAAACCCATTTATAAACTATGTATCTGGGGAGAGCAAAGACACGACTGGCATATTATTAGTCAATGATCAAGTGCTAGAGTATGTTTATATTTTAGTGCATTGCCATTTTATCGTGGGAAACATTTATGCAAATAATTGTAGAGTTACAATTCCCTGCATGTGGTTGTTTCTCATTTATATTCTTCACCTTCTTCAGTGAAATAGAGTCAGAGCTGTGATGGAAGACAGACAGGGTCACTTGGCTAAGATCCCACCCCTGAAGCTCCACAGTTTATCCTTTCTGTCTCTTTTACAAGCAGAGACAGAGGAACGAGAGAGAGAAATATCTTGTTTTCGTCTCGGCTCTCGAGTCAAACTTCAGTCCGGATCTTGGATCCTACACGGGAAGGTGTGTGGGGGCGTTTGGGGTCAAAAGACGGTTCCCGTTAAAGGGATTTGGTTTCATTGGAGATGCATGTTTTCGCTGGCAAGCTTTCTGAAATGCACTTAACATTTTACACAAATTCTGAGGATGCTGAGAGCCATGCCTTACCGCACGCTTTCTCGGCCTATCTCTTTGCTGCTCCCTCTGTCCTAATTGATCGGGCAGGCCAGACAATCCCGTTTTGTCTGCACTCATTTCCAGTCAGGCTTGTTTAAGCGTTACAGACTGGAGTCAGATGGCTTTGCTAAGGGAAGATGTCTCCTACTGTTACCAGACAGAGACACAGCACCGAGCTAACTTAAAACCCAGAAGGCAAAGCTAAAATAATATCGTTCATCCAGGAAGAAGCAAAGAGTCCTAATAAATATTTGGGCTAACCTTTATATGCACCTTGATTTAGATGTCAAAATAACTGCTGTTTTATAATTCAAGATTTCAATGTTTCATTTAAAGTCTCTTGGGAACAGTGTGTAGTATTTAGGGGGAGACAGTCCCATTGATATAAGCAACAACACGTTTTAGTTTTTTCTTCTAGAATATAATATTAATAACTATGTTTTCTGTGTTGTATAATCACCTGAAATAAGAATCATTGTTTTTTTTTTTTTCATTACCTAATAATGAGCTGTTTATATACAGTATAGAGCAGGTCCTTGTCGAAGAGCCAACTACCACATTCTAAGTAGCCCAGAATGGAGAAACCAAACATTTGCATTTTCACATCACCGTAGTCCTCCTGCAACTTTCAGGTCAACTTCAGGCAACTTAAGGTTTTAATGTCTTTTTAAAAGTATCAAACGCTCAGTTCATGGAGAAATACACACAGCTCGTATTCAGAAACTTTGCCTTTGAAACAAGCTGTCAGGATTTCTGTAATTTTGTGATGTCACAACTATACAATATTTAGACCATTTCACAGTTTTAAATGTAAGTACTCTAAATGTGTCCCAGTTTATTTCTGGTTGTAGTTTATGTGAATGACATCAGCTGACAGAAGCAAACATGGGCCCAAGCTGTTGCCTGGCAACGCTTTTTTTTTTTTTTTTTTAATTCCATTGAAATGTGCTGAAATGGAGTGATTCAGACAGAAGGTAAATACACGCATATTCAGGTAGACAGTATGAGGAAAACAGAATGTTTACTGATCATTACAGTAGAGGATTAATGAAATGAAACTCTGTTTCACTAAAGGTCCAGTTCAGGTGTCAGCTCAGCTCTATGATCATTTTAGAGGCTGCAGTCTGTGGTGTTGTTGAACTAATCTGTATTATAGTGACAGGTAATTCTGTTATTTTGTCCGTTCAATTTATATCAATGGGGGTAAGCAATGTACTAGTTTTTCTGAAGAGGTCATTATTTCCATGGCAGGAAAATGTATTAGATGAGGCAATTAATAGACACCATGATTATTCAATATCAAAATTTCAGAGTACTTGTTTGTACTCGCTTGTTATTTTGCACCTTTCTTTGGAAATGTAACGTCTTTGTGAGCTTACTATTCTTTGTCTCGTTTTCTCCCCATTTTGAGTTTTGCTGTTTGAATAAATTTAACGTCAGGTGTCACAGGCTGTTTGCAGCAATTGCTGTGCTTAAGCTTCATCCCACCAACCTAAGCCTACGGTAATCCTTATTGTCACCTTAACCTTCAGTCTTCATCCTAAAGCATCCCTAGAAAACTGTCCCCTGCTGACTAGTTTCCTTATCATTTCTATTCTTATGAGAGAATATTTGGCCCTTGAGCGTACAGAAGTGCTACAACACACACAGAGCATCCTCACACACCGTTACATACAGCTGAACATGCGCCTCCCTCTCTACCTCTTGTCCACTCCGTCTTACTGTCTTGTGCCTCCGTTGCTGCTCATCTTCCCTCTTCCCCGTCCTCTTGATATCTTTCTCCCGCTTCCTCCTTTTCACTACCTCTCTCTCTCACCCCCCTCTCTCTGTCTCTCTGACAGCCTCTTCTTAACAGAGAGCAGCAGACTGTGAAAACAGGCGAGAGGCAATGTGTCGTGGGTGTGTTTGTGTGTGTTTCATCCTGTATGTCTGCAGAGGGAGGACAGCATAATTAACTAAGTGAAACATTAGAATTGAAGTGATATTTATTATGTAACTCCGGATGGCACGGTTATTTTGTTTCTGTTTAATCATGGCTTCTCTCCTCATGATACTGCTGCCTTCAGGTGCACTTTGAGATATTCACTCAAGAGTTTTTAGGAAATAAAATGGCCACTGCAACAAGGCTTAGTTTGCCTTCTGATGTGTTGTTTTATTAAAGAGGGCCTATTATGCTCATTTTCAGGTGCAAAACCCAGGGTTTTGGAGTTTCTACTAGAACATGTTTACATGCTTTAATGTTCAAAAAACATTTTGCATTTCTCATAACTGCTGTGCTGCAGCACCTCCTTTCACCCTCTGTCTGAAATGCCACCTGGGAAAAGTCTGCTCTGATTGGTCAGCTGGCCCACTTTGTTGTGATTGGTTAACTGACTCAAACTCATTGGACTCCACTCTAGCTCCGCTCTAACCAGCCTTGTTTGAGGGAATTCCAAACGAGCTGCTAGGCAGGCATTATACAAATGTGTTACTTGGTGACATCACTATGTTACAGATGAAGAGGAGGGACTTTAAGGAAGGTGTTCCTGACAGTTCAGGAGCAGTGTTTCTGTGGGGGAGAATAACTCCTTTTGGCATGGACTTTGGGCTTTGTAACTTTACAGACATTTTACATACACAAAAAATATACATATTTAGCACACTAAAACAAAGGGGAAAATGTATAAAAGTATGATAGATAGAGTATGTAGAGGTGCTGCAAAGACGAACTTAACAAGAACAAATACTGAATTACTGCAAGATGATTGATGATTTACAGTAGTTAAGCTCACACATGTAATAGCAACATAACCTTTATAGTAAATTAATGCTGAGTCCATTCTGTTTGCCATAAGGATAATATTTTATTGACTACCTCAGTCTTCAACAATACTTGATAATAATATTACTGTCCCTGAATCAATACAATATTGTTTCAGCAAGACAGGTATCTTGTGTGTCAGACCAATAAAGCAGATTTGAATTTAAGTGAACTGGGACTGAGAGAAAGAAAAAAAAAATGAGATAGTGCTGACCTTTTCTACAGTTTAAAATGCTGGAGTTGCCTTTATCGTTGACTCCAGTTAGACCTCTGCTTTTGACTCATGAGTGCACATCAGACAAAGAATATAGCTTTCAATACTGATTAGTTTAGACGGTATAGAGAACTGAGAGTCTCAGAGAAACCTCAAGCAGTGTAATATTTGTGATAGCTCCCAAGAACAATGTTTGAGAGTAAGCTTTTTTATTTAAAGTAATTCGACATTGGATTCGTGTTGTGGGTAGACTCTGTTTGTGTGTGTCTGTGCAGCATGGTTCCCTCTACCTGGGTGACCTGGTGTTATCTAAGCTGTCTATGGCTGCTGCCTCACCCACTGGCAAAGTCTGTGTTTGTGTGTTCATTGTGCCGCTGTGTGCAGCCGTCACTGTGATCTCACATCAGTCAGAGGCTGCTGAGCCACACATTGACATTCCAGACTGCCTGCCTGCCTCTTTGGCAAAAATAGATATGTAAAACGACAAGCTCTTTCCCCCTCGTTTTTCCCACGCACAGTTTGCCTGAGCTGGTGGGGGGGAGGAAAAAAAAAGAAAGGTCTCTGGTCTGTGTCAGCTCAGATGAGAAAGAGCCAGCATGTGTAGAGGGGGACATATCAACGTTTAGGCAAATGAGATAGAGGAGAAGAGGTTGAAAGGAGACGAGGTTTGCGCCCTCAGCCATTGTTGATCCTGCAGGTAGATAGGCTTTTACTAGCCTGTGGGTTTTGAAGCTGTTGATAAATGATATTTTTCCAACAATGAAGATACTGTGCATTCACTGTGACCTAAGATCTTGCTGTTTTCATGTGCAAAAATCAGGATTTAGTGTTTTTTGTTAGCCTGAAGGATTAATTTTCCCCAAGACAGAAAGGAAATTACATGAGTTTCTTTAATAGCAGAATACTCTTACTTGACTCTTACTTGAACATTATAATT
Source organism: Pterois miles (assembly GCA_947000775.1). Taxonomy (NCBI): domain Eukaryota; kingdom Metazoa; phylum Chordata; class Actinopteri; order Perciformes; family Scorpaenidae; genus Pterois; species Pterois miles. Next base: position 18,825,969 of record CAMQGK010000637.1, read on the forward strand.
CTATTTTCTACATTTAAGAAACCAAATTCCTGTCACTTTTGGTCAAAACCTGTTTTCTAGTACAGAGGAATATTTACTTTGGAATTTTTATCTATTTTTTGCTGATAAGACAGTTTAAAAGGATGCAACTAAACATAAAATACAGCTGAAGCTGACTGAATGTAATTTTTGCAGGTATTTGGTCATAAAACAAAGTATCAGACAAATTCAAATTTTATCCCGATGACGAGGCTACACGAAGGGTTATGGGATTGCTCAAGTTATTAGAGGTCATCCTGAGGGAAACATTAATGTCTGTACCAAAAGACATGGACAGCAGAACACATCTGAGCAAAGGGGATCATAATTTGAAGGTGTGTGGATAGGGTGGGGGGCATATGCATTGAAACAGACATACAGTAGGCCTGATGTATGAGTATGGAGTAATATTACAGGCACCAGGATGAGGGGACTGAGGGGGCTGTTAAAAAGTGCGAAGAGGCAATTTTAATAAAAACAAAATCCATTGATTTAAGCATGCAATAGCCTCAGAAACAGCCACAGCATAAGGCTGCTCTTTCAAATCAAAGAATACGTTTATTAATCAGAGCATTCACATAAGAACTACCAGAGCACTAAATATGTTTTGAATCTTTGAACAATGGCACTAGAAACTATTTGCGCCTGCTTGAGCAACAGCTGTTTGTGGCTTTCAGCTCTCTTTCTCTCTTTACAACCACGAAAGGTTAAGAGACCAAACTAAGAAACCATGTTCTGTCTATCGATCGCTCTGCTTCATTTCAGCACTACGGACAGTGCTGCATCTACACACACACACACTCACACACACACACACACACACACCCTTTATACACAACAAACAGCGCTGTCCATGCTTCTGTCTGTCTTTAAATTGCATAGCAGTGGGAATGAGTGATGTGACCAGTATCGTTTGGCTGGTTTAAAGTAGGCTACAAGTCAAGTTGTGAAAAAAAGAGATACAGTTCAGGCTATTATTTATTAAAATATGATACCAGGCTTTCACAGCCTATGCCAAAAATCATCCAACAGTTGTCGAATCATTCACTCGAACCTGCTGGTGGTGCTACAGGAAAAGTTACTTGAATCTATATTCTGAAAAGCCAATATCAGCCTATTTGGTCTAACCCTTAAGTCATGCATGTGACACATTGGATTTTTTTTAATTAACATTGCATTGGGAGGTCAGAGGTGAGAGCAGCAGCCCCAGAGGTGGTGGGACTCAGCGTCTTGGTCATAGACAGTTCATCAGGGTGGATATTTATGTTGCAGTGTGGAAAACAGGACCATCTTTTCTTGAAGGGCAGCCTCTTTGACTCTTGGTGCTTGTTTGCTTCCATTAATGCCAGTCTTGATTGATTTAATATCTGCAAGAGGAGTGATCTATGGCTGCCACACATGCATGATAGATTGGGACCCTCTCCTGAGACCACCACTGTAACTGACATTATACTGTGCTAAATGTCATAAATGTGTTCCTACAACAGCTAGTGCTAAATTAAAGATGCGGATACGTAATTTAGGGCTTATCTATTGCCTCCATGCAGCTCTCAACATGGAGATGGCTGAGCTGGCGGCTAGAGGCTAATGGTGCGAAAGCGTAGGCTGACTCCTAACACTCCCATGGTGCCACTTGTGGAAACCAGTTGCAATGGCTTATCTATCCACCAGGTGGGGCAGTGATTATCAAAGCTGAAATGGTTCGAGCCTACTGCACCTAAAGTCAGCTGTTCTGTTTTCATCATATATGATGTGTAGGCTATTAGCAAGTGTACGTGCCAAAGTACAGAGAAGTTCAGATTAGCACACACAGAGAAACTTCATTCGCTGCTCAGTTAGACATTATTCCTCTGTATCTACATATCAAATAGCACATATCAATACCTTTACATAAATTACACAACAAACACCTAAGATTGTGACAGAGACAAACATGTTTCTGCCAAAGCAATCTGCTTACAGTGACATTTATCATCAGCCACACCACTGTCTTTTCAAGGAAAACGTATATGTGGCTTTATATGGCAAATCCATTTTGCATAGATGAGTTCTGTTATGCAGGGATCAATAAAATCTTGATGGATGGCCCTGATCATTGCACTGGTCTGGTGGAGTAGTTGTCACATACGCAAGCTCAGTCTCAATGGTGCTTTCTTCTTTTCTCCATTGTCTCAGGCATGAGGTTGAGTTCAATTTCACTTCTAATACATTAGCAATGTGATACTGTTACTTCTACTTCCTCCTGTAACCTCAATGCCACAACATAATATCTTCATACTCCGAAGAAGTGTATATACAAGCGTACACTGCAAAGATGTCACAGAGGGCAAAAAGTATAATAAGCAGTTTTGTTTGCGTTGGTCTGTCATCTCTCTCTGAGCCCTGTGATAGTATGCTCTTCGTGCTGCAGCTTTGCCCTCTTTGCTTGTCCAAACAAGATGGTGAAAGTTCAGTTCAAATCCGGTTAGAAAGCTAGGGTTAGCCTTCGCGTGGTCAGTTCATTCATTCATCATTCATCACTCCTTTATGGAGCATAGGTCATTGACCAAAATCCACCAGAGTCTCCTGTCCAGGGCTTTCCTCTCCAGTTGTTTCCATGTTAGTCTGCTCTGTTTGATGTCATGTCAAGGTCCCTGCACCAGGTGTTCTTGGACCGGCCTTTCCTTCTTTTGCCTTGTGTAGTCAATACATTGGCTTACTGTATATTTGACATCTAAATCAATGAGCAGCCAGGCTGTGCCGCGCACACCTTTGATAAGAGGTATATGGCTAATTATTATGGTGTCAATGTCTAACCAAAGAAATCATTCCAGTATAATGGGAGGAATTTCAACAGGCTGTTAAACCTGCAATCAAATATGTCTCAAGGGAGCTACAAACACTTAACAGGATTTTATTAGTCTTGCTCTCACTGGTTGTCATTAATTTTCTGAGGTGTTTACACAGTACAGCTCTAGAGGAAATACTTAATCTGTGTCACTTGGGTGTTTTGTTGACTTTCAAAAATGCTCAGCAACGCACACAAAGATAGTGAACATCAGCTGCAAACATAAGCCCACCGTGAGTAGTCTTTAAAATGTCACACGGGTCGAACTCTATCTTCAGTGCCCTCGGCTCTCTTTGGAGGATGACTGAGGCCATGACCAACAGGGTGTCACTGTGTGAGAACACCACAAGGATGACAGATGGGTGTGGGTGCTCTTGCTCCATCCTGCTGCTGGCGACCCATCCACCGTGATGGATGCAGGAATGAGTGAAGCACAGGGCCTTTGGATCCTATTTGCTCACCGCTGTTCACTTGTTCCTATTGATTTAGGGGTGTGCTGCTGACGGGCAGTGGGATAGTTTGTGTGTGTGTGTGTGTGTGTGTGTGTGTGTGTGTGTGTGTGTGTTGAGTAATGTAAGAGTATAAGAGTAATGTGGGTTGCATCTTACTTGTTTCAAACTGAAGAATCAGTCCTAAAAGAGCACTGCTAAATAACCAGATAAATGATCTAAGAACTCAAGTGATAAGCAGCATACTCTGGTAGTTTACAACCAAATAATCTAATAAAAACCTACAGAAGCTGGTTTACTTGATGTGGAGGGCAGTGCTCAGAGGGTAGAACAGGTCGTCCACCAATCTGAAGGTCGTAGCTCGATCCCCGGCTGCACGGCTCACGTCAATGTGTCCTTGAGCAAGACACTGAACTCCAAATTGCTCCCGAAGGCATAGCCATTGGTGTGTGAATGAGATGAATGATTATATTGATTAGATCCTGATGGGCAAAGTTGGCACCTTAGCAACCACTGCCATCAGTGTACGAATGTGTGTGAATGGGTGAATGCTGACATGTAGTGTAAAGTGCTTTGAGTGGTCGGAAGACGAGAAAAGTGCTCCATAAAGTCCATCCATTGACCATTTATCTATATGTTTGGATCATAGCTACCGATTGCGGATATTTTGCTGTAAGATTCATTATTTTGAGGCAACAATATTGTAGTTGGCATCACAACTGACTCTAACGACTCCGACAAACCATGTGGCAGTCGCTCACACTAGGTATCAGCTGACTCTAATGACCCATAACTACATTGTTACACTTAGGAGCACCAGTGCACTGAGTGGCTCTATTATCCTGCTAACAGCCCCATAGACAGAGGTTAAATTCTGTCAGAACGGAAGAAGCGTCTTGGATGAGAACTGAAATGTCTTCAAGAATCTAAACCAAGTGCAGTTGCTGCTGATTTAACCCTTACTCGGATACCATAACCTGGATAACTGAGAACTTTCACAAACATGCTTATTGGTGGTACATCTACAGTTGTGTTCAAAATTATTCAACCCCCACACTAGATAAGTATTTTTGCAAGTTTGACATTTATTTTTCATCTTGTTTATAATCACATTAAATAATGACATGTTAAATAGACAAATACAACTGAAATAACAAAAATATTTTTTGGAATATTCCAATTAATGGCCTTTCTGTGATTACCTCATTGACAAAATTATTCAACCCCTTAGGTATGTGCAACTTTAGTACTTAGCACAACATCCTTTTGCAACAATAACATCCTTTAGACGTGCATAGTTTGACACAAGTTTCTTGCAGCGATCCACAGGTATCTTTGCGCATTCCTCATGGGCAAAGGCCTCCAGTTCATTAACATTTTTTGGCTTGCGTGCTGCAACTGCCTTCTTCAAGTCCCACCAGAGATTTTCAATGGGATTTAAGTCTGGTGATTGCGATGGCCACTCCAGAATCTTCCAGCCCTTCTTTTGCAACCAAGCTGTGGTAGATTTTGAGGTATGCTTAGGATCATTGTCCTGTTGGAAGGTCCAACATCTCCAAAGCCTCAGCTTTGTCACTGACTGCATGACATTTGCATCCAAGATCTCCTGGTAGTGAACTGAATTCATAATACCTTGCACACGCTGAAGATTCCCTGTACCTGAAGAAGCAAAACAACCCCAGAGCATGACTGACCCCCCACCGTGCTTCACAGTAGGCAGGGTGCTCTTTTCTTTATAGGCATCATTCTTTCTCCTCCACACGTACCGTTGATCCATTGGCCCAAAAAGTTCCAGTTTGGTCTCATCACTTGTGGTTTGTCCACATGGTTTTTGGCATACTGGAGTCGACTCTTCTTGTGCTTTGGAGTCAGCAGGGGGATGCGCCTGGGAGTTCTTGCATGGAAGCCATCATTTCGCAGTGTGCGTCTTATTGTCTGGACAGAAACCTGAATACCTCCCTTTGACATGTCCTGTCGTAGTTCCTCAGCTGTCACCCAGGGATTTTTCTCCACCTTTCGCCTCAGGTATCACACAGCAGTTGCAGACAGTAACCTCTTTCTACCACGCCCAGGTAGCGTTTCCACTGTGCCTTTAGCTTTAAACTTGCGGACTATGCTCCCAGTTGTGTCTCTTGAAATGTTTAGCCTCTTTGCCATCTTTTTATATCCATATCCTTGCTTATGAAGTGAAATGACCTCCTCTCTGAACTTTTTTGACCATTCCTTGGACTTCACCATGTTGCAAAGATGTCATTAACTGCCAAGAAGAGCCATGTGTCACAGTCCTTTTAAATCTGCTTAATTGCTGCTCATTAGGGTTCCGTTCCCATCTACAGGTGTTTTCATCAGCTGTTTGACAACACCTGATGGAAACCTCTGTTCTTAAGAGTGGTGGACTAGGGGGGTTGAATAATTTTGTCAATGAGGTAATCACAGAGAGGCCATTAATTGGAATATTCCAAAAAATATTTTTGTTATTTCAGTTGTATTTGTCTATTTGACATGTCATTATTTAATGTGATTATAAACAAGATGAAAAATAAATGTCAAACTTGCAAAAACACTTATCTACTGTGGGGGTTGAATAATTTTGAACACAACTGTATCTTTTCTATTTTCATCTACCTTCTGGATTGATGTAGCCTTTTTTTTTTTACAAAAGAAACTTAAGATATATGTTGAAATAAATATGTATGATGTAATGCTACAGTGTATAGTATTATATAAAATGCAATAGCATCAAATAACTTTATCAATAATAGCATAAAATAAACGTATCAGAAAAAAATGAACAAACATAGATCAGCGTGATAAGAACTAGCTAAAATGAAAGAAACCATCTTTAGGGGAAAATGTATTTAAAGTGTACCCAACTTTTGATTTTAGTTTCGCCAGTGTCCCATCTGCTAACATGGAGTGGGCAGGATTTATGGGTTGTGTCTAGAAGGAGTTGGGGAAACTTATGCGAGATGGTTTAAGTAAGATCTTGAACAGTTAGGATAGCTCATTGGGCAGTGAGTCTCGCAAGAGTTTTTGCAAGTTGTTGCAGATCAGATTTTACAATTTTTGGGTTACCTTCTAGACACAAACTATACTGCAGCCAGCCACCAGGGGGTGATCAATATTTTGGCTTCACTTTTGGGGAGCTGTCATGTCCATCTTTATATACAGTATACACTCCATGCTTTGGAGTCGTTTTCATTGAGAAATAGAAATGTGCTAGTAATGAGGTGTGGTTAATCTGTGTGTTGATTAAAGGACGTTTCTGTGAGTTAACTAATGAAGTGAGAAGGCTCAAATGAGGGAGCGGCATTGCCGTTGAAAGCATCGAGTCGAGTCAGGAGGGAGATGCCAGATTTTGAAAGTGTCAGGGCACACGACAACTTCACATTTCCAGATCATGGATTTTTGTGGAAGACCAGCACTGTTGTGTTTTTGGGGATCCATCCACCAACAACCTAAACTGAACTGAAGTAATGTACCAGAAAGAGGCCTTGTCTCAAGGACTCGCTAACTGCGAGCCTGCCAACGGACCTGTTAACTCTGTCAGCTAAACCGCCTCTCTAACCTTAGAAATCAGCCCATCTGCTCCTGTGTCTCTACTTGTTTCCGCTTTTCTACACAGTTGAGGACTAGTATTGGAGCACTTACAAGGAAATGACCATTTGTAGCAAAAGCTTATACAGTTAGATTTGTGAATGAATATGAATATGGACGTTACTAACCAGCTGATCGCCACACAGCTGGGAGTGAACTGGTGATTTGAAGCATCCATGAAACAGATGACGCCAGTCAGCTATTACAAGTGCAGCTTCAGTGCTGTCTGAACTTACACTATGCTCCATCTGGCATATAGGTCTGGGCCTGAATGATAAAGAGATGAATTTACTGAAATATCCAAGTCATAGTACAGCCTGCTCCCTCTGAGCTTGAATGTTGTTTGCATATCATTGAGAAAAATATCTGCTAAATTTTCTGGGGTTTTCAAGATGTTTGATGTAGTAGATGTCTGGTTCCTTGCAGTCCGCTTCTTGCATAATCTTATGTTTATATTTCTGCATCCCACCAGCACAGCCTCATGATTGTATAATGCAGCCATTACCAATTCTGCTTATAGATCCATTAAAGAGAATAGAGCGAGTATGGGCTGTGTGTGTATGTGTGGCCTCCTCGTGACCAAAATAATGCATTGATCTAACTATTAATAATGGTGTTTGAAAGTTGACAATATACTTTTCTCAGTTTATTTTCTATCAACCTGACAAACTGACCACTACAAAGCAATGAGATGTTGAAAAGGGAGAAAATGATTAGATAGTGTGTTCATTCCATTTTACTAAGGTGTCAAATAAAGGATTTTCTGACATATTCAATATTGTTATGCAGCTTCTTTCCAGTGACAAATCCTGTCATATTCCTCCCTAGCACACCTTTAGTTATTGAACTGGATGTCCTGAAGTACACAGTGAAAATCTATTTCCATAACTATCCAATCAATTATTGATTGACCTGTTGGCTCTGTTAGACACAATGATGTGGCTGAGGTTGCCAGATATTGACACAATCCCCCAGGTTAACCCCCTCTTGTCCCTAATGAGCCCTCTATAGACCAACTGCAGATGGCCATATGATTTAAATTAAGCTTGTACTTGAGAACAGTCTGTCTATAAGGGGAGAAAGTGGAGGACTTCCTGTTTTTATTATTAAATATATCCAGTATCATATGTGTCATTTTTCAGTCTCTTGATTTTACATGTTCCAATGAAACAGTGACCATTGGTATTGTAAAATACATTTTATTATATGAGTGCTTTTTTGGTGAGTGAGTGACTTTGGAGTTAATGAGGTGCTTTGAATGTAAAAATGTCCCTGATAGTCTCTGAGACTAAATCTTATTAAATGGGGGATGAAGGGGTGGGGTGGGTGATAACAGTCCAAATTTCCAGCCAGTGATCATTAATATTCATAAGTCCTAAAAATGCCGGAAGAACACATTTAATTTTGCTGTAACATCTTTTTTTTTCTTACTTTCTCCCACTTAGTTTTAGTTGTTTTACTTTCTACTCATTGTTTGTTCTTTCTTCATAAAGTCAAAGAGCTGACATCAAGTTCCCTAGTGAGCAAAGAATCATCATCTATCTCCTTCATTTCTATTACTAGTGTGTGTGTGTGTGTGTGTGTGTGTGTGTGTGTGTGTGTGTGTGTGTGTGTGTGTGTGTGTGTGTGTGTGTGGTGGGTTTTTTTCATCCATCACTGAGGAAGGCTTTGGTATTAAATGAAAATCTCTCAATCCCAGTGACAGTGGCATCGCCACACACACACACACACACACACACACACACACACACACAGTTCAGCAAGATGCACAGGAGACAAAGTGTATGGGGACGACAGAGATAGAGAAGGCATCAGGTAGAAAGAATGAGACAAAAAAACAGACATGGGAATAGAGAGGGAAAGGAGAGAGATGGAGGAATAATAGATAGATAGATAGATAGATAGACAGACAGAGCAAACTTTGGAAGAAATACTATAAATAGTAATAACTGCCCTATTTGCTGTGTTTAAGAATGCACACTGACAGGTATCAAGAAATAATGAGTCTCCTAAGAGAAGCAATCTCTTTGGTTCGAATAAGAACAAATTAAAATTCTGTAAATAGACTTAACACAATCAAATAAGACTCTTCAAACTGAGTGATCACTTTCTACCACTCGGGGCAACTGAGGATTAAGCGTGTTATGTTGTTTTTAGAAACAGGACTAGTGTTAACATACCATAAATGGGTTTAAATATGTTTGTAGGGCTGCACAAGGCAGCGTTCCCTGTTTGTGGTGCCAAATGGCTGTAAGTGCTAACTTTTTTTGTAAGTTTCATGCAGACATACTATAATGTGATATATACTTAATATTTAATCACGTGGGTGATGTGTGATGTTAATGCCAAAAAGGAAAAGAGCGATAAAATGGTCCATCGTTCTGCAGTGGGAGTGATTTTTTAAAAGAGTTTATTAGTTCGTCCTTCCATATAAATTTGAATTTGTCACTTTTTGTCGGTGAAGTGCCAAACATGACATTTAAAGTGTAGTAGGTTTTGTTTTTACCTTCCTGTCTGGTTTAATTGTGTCAGAGATGGCAATGGGAATTGTAATGTTAATAATGTTTGTGAGAAGTGTTCGTCTGGAGGAGGGAAAGAAAACACACACAAACAAAAAGATGGATAGTGGGAGTGATCTAAAGAAAGAAAGCCGCTGTGGGTGATCACGCTTGCCAGTTTTTTTTTTTCCTTCTCCCCAGTCTTTATCTTTGCTTTAATTGAGAGCGGAAGTCTCTAGAGACAGAGGAAAAACACACCTGCTCCCAACTCCACTAACTCTGTAACACACTGTGTTCTAAGTAAAGCAGGTGAGGCTACGGGACACTTTGTACTGTCCTAGAAGAGAAAAAGAGATTATAAATATTTATACAGATCTAGTCTCTTGTGGCCCAAATAGACACCTGTGATTTCATGGTTTCTTCTTTGCCACCAGCATTATACAATATGCAGTGTCCTGTTTGTTTCCCGTAGGACATTTGTAATTCCTCCCTAAAATTGCTGTGGGACCTGCAAAATTCCAGCCACCAGATGAAAAGTTGTATTATTTGTAATTTAAGGCACACAAATAGTTCATAGGGATGCCACAATACTAGAAATTTAGCAGTCGATACCAGTACCATTGAAGTTCCATGATTCTCAATGCCCAATGTGATAGCATGGTAAAAAAAAACAAAAGCATTGAACTCTTTCAGCTATTTTTTGGAAGTTTAACAGGTTATAATTCCCTCTCTAATATCTACTTTATTTTGCTTTGGAAACTTCTCACTTCAACAAACTGTATTATTCAGGTTTCTCATCAAAAACAAAATTTTAAAAGATTACATTTGGACACATTATGTGAACGTTATAGTTTACCTTCAGTATTGTTATTTCTACTGAATAGAACCTGAACGCATCATAATGTTTAGTGCAACATCCGTAAGCATCAGCTGGTTAGCCCCACAGGACTGTGCTACCACCCTGATGGCTAACAGCTAACGTTAACTAGGTTTCCTCTGCTGATTTCAGCATGGATCCGTTATTCACAGTGTAGCACGATCAGGGGAAAAATAGGGTGTATCCCCTGGACGGGTCAGTAATGACTTCACAGCATCATGGGAACTAATGATGCAAGTGTATGTGTTTGTACTTCTGCTGTGTGTGTTGTGTCAGTAAATCTGGGAATTTTAGTTTATACTAGTATTTATGCATAGACACACAGTCTCAAGGTATCAATATAACAGCTGCCAGTTGTATCTCCAATGGCCACAGTTTGTTCACACCAACAAAATTTTCAGGAGCCAATCTAACTGCGGTAGACTTTCCTAAATAATAATCCTAATAATGGCATAGACCTTGCTGCAATGTGCCAGTGTGTAGTCTACTTAGGACACTGAATATTTATTCAACTGGAATTAGTGTCCTTGACCTTTGACCACCAAAATCTAAAGTAGATGTTTGTACCAAATTTAAAGAAATTCCTTGTGGACGTCCCTGAGATATCATGTTCACAAGGATGGGAAAAATGTATGAGGCATAACAAAACTGTATATGTGCAAATCTGTAAGTATTTAAACATTTCACACAATGAGCACACGTCTCCTGCCAGTCTGACAGTATTCCTTTTAATGCTCTACTCCTTAACCTGCCCCACTGGTTTCTGTCAGTAATATAATTATTAAGTAATTCTTTAATAGTAGGTCATAACACTCTCTCATTCACACAGAGGGATATTTGACTTTTAATTTGTGTTTAATTCTTTGTTTTAGACCCTAGTAGCAAGTGGTGGGAACATTTAGGATAGCTAAATGTTTAATTTCGACAGAGGACGAGTGGAGCGGGTTATGACACTATAGTTAAAAGTGCTGTTCTCAATAGGGCTCCGGGTTTCACAGCTTAAATAAAAGGAGCTCATCTCCAGGCGAGTGGCCAGTAAAATGACTGGCACTCTTTCATGTGAGAGAGAAATGGACTATAAGGGCCTTGGTCTCAGGTTGCAATCAATCAACCACAGTTTCTGACCGTTTTTCAATTATGCGCGTTAAGGCTCGATGGCAAGGTATTGAGGTGGCCAGGAGAGGCTTCACTTGAAGTTTTATACTTTGAAAAAGAAGTTCATGTTCAGATTACGAATCAGTGGCACACACACAACAAAGCTGCTCACATCCTGTCAGGTTGGTGACTCGAGGGGACTACAGACTGGCCCAAAGGTGTGATGCTGCCGTGTTTATTTTGAAGTCAATTAAGAAGAAATCAATTTCATTGCTCGTAAGACAATTTAGAAAAGACAATTCCTAGCTATTGTAAATGCGATGCTGCAGAGTGAGTCATTTAAAAGTGCTGACACCACATAACTGCTTGACATTATCAGCTGACAAAATGTGAAAAAGGCTTTTAGATCAGCTGTGAATGGTGTTCAGTTGAAGACTCAAGCAGCAAAGTGTTCCCATCACTGTGGATTGTTTTCCCCCTCTGGGACAGACCACACTGATATCTCTGCCTCTATCGCTCTGTTTCTGGCTACAGTTTATCTATGATGGTGTTTGAGCTTGTTTAAATACTTCCTGACTTTAGTAATCCTCTTGTATCTCCAGATAAATACTCTCAAGCATAGACCTCCATACATTCCAACATATTTTATATTTCATCTCTTCTTTCTTTGTCTCCTGCTCTCTACCTTCTGTCTCCGTCTCCCACATCCCTCATACTTTACTTTGTTATTAACGAATGCAGTCAAATAGAATAAATGTCTTTAACTCCAATCCATTCTGTACCGAAAACACCCTTGATACACTAGAAAAGGCCATATCTGTCCTTGTTCTGTGAGCATGTGTATGTTAAGACTTAAACATACACATTGGAGTTGCTCAGTACTGTAACTGTTAAGTGGCCTTTAGCAAGGTTTTCTACTTTCATATGATACCAGGACCTTCACTCTAGCTTTAAAACTGAGCCCACTACAACCTCTGAAAGACAGAACAGCGACCCACGATTGTTAAAAGGTTAATAGTTTATATAATAAAAGATCAATGCTTGACGTTTATGTATCCATACAAGATTACCACACAAAATATCCCCCACCCCTTTTCTTTATCTCTTTGAGCTTAGAGCCATTGATACAGTTACAGAAAACACCTTCATCACCAATCTCAGTTTGTTTGTGTCTTCAGCAAAGACTTGCTTGCACTTGTTTCTATACATTTTTATGATGACCTTTTTCACTTCCCAAGTCTCCGGCCTGGAAATGTCAAACATTTTCTTTTTAAACCAAGACAAGCTATTCTCCTGTATGATATCAATTTCTTCAGTAACTCACCTAAACTGTAGAGCTTTACAACTGTTGAAAGAAAGTCTTGGAGCCCAAGGGTGCTGATGCATCTTTCCTCCTACAAACACCTCTGCGGGTCAACAATTGACTAAGTGGTCAAATCAGATTTGGAAAGGCCTGAAGGGTGGATTGATTGTAATAATAGTCACAGAAACCAAAGCAAATATCAGTTTTGGGGAAACATAGGAAAAGGTATTGTTGGAAAGGTAAGTCGGTTTTTAAAAAGGTAATTAAATTAAGTATGAACAGCATGTAGATGGTTGTGAGACAAGCATGAAGGTTGACTGGTACATTGGTAGGTCAGTGTGGTAGAGCAGTTCAGTAAAACACAACAGCAAAAACATATTTTACATACAATTGATAAAATGTTCTGTATAATGGTGCCACATGAATGTTGTTGCATATTGCAAATGTCTATGCCCCTGTGTGTTCAATTTTTCTTCAGATTGGGTGGTGGGTTATGCATTTTAATGCCTTAATGTAGGGTATTACAATAGGGTGTAAGGTGGGTGCTCTTTTAATCCTCTCATCTAATGTGACTTATAAAATTATAATCTATATCCCATTATCTTGAACTATTCATTTAATTCAGAATATAAACTAACATATGTACAATAGATCAAGGAAATTACGTTGGAGATTTGTAAATTAGTAGGGCTATTAACTGACCCGAGAAATTTATTCTAAATATGTTAGACAAATCTTACTAAAATTAAAATATTCATGACCCATTGTTAATGATATTAATCAGGAAAGCTGGATACAGTGGATGGGCCGTCTGTGTTACTACTTTTGCTTGTTTGCTATGAAGGTAATAGGTCTGTATTTCCCTCCTCTTTAGTTGATGATTTTGGCCAAAGTTCCAACTTCATGTTTTTTGTCAAAAGGTGCTTTTTGGTCACCACACCACTACAACATAGTTAAATAAATACTCAAGCTTTTAAATCACAAAGGTCTTCAGATTGTGACCAAATTTGGAGCTGACCGGGTTAAATCTCTAGGAGGAGCTCTTTTAAGCACAGAGCCTAGAAATGGCAAAAATTAACTAAAATGACACATGAAATTCAAAATATCCAACATCCTGTTGGGTTACAGTATATATCCCGGAGGCTTTTTTGGAGGTCTCAACATGTTACACATTTCTACCAGGATTTTTGTATGCCCAGCAAAATTCACTGTGCCTGGCCTCTCACGTGTGTTGGGCAATATCTAATCAAAATCAATTTGTTCGACTGTAATGCTTCAATTACACCTTGAGGGAAGAGCAGATTAAAGCCTGTCGTCTTTGGATGATTGAATTAGAACATGTTATTAAAAAGGATAATGAGTATGTGAAAGCAAACATCAGGCTTTGATTACTACTCTCATCAAGAGGTAATATTTAGCTAAGTGCAAAACAGCTTATTAGATGCATGAGCTTATCAGGCAAATAGTATTGGTAAATTAACCAGCAGCTCTATCGCAACTCTCCGGACTGTGTTTGCCTATAAAGGAGTTGTTTTCCAGCCATTAATTAGAATGGGGATCTCTTCTCTAAGACTGGAGAATGGGAACATTAAGTGTGTATGTGTTTTTCTGTCGGTTCACTTTTAAATACAAAATGATAGTTACATGAATGTGTTGGTTGGTAATTAATAGCTTCATGGTTGGCCTTCCTCACCTAAACTCCCACATGCATCTCTTACTTGTCTCTGTGAAAATGTGTTGATTATAGTGTTTGCTTATACCAGGAGACCGTATTGGGTGTGCAATTATGGCTGAGGTAATAGTTGTAGCCACAGTAATAGTTCATATCCCAACCATATACAATTTAAGCAAAATAGTTTGTATGTCAGTCTGAATATAAAGTGCCCACACACACAAAGGCAAACACTGCAGCTTGTGGATGCTGCATTGTAAGCGAAGTGATTTGAGAGCCCTTTTTCCCAGGCAAGTAATTTCATTCTTGGAGGTCGGTGTTGGGTGGTTTTGGGGTCGCCCGTGTAGCCAGTCCCCACTCTAATAAAACCAGAGAGCCGAGCGGGACCAGGAGGCTAAAAACCCCCATTAACTTCTCTCCCATCAACATGGGGACAGGTAACCTCATGACCCTGCAAAGCTGCCATGCGCCCTGATCATGTGACCTGGGAGTTGTAGAGCTGATGACTAGGCAGCTGGAGTCAGACAGCATTCTCAGAGAAAAGCCAGCTTGAAATACCTGAAGGAATAAGAGGAAAAGTTTGTTTGTTCATGTTTTTTTTTTTTCCCTGCCCGTGTTGAAGACAATATTCTATCCGTCCATCATTTTGGTCCATTTCCAAATGTCTCGACAAATCAAATATTCACGCTCTTTTGAGTTCCACACGACTGATGTGCCACTGTATTTCAACAATAATGGCTACCTAAATGTACAGACATTTGATGTGATGGTCGTGAGAGGAAGAATCCTTCTTTTGTGATCAATTATTTATGTAAATTTTGCAGGGGAGGGGAAGCACCATTACAGTTACAGATCTGACATAAGGCAGAGTGAGATACTACCCCTCCATTTCCCTTGTTTCCCTTCAACTAATCCACTCCATCCCGACCCCCAGGCATGATGAACAGAGGCAGTGTATATAGACAAAATAAATATATATAGAATGAAAAAGAAAAATATATATATATATATATATATATATATATATATATATATATATATATATATAAAATAAAAAATGGAGAGGGAAAAAAGACAGTACCAACCCCAACCCCTTGCTACCCAGGAATCCCATGATCACAGACATAAACCAACAGCATTCAGATGCAAAGGAATTAGATTATTATGCTAATCTCCTCCATCATCCAGGATGATATCCTAGTACCACAGTAAAGATTGGCAGGGTGGTGGAAGGAAAACACATGGAGGCCGGCCGCTTCTAAAAACTTCTCAAAAGAACAACAAAAAATCCATAAGTCATCAAAAGAAAAGTTAGGCACTGGGCAGCAAGCTTCTGGCAGATCTGCACCTGACATCAATCAACTTCAACAATGACGTCCACAGTTGAGGAGTTCCTACCACTTCCTCTTAATCAGGAAGCTCAACAACAACAAAGCAAATATATTACATACAAAAATATTCTAGTCATTACTCTAACTGTTCCACCATAGAAATACCAATATAAATTGTTTAGGGTACTTAAAAAAGACTATTCCCTGAAACAATCTCCCCCACCATAAGTACTCAAAATGGTACAGTCCAAGTTCCCTCTCCTCTAAACCCCATTGGAAACTCTCATTTCCTGTTCGGACACATGACCAGCAGGTAATATGGAGGTGAGCTCTTTTGTTAATTGAAGCTACATAATGAATTTGAATGGAAAGTATTAAGTAATTAGTTGAGTGAATATTTAATTTAAGAATATCAATGATAACGCTATGTATACTGAAATAATCAGCAATGCAAGTTACCATGCTATACCCACATGTGCTTACTATGCTGACATACAGTAAGATGGCCACATTGCTTGTGCTACACATTAGCAACACAACTAGGGCTAGGCACTGATCTGTTTTGCACTAAAATGTCAGTAAGGATTACAGATGTAGGCAGAAGAGAATGAGTATACAGTATATCCCCATTTAGACTCTTCCAATAATCTTCCAGATTAAACAACAAATGGCCTTGTTTGTGCATGCCCTCTAGGACGACGCATACTAGAAGTTTTTTTTTTCCCTATCAGCAGGTCAACATTAATTTGTCTGTGCCTTTCAAAACTGAAAGATAAATGTTTTCATTTTCATGTTTAGTTAAGCACAAAAACTTGGAAGGGAAGGGGAAGATGATAGTTTGGGTTAAGAAATATGTCAACCAGGTTCGGGGGAAACACCAAGGTTTGGCTGGTTAAAATGAACATACTAATGTCAGGGGAACAAAAAATAATGCTAATTCATGGTTGGAAACTGGAAATGAACAGCAGGCTCCTGTTTTAAAATCCAGTATTTTGTTGGCCCATCCATCAACCTTGATGCTCTCCCTACATGGACTTTGTAGTGCTATAAAATCACCTGACTTCCTCCTCTGCTCCGGTCATAATTGCTATGGCCATTAGAGGGCGTTGTCACTTGAAAGTAAATGTGTCATTTTGGGGCACTTGCTGAAACAACTAACAATGTCATTGTTCTTGGAAGGACAGTTGAACTTTCCTCTCATGCAGTTTCTACCGCACATATCTTTACACAAGGTGTCTCATAATGGGTAGAAACAGGGACATTGAAACTTCCGTGAAGCCACAGCATATCCTTAAGTGCCACAATTCCAGACAAAATTTACATTTTAAGCCTGAAAACAACAGTAATCTTGATTCTGTCTATCACCTTTTATATTGAACAGAGTTGCCTGCTGGGGCCACTAGAGAGAGTTGAGACATTTGGTCTTATCATTTAATTACTATTGATTAATTAATTCTTAGCTTTTCCCTCTTCTTTCCACTTCTATCCCCCATCCCTTTCCTATTTCCTGTTTAGTGGGACGCCATCACAGAGATGGACGAGCACAACCGGCCCATCCATACATTCCAGGTTTGCAATGTAATGGAGCCCAACCAGAACAACTGGCTTCGCTCCAACTGGATCTCTCGGCAGGCCGCTCAAAAGATCTACGTGGAGCTTCGCTTCACCCTGCGTGACTGCAACTCCATCCCTTGGGTGTCCGGTACCTGCAAGGAGACCTTCAACCTCTTCTACCACGAGACTGATGAGGCTCACGGTGTCAAATTTAAGCCCCCACAGTACACCAAGATTGACACCATCGCTGCCGATGAGAGCTTCACTCAGATGGATCTTGGCGATCGCATCCTCAAGCTCAACACGGAGGTGCGCGAGGTGGGACCCATGACCAGGAAGGGCTTCTACCTGGCGTTCCAGGACATCGGTGCCTGCATCGCACTGGTTTCAGTGAGGGTTTACTATAAGAAATGTCCGTTCACGCTGAGGAACCTGGCCTCATTTCCAGACACAGTGCCTCGTGTGGACTCTTCCTCACTGGTGGAGGTGAGGGGGGCTTGTATTGACCACGCTGAAGAAAGAGACACACCCAAACTGTTCTGTGGAGCTGATGGAGACTGGTTGGTCCCATTGGGAAGATGCGTCTGCAGCGTTGGGTATGAGGAGATCGATGGCTCGTGTGCTGGTGAGTTTTCCAATCTTTCTGTCATTCATTCTGCTTTTCATTCATCAATGTAGCATTTGTTGAGACTCCAGCAAGTCTCTACAATACTGTGAAAAAGCATTTGTTAGTGAAACTGGTTCTTCAGAGTGTAGACCTTGTTCATTATATCCTCCAGCTAATGAGTTTAGCTGGCATGGATTTTGTCTTATCATGGTTTTCCCACTTGAAACATGTATTCATGTGTTCAGGATTTTTGCACCTAAACTCAAGGATAAATGTTATTTTTTTGAGGGTTCACCACCTGGAAACTAACATGAAGGGTATTCTTTTAGACTTTGCAACTTTAAATTGAGGGTTACAGTATTCTTAGCACTATTTGCTGTCTGAAAACGGAGGTGAACTGCACTGTCAAGGAGGAAGCTGGTATCTCCTGTCTAGTCCATTAAACATGAATGCAGCACTCTTCTTATTTTTTACTGAAATGCTTCCCTCACTTGCACTTCCTGTATCTTATTCACAGTCTGTCTGTCCCCATTTATTCATATAATCTCTTATCAACATGGTATGACATATAGTGTGTCATAGTAACCTGGCCAATTTTTTCATTTGATCTACTTAACATACTGCTTGTATTGATGCATCAGTCAGTCAGATAGATAAACAATGTAGATGGATGATATAATATCTGCAGCGCTTCATTTCCATTTACTCCATGTGTTCTAACAATGCACGCAACAACTACAAATGCTGCTTTATAAGTCAGTCCATCTTTATATTGCTGTGCTTTCATACATAAATGATTTACAAAAGCAAGTTTATCTTTCACCTCCCCTCTCCATTCCCTCCTTATCCTCATCACCCTCCTTCTTTTCCTCTGCTCCTTCGTTATTGCTTGCTACTAAGTCTCTGGGGAATAAGATGTGATCTAATGTAAGGCGATTAGAGTGTTTAGGGTTGTTAGTGTGAAGGCAGAGAGCTTCCCTGATTCTGTCTGAGGCTGTATTAGTATGTGTGTGTGATAGGGTTGGGCGATATGTTAAATTTTTCCTACTGGCCACTGTCAGCCCAACATCCAGAGATTGCTGATGTATTCACATAAAGGAGAAGTTCTGCCATACAGGGTTTACCTTAACCCAAACATGAGGCCTTCTGATTGAAAGCCCTGAAGGTGAACTTCTTCCCTGTAGTCGAGTCCGCAAAGATGACGTATTGTTGTAGGCCACCCCAGGACTTACCATCACCCAGGTGTCTTTGACAAAAAGCCAGTGGTGGTTTTTTTTTACCAATTGGGTTTTGAATTATTGCAGAAAATAATCTCTGTGGCAAACAAACATTTATAATGCTTACAGGTTTTTTCATGAGATAATCTCAACAAATGACCACCACTTTCATGATTCTTGAAGTGCAAATGCAATTGCCAGAAGTAAAAAGCTAATGTTAGGCTATAAACAAACACAGTCGCATGAACGCGAGTTTACACGAGGCTGTAAAGGCGGACGAGTCGGCGTGATGACGTTTTGTCATCTCATTTAGCCACTTGTTAGCAACTGACTTTTTTTTTAACATAAATAAAGGCTTCAAAATTCACGAGTGGGGTATTTGATGTATTTTATATTGCAGAGCAAAACATTAAAATTTCTTAAGCTTGTGTTAACCACAGACCTGATTTCAGACATTTAACTAAAACCCCATTCAATAAAACAGAACCAGGAACCAAAAGTGCTAAACCTCTAACTCCGTTCTGGCTTTTAGGAGTCATCCCTGCACCTGTTTCAGCTGGGAGATTATTTTGAGCGGCAAGTTCACGAACACTTGCTGCACTTTGCTTTAGTGCTGTGCCAGCTGCCTGCTGAGCAGCTGCTCATCACTCATTCTTTAGAGGCAGACCATTAAATTAGAAAAATAAAATGACAAAAATATACCCCCCCCAAAAAATACAACCAGCACGTACTCATCCAATCATTGAAAGCCGTTATGTCAGTCTACTCGCCCATTGCATGCATGTAAATATATTTGATATTTAAAATATCTTGTACTTGGTCTGCTAGTTACTGTGATTCATTATTAGCAATTTCTTTTTTTCTATCAAACATCTTATTCTATGAGATTACTTTTGCTAGACACTTGTCCTGTATTGTCTTGGCCTGTTGGATACTAGAGATAATTTTTGCAATGCTCAGATGCACTCAGCAGTACATGGTTTAGTACATGCTAAATTAGTGGAGGGGAATCAAGAATCAAGAAAAGTGAATGCTTGAATAGTTGCCTTTGGGTTTTAAAATTCACCCACATGGTTAAAATGACAAATGTTGTTGGGTGTGTTTTTGGTGGTGAATTTTAGTCCAACTTTTGTTATTGAGAGGCAAACATGATGATGTTGCTTGTGTGATATAAGGAGCAGTGCATTTGGGACTCAAATCCAGGAATCAGAGCTCTTTCAGTGGATTTGTACGTATATATATATATGTATATGTATATATATATATATATATATATATATATATATATATATATATATATATATATATATATATATATATGTATATGTATATATATATATACATATAATATATATACATATATATATATATACGTATATATATATATATACATATATATATATATACGTATATATATATATATATATATATATATATATATATAAATATATATATATATATATATATATATATATATATATGCATACATACAGAGAAATGGAGTGTGTTTGTGTCTCAAAACGTTGTGTATATCAGTGGTCTACCTCCCGCTGTCCCAGGGGCTACCTCAGTGTGACAGATTACCTTGGCTGGCTTGGCAGCAGTTTGATCCTCAACTCTCTGATATGAGCTTTGGGTTATCACTGATCGCACCGCTCACTGGGAGTGCTACAGTATAGTACAAACAAGCAAACCTTTATGAAGGTCCAACACGACTTCTTTTCAACCCACATAACAGCCTGATATCAGGTCAACTGGTGCACGTGTCTGTAATGTATAGTAGATAAATCTGCAATCTACAAGCTTCCTAATGTCCTTACAGAGAAACTAACTGCTCCATTCACTGACTAAACGCTAGAGTCTCAGTATCCATCCTAGCAATTTATCATATGGTCCTATGTGATTAACACTGCAAGTGCTATTACTTCAAATAGTCTAAAATGAAGAAAAGACGCTGGCATTCAGAGAAAGGTGCCAGGAGGACACAAACACAATATTTGTCTACATCAAGCCGACATTTGTTAGATTTAAATAAACACAGTGTACCCTCACTTTGCTTTTACCATAATTACCTGGATGCACAGTAGTTGGAAGTATTGACGCAAATTGGATGACACAGTGCAATTTCGTTCCCCTCCACATCCATCCAACACCACACCACAAACTACAGCCTTGCTTAGTGCTCTTTGGAAAAATAATTTCAAGACTATTCAGCGCTCCTCTGCTGCCATCCAGAACCAGATGTCCTTGTACAGTTGATTACGATTCATCTTATGACACGGGCCGGCGCAGTTTCCCAGCTGCACTCGCAGCTGCATCGCAATCAATGGGCCAGGGGTTAAACCGCAGCTGTGATTAGAGCCGGACTCTACCAAACTCGCTGCTTTATTTGTGTCCGTTCCTTTTATTATTTTTCCCTATTTTTAAATATAATTTCTGTGTTGCAGAGCAAGCTTAGTATGATAATAAACTCTTGAGAAGTTAGAGGGAAAAATGGATTGCAAAGTGAGTTTGCCTGGATGTTGAAAGGTATTTGCAGGTTTGTTCTTTAAAGAGTTGATGTTTGATGTTCTGCATCCCAAATTGTACAAAAACTGGTGTGGTATTTATATATTTACCTTAAATCTGTCTTGGATATATTTCCTTCATATCACATCAATTTTGTTGAAAAACTAATTTATGCTCTTTGCCATTTACAACAATAAGCAACCACAACAAGGTCACCTATCAGCATCCCTATACACCCTATAGACTACGATAATTTGCCTTCCCTCCTTTCTCTCCTTCACCCCTCAATCTCTAAGAAACAGATTTCACAGTTGGGTTAAGTTTAGCCCTTCAGGCAATGTGATGGCATTTTACTGCAATGTCAGCCCTGAAATGCAGCCCTTGCTCATTGTTCCAGGATTCAAACAAGCGTCATTATTAAAAGCCTCCACACAAGGTACCACTGGAGCGCCTTGGGCATTGAAGTAGAAAGACTGAGGTGGCTGGGTAAGCTAATGCTTCAATTCCCATTTTACAAGCGACCGGTGCTTTAAATGCTACGGCTGCTTGACTATAGGCTAGAATGAAATGACAGGTTTGAATGATCCGTGATTTCAGCAAAATGCCATCGTTGAGTCTTTTTAAAAGCATAGCATTGACCTGCGCTTCATCTCTGGTTGCTTATGTGTTATGAGTTTTAATGTTATGCTGCTCATGCACTCACTGTAAGTCACTCTTAACAAGAGCACAGGTTACAGCCTAAACGGTAACTGTTAAAAGCATTTTAAAGGTCTTACTGATAACATTTGAAATGGTAGTATGCAGTAATAATGTATAAATCCCCAAATAGCCCATGAAATAAGGAATAATCTTACAACATTATTCATTATTCATAGTCAGCAATTATTATTAGTTATTCTAAGACGGATATTGCTGTTTTTTGTGTGCAGAGATGCGTTTGTGTACAGTAGTGCAGCAGCGTCGCTGTCCCGGGCACTGAAACAGGGGAGATGGAGACAGATTGGGACTCTTCTGTGTGGAGTTTGCATGTTCTCCCCGTGTAAGCGTGGGTTTTCTCTGGGTACTCCGGCTTCCTCCCACAGTCCAAAGACATGCTATTTAGGTTAACTGATGACTCTAAATTGCCCGTAGGTGTGGATGTGAGCGTGAATGGTTGTCTGTCTCTATGTTGTCTGTCTCTATGTGCCCTGCGATGGACTGGCGACCTGTCCAGGGTGAACCCCGCCTTCGCCCAATGCCAGCTGGGATCGGATGGATAAAAATTAGGGCTATATATATATATATATATATATATATATATATAACTATTTTATATATATATATATATATTGTGTTTTATATATATATATATATATATATATATATATATATATATATATATATATATATATATATATATATATATATATATATATATATGTATATATATATATTTATTTGAATTATTTGAAATATTTAAGAAAAACATTTTTTATTACTAATTTTAAAAAAAAATTAAATTAGAAGTGTGAGTTAATCATTTTAACATTTTTGACAAAATGAGGAAAAACAACAGCATCTTAGCATTATACCTGGTTACCTAATATTACAAAGTTGTTCCCTTAAACAATGTATAAAAAGATGCACATCAGCTGGGATTTAGAAGTGAGTGCCCGACTGGAAAATAAATATGCTGTATACCTGCGTGTTCGCTTCACTACATCTCTGCTTATGAGATGAGCTAAATGTTCCTCAGACTACCATTACGTTACATGAATCTTGAAACGCGACCACACAAAATAACCTGAATCTGTAGCTAATGTACACTGCATGCTATATGTTGCACAGTGCCTTCATTACTCTACGCTGAAAGGTTCATCACTGGACATTGTCTGTCTGTCCGACTCTCACTCCGCTCGACCATAAAATATCCAGGTTGTACCACAAGCTGGCAACCATTTGTTGTGAAGTGAATGCAGTGGAGGGAGGGTGTGACATAGGGGTTGAATGTTATCAGTATTACCAAAAGCCTTTAAATAGAAGAAATGATTGCTGTTTCCATCCTGGCAGTGTTTAAGAGGAGAGAGGCTAAATTTTGAATAATGTTTTCTAGTGAACAGATTTTCACTCTTTAATTGCAACAGATTCCTGTTATTTTTACTGTGGTAGGAAGCAAGCAGAAGTGTGGGCCAAAGTTCTCCTTCTCACATTATTTTGTTTCCATCTTGCTAACAGTGCTGCTGTTGAGTTTAGTTTTTAAATTTGTTTTATTACATGACCCCAAGCACCAACCCAGCTACAGATATGTGTCAAACACTCCAGTTCTGTCTTGCAAACCTTCATTTATCCAAGAGAACAGATGAGCTGTGTGAAGTAACTAAAAGGCTTTAACTCCACTGAGGTAGGAAAAAGGAACATGTTCTCCACCCAGCTAAAGCCAAATAATCTATTTCTCTTATTCAAACCCAGTGATTTTGGTCACAATAGCACTTTAATCCCCTATTCATTTCATGGATGAGGTTTGAAGTGTCAGCGTGCTGCAGTGAGGCCTGAGTTAATCAACTCTATCAGCTAACAATAACCCCACATATCAACTGGCATGCTCCTCATCTAGACTTCATTTCAGCACACATTTTCTTATATTTTAACTTTTTGGAGGATTTCAGATTTCATAATCTGCCAGTTTTACCAGTTTTAACCATTAAACGTCATGTTGTGATCACATGCCTCAAATGAGCAGCTGGTTCTGTGTTACAGAAGTGGAGTTTTGACCACTAGTAGCATTATGGATATGTTTTTTATGAGTGTGCCCCCATCTTGTTTGCACATGTGGGTGACGTGCTACACAGTCCTGCTAATGGTTCTGTAATATTCCACTAATATACAGCTGTCAGTAACACATTAGTTCCTTAATGGACTGGTTTGATCTAAAAACATTCATGCAGAGAACACTCTTTAAACCACAGACGGGCAGAGTAACATATAAAGTGTGTCTGTGTGGGTACAGTATATACACTAATGCCCCTTTTTGACCAAACAGTTTCAGAAACAACAGCGTTGTTTGAGACACGACACAACAATGACGTTGCAAGAACACAAAAGTCATCGTGTTGTTCTTTGTTCTCACTGTGGAGGGACTCTTTTGTTTGAATGGATGTAATGAATTAATAAAAAGGAGACATTCAGAGGTGGACAGGTGGACTGAACTATCCAGAATGTCTTAGTGTACTGAGTGATTTATTCCTGTCTTTGTGTATAGCTGCATCCAATCAATGTCCAGTGAGCGATGTTCAGACAGCACAGCCAATAACTCCTGGGCCATCAGAAAGTAATATAACTGGGTCAGGGACTTTTGAAGGGCCAAGAACTGTGGCAGAGGGACAAAATGTAGACCCTGGTTCCCCCGAATTCCTCTGGAGACCCTTACATTTACACATGCTATAATTATACTGTATATTTCATGTTGTTACAGTACTTGTTGCTGTGTCAGGTTTTCCTAAAGACCATTCAAAAATGCTACTTTCTTCATATTCTCTCTCTCTTGATCTGTCTCTCTTTCTTTCTCACATAGTTTCACACAATATTTGCTTGTTTTCTTTGTCTTAACTGTGAGCCAAATAAATAGGAAGAATTATTAATATTATAAATAATGGTTCTCCTTGCTGTTGACACTTGCTATGATCCCGTTCAATGAGTGGTGATCAGTGCTGCCATTAATTTCTTTCAGAGTGAGCGTAACACCATGAAACTTGTCTGGAAATAAATTAAAAACTTATATTTCATTCCTAATTAAATCTAATTAATCACTTCATTAGCGCAAAGTCCATCACATGGAGGCTATAATATTGTGTTTTGTACCGTGTCTGCTAGCCTTGAGTGCATTTAATGTGTATTAGGATTTGGAAGAATATTCTGTAATGTCTTTATACCAGTTTCATTGTGGTGCGTTAGATATTTTTGAGCCCTTCATTGTAATGCAGCTTTCACAAGTAACATAAAGCTTTCTAAACAATGCTTCTTGTTGCACATCCCATCCCTATAGAGGCAACTGAGAGAGAAAGAGCAGAGGAAGGCAGAGAAAGAGGTGCTTCTTTGTAAAGCAACACAGTTTATCTCCATTAAGTCTTTTTGTCTCCACACCTTTTGTTACAGGTGGAGGAGAGCATTGTTCTTTGGGCTGGAATATGACTGTATTGTTTTATATAGTCTGCATTATGGCATATTCTGTTTGTTTTTACATCCATGTAAGTGGACATTGTGTAGTGCTGAATAACATAGCCTATTGTTAATTAAAAAAATATATTCCAGGTACATAGTTAATGAGTGTGTGCATGCCTGTGACACATCATATTATAACACACTGTTATTTAATAAAGGTATATAACATAATATATACCTCTGCTGCCTGCTTGACATCCGTCTAGCACTCTACCAGCTAGTATGCCTATGTCTAAATATAGGCCTGCACACAGACACATACACAAACAGACCTAAACATCAATAAGAGCAATCCTTGTTGTTAATGCAAGAAGACACCTTTTTCCACCTAAATGATTGACACACACACACATGCATTCAGCCTCTCCCTCTCACTGTAAGACAATCTAGCTGCTGCTGTACCACTCAGTGTTTTACAGCAGCTCTCATGTGTTTGCCGGGCTCCGCGTAAGAACTCTCAGCAGTGCTATGAATAATGTAATCACAGTGTGTTTATTTATATGTGCGTGTGCACCAGCGTGTTTGTAGCTGGGCGCTATTTGTTATACGCTGAACCAAAGTGGTTCTCCCCTGTGTTGGGCTGGAGCAACGTAAGAGCAATCTATTTACATTCTAAACTAATACTGTGCCACACACACTGAGAATTATTGTGCACCTCTCGTATTAAAGAATGATGAATACCCCCAAGGAATGAAAATAACACAACATATGATGTGACATTTTGTTACTTGACTTGTGCTATTTTAAAGTCCATTCAATTTTAAAAGCAGAACATAATGCAGTGTTTCACAATAAAAAAAAAAATTCAAATGCAAGTGGAAACTTGTTTTGGCCCGTTATCTTGAGATCACAGATTATTAATTAGTGTCGCAATATTTTAAGTGGCATTATTCTTATAGGTCAACCGATATGGGTCTTTATGGCCAATGCCAGTTCTTTACAGAATGTGGACAGCTGATGGCTGGTATATGATGCTGATTTTTTTTTTTTTTTTTTTTTGCCGATATCTATCCTGTTTTTCTGTTTTTCCTCCATTCGATAACATATAACAGCTTAATAATAACAAATGATACAGAGCATTTCTTAACATTTATTGAACAACGCTTATGATCTGTCTCTCCAATCTGCATTTTGTGTCTGCATGGTTTCTCCCAGTTAGGATGTTGTTCTGCTCAGTCATTCTTGCAAAGGTTAGCCTACTGGCCTACATCTGCTGAGGTCTGCTGGTAGAGCGGCAATCTGATTGACACAAGGGGCGGGTCATGATTAATAGGTTGGCCAATTAATTGGTCTACCTCTTAATTATTGTATTGATATACTGACGTCAAGTATTGACCTTTTATTAACAATCTGGCTGCTCTTCTTTCTTTCAGAGATTGTAGCGGGCTCAGTCTTAAAGCTAGAGTGAAGATACTGATATCATCTGAAACTAGAAAACCTAAGGAATGGATAACCATGTTAGCTTGTCAGGAAGACCGTTAAATAATGCTCCAAAGTTATGCAACATTTTGGTGAGGAGAAACTGTCATGGCCATTTTCAGAGGGGTCCCTTGACCTCTGACCTCAAGATATGTGAATGAAAACTCTGAGTGAAAACTTATCAGATAAAAGATGTTGACAAACTGCATAATTTTCAGTTGAAAGAAGGTAAAAAAATCGCAGTATATCTTATCACAATACTCAGCATAGCGCAAAATGTTTGAAATCACATTAAAACCACATCGTGACTTTAAAGTATTGTGATAACATTGCATCATGGAGTCTCTGGGAATTTCCACCCCTGTTAACCACAATTTATCCCTATATATTTAAATCACAAATTGTGCCAAGAGTTTATATAAGCCTTCAATTTTGAGGTGACATTTTAGACATGTCCAGCATGGCATTGGATGCACGTTGGGTGCCTAAGGTGGGCCACACATAGGTAATTGGGCAGCTAACAGGACCGGCTGTATTAATCCTAATTGGCGTGCTGGTATACACATCCTGAAGAGAGTTAAGACATTTTCAATTACAGCATGAAGACAGTCAGACAACAATTACAGCACATATCCTTCAACCTGTCAGCTCACAAAATGAGATGTCACACACAAGAGAGAGGGAGGCTGCACAGAAGAAGACACATAATGAATCACATGAAACACACACACACACATGCCGAGGCAAAGACACAACAGCCCATACCACATGCCAAACCGCCTGGCATCTTGGTCGACAACAAACACCATGCACACAAAAGCCCAAATTTCTCTCAAGCATTCACATCGCAGTGTTGATGCGAGAGGCAACATTTTGCTCTAACAAACGCACACAAGGAGACACACCAGGGGGCTCGGACTGGCATCAGCAACAGAGCTGTTTACAGACGGGCCACACTGCAGGGAGACACTGTGACATTTCAGAAAAGGATGGTTTTAGTTTAACAAGCATGACCCTTCAGGCTTAATTGGGAGTGTCTGGAGAGAGAGAAAGGGAGAGAGTGTGTATGCTGGTAGTGGATCTGGAGATTGTCAAATGAGTTTAACCCCACTTCATTCAGCATCAACACACACAGAGTTCTGAAGGACACGTCTCTTCCTAAGGGCAGAGCTCAGGTATATCAAAGGCAAGGTCTCGAGTTTCTCCCAGTTGGAAACCAACAGGTCTGAAAAGTGAAGCCGATGCAGAAGTGCCTTAAACTTACATTCTTTCTATCAGCCAGTCTGACTTTATAGAAACCTATGAGAATATGAGTCTACTTCTCACTTGATTTATAACCTCAGTAAACATTGTAAACATGAGTTTATGGTCGCTGCTTTCAAGTCTTCTTCAATACAGCATGATGTTCATTTAGTACGTTATGGTCCCATTTAGAGTCAAATAGACCAGGGGCGGCAGTAGCTCAGTCTGTAGGGAGTTGGCTTGGGAACCGGAGGGTCACCGGTTCAAGTCCCGACATGGACCAAGAACTGAGCGTGAACTGGTAGCTGGAGAGGTGCCAGTTTACCTCTTGGGCACTGCCGAGGTGCCCCTGAGCAAGGCACCAAACCCCCAACTGCTCAGGGCGCTTGTCAGGAGCAGCCCCCTCACTCTGACACCTCTCCAATTGTTGCATGTATATGGACCTGTTTGTGCATGTGTGTGTATAAGTTAACAGAGTGAAAAAATTGAATTTCCCCTAGCGGGACTAATAAAGTATAATAATAATCTTCTTCTTCTTCTTCTTCTAAAGCAGGGTAGGCAAGGATTGACAGGTTGCTACTACAGCGTCGTCCGGTCTTGGAGTTGTTGTGTTTTCATCTTATAACTTTAACCCTTTCACAGTGTGTTTTCAGGTCATGAAAGTTAATTTTAACGTTTTGGTCACCTAAAAATGTCTTATTCAGCCTTTGGTTGTACTAAGCTCCACCTTCTCGCATGACTTCTGTTTGCAAAAAGCCAAGATGGAGACGGCCAAAAACCAAGATGGCAACAACCAAAATGCCAAACTTAAGGCTTCAGAACAGCAGGCCATAAACCAATGAGTGACGTCACAGTGACTATGTCCACCTCTTATACTGTGTATAGTCTACGGTTTCTCCTTATGTAGCATGAAGACAACTCTCTTAGTCTTTTTCTTCTCTTTCTCCAAACATATCCTGTGCTTCTCAGTAAATAAGAATATTTCTTATCAGACAGTGTTTAAAAAATAAATTTCTCATCACGTATCAAGTTTTGAATTCACAGCCATGTACTTTATACTTACATGAATGCAAATCATACAGTCTGACTTAACTTGAATGCATCACTTATTGTGTGTTGTCTACACAGGCATTTGTATTAGCATTTGCCTCTGCAGCCATCACAAATAATATAATGGAAAGCTTTTTGAACGCCGACTGTATGCCAATGCATATTTCCCCTTCCCTCATTAAGCCCAGTGTTCCACTGAAAGGCGTGGCGTTTCCCTGCCGAAGGCGTGATGTGTCTTGAATTATGCCCAGTGTAAATAGCTGCTGTCAGCCCACTGCTCCTTTGTCTGTCACTTCATGTTGTCAACATGTGCGGCGAATAATCACTGAAAATGTAAAGCATTCATCAGACATTATTCCAAATCAAAACATTTAACGTGATGTGACTAATCATAAACTTGATGAATTCTGGCAACACATGAATTTACAGTAGAGTTGTTGATGTTTGAATCACTCAAAAAAATCGTCTTGTTGAAGAAAAACTTTTTACTCACCTTTAATCTCCCTGCACGATTTATATGTGACAGGTGTCTATACTATACGCACCTGATTAAACTGTTATCAGCTCATTAAATGTGCGTTATCAGTCGTTATAAGCCTCATAGATGTGGGTCAGTAGGGGCCTGCTACACCGACTGCATTGTGAAAGCGAAACTTAACTGCTGAAATGTTACTTTTTGAACTCAAACACTTAACTGCTGAAATGTTACTTTTTGAACTCAAACAAAACAGCTTGTGTAGGCACCAAACCACCTTATTAAGTTTAGGCAAAAAAAAAGGTAATGTTTTGGATTAAAATAACTCTGTTTCAAAAGTCAAAGTAAAACTCAAGGTTGTGAACACGTCTACTACAGCGCCTGACTTCTGCTTTTGCTCCTGTCATGATTAGAATAATTAGCTAGAAGTCGCTGTTGTCTTCTTTTATTTCCTTCTTTCTGTGATCGCCCATGTGAATCGATGATAAAACATACTAGTGGGTGTAGCCAGCCCCTTCTGACCCACATCTATCAGGCTAATAACCACTAATAACACCCCCATTTAATGACATGATAACAGTCTAACCGGCAACTTAGAATGAGAAATTGTTGAACTTAAGTTTAAATTGACTTGTGATTGCTTTTGTAAGAAGGACGTGGTCTTTGAATCTCGCAGACCTTGACTGAATTCTCCCCATGTGGGCTCCTTTGTCCCACTGATAGGTGTTGACCATGCAGCAGGGATCAATGGCCTCTTGGCATAGTGAAAAATGGGAGCCATCTGGAGGAGGCCAGGGGGGTCATTGTGTGGGTGGAAGTGATGGAGGGTGGTGGGGTCCTCCTCATGAACTCAGTGGTCATCTTCCTACTCATGCCACAGCTTGATCTTTTCCACTGCCTCTCACTGTCTCGCTTTCTGACACTCTGAAAGTGGTGTGGAAGAGAGAATTGCCGTCGCAGACAGGGAGAAACCTGGTGTGACCCCAGCACTGCTGATAGGCATTAAACCAATAGCAAAATAGAGGTATAACACTGGTACTGTGACTCCACCATCCCTCATAGTTCTTTCCTGCAATAACAGCAGACCTGTATTAGTCTACAGTCTGCAGTCAGACTTGATGAATTTCAGGCTATGTTTATAGAGGTCATTATCCAACGTAACATCCTTCGTTTTAAGTAAGTGTTGTTATTGCCAACATGGCTAGGTTTCAAACCCAAAATCTGAGCTAGGATGCCATCTTTAAATTGGTGAGCAACCTCTTCACTGTAAACATTGCGCAAGTCTGACTGGATCGACTGTGCTCGACACTGTTCTGTGTGATGCTGTGACCTTCAGTCCAGTTCATAGTCTAGGTGAGGAGACTGTGCACCCTTGAGTCTAAGCTTATCTGTCCTTGTGAGGACCCATTTTTGACAGTTCATTAGGGGTAGATTTTAACATTAAGAAAAATGATAGCGATTAAGCTAACGGCTAGAGATAATTAGAGTTACAGTAGGTTAGAAGAGGGGTTGGGTTAAGGTTAAGTAGTTAGAATTAGACTCAATGCTTAAGGTTGTAATCAGTGTAAAGTGTTAGGTGTGAAAATTTAATGTTGGAGTTAGTGAGACCATCAGGGTTTGGTCTCATTTAAGTGTTTTGGGATAGGGATATTGGATTGGAATCTAAGATAAATATTTGGTACTCACTGACAAATATTGGAAAACTACTATACGGGCATGTTTGTCTTGAAGGTCTGCCTTGAGCCTTTGGCATTTCACTTGATGTGATAATTAATGTGATCTGAAGGAACATCCATAAACAAACAGAAACTCAGGAAAAACTATCAAATTGAATGAACACAATCAAATAATCAGCAGCTTACTAAGACCAGATGTGCCTTAATATTACTTGAGGCCCCGGGCTATGGATGTGTTGGAGGCCCTTCCCTCCCTTCACAATATGCCACGGCAATTTAATTCAGAACCCCCCGTCAATGACAGTGACAAATATAAAATAGAGTGCCCTCCTGATCAGTAAACAGAATATGAATCTCATCATTATGAGACAATACATCAACTATAAGTCAAGACAAAGCCAGGTTATTGTGCCAAGTACAACTGTGTGCACAGTGGCAACACAAGATCAGTCTTTTCAACTAAAAACCCACAAATACAAAGATTCACTATACATTTGGGGGAATCGGGAGTCCTCCCCCAAGGAAATGTGAAGGTTTTTGACCTAAAAGGATGCAATTTTATATAATTTTAGACAATTATTATTACTATACAAAACACCCAAAAAGTAGACTGAAGTTCTTGCCGGTACTATTAGGTTACTCCAACTGTCATCACTTGATATTGTTCTCCTCCTCCCCCAGCTTCATGCATCCCTGAACAGGTGACTCGGTGCCTGTATGATATAGAAGGAAATTTGAAACAGTTGACATCAATGTTAAATATAATGCAGAATATTTTTTTAAATGTGGACAACACTTTTCAAGTTTTGAGTTGTTCCGAATGGGGCATTCACATGAATTTTTGCCTGTCGGGAACTTATATTTCTAATTATAACGACCACATGAATTCAGCACAAATGTTAATGTGTCAACAAATAGAGCTATCATTAGGGATATTTGATACACCACACACTTGCATCGACGGGGGATACAGAAGCTACAGTAGTGCACCAATGCCGTTTCCATGGTTGCCATGCATAGCACCTGGCGCTAACTTGCACAGAGCTTGTTTGCATGAGGATTGCAGTCGGACCTCGTGGATCCAAGCGAGTACACAGACGGAGTGTCTGAAAAGACCTAAATGCGTGCACAGACAAACTGAACCGAAAACATAACCTCCTAGATAACTAACTGTATGTTGACCTCATCTTAGCAGATGTGTTTTCTTGAAAATAAGATCATAATTGATGGGTTGTACATGGGATTTGGCAGGCAGCTGCTGTCCCCTCTTCCTGGTGTGGTGTACCGGCATTGAATCTATTAGTAGTACGGAGTACCGGACCGGACCGGACCGGCCTACTTTCACCCTTGCCTAAAAAGCTTGAAATCAAAACTTGCTATAGTTAAATAATTCTCCTACTTATCACAGCCTTCTCTGAACACATAATTCTTCTGGAAATGTTTGCCAGGTAAAATTACATTCATTAAATCAATAGAGTAGATTAAGTAAGCTTAGAAATAATGTTTCATTAATTAAATTTATTCTAGCCTATAACCAAGTCCCTGGGTTCCCAGCTCCAGACCTCCAGACCCCCTGTCTACCTATTTCCACTTCTCTTTGCTGTAGCACCCCTCACAGCTGATCCTCGGCCCTGGTCCAACAGTAAGGCCTGCTGAGTTGCATCAGGTGTGTTCAACATACACAAAGTAAAACTTGTCTGCACAGTCTAGATGTCTGAAATGTGTTGTGCTGACAGGGCTGGAGAGCAAAAACATGTTGATAGGTGATTGTGCGTTCATGTTCTTTTGTGTGTCCTACACCTCTATCTCTGTTTGCTCATTTACGTTGTCATTTCCATTCGTTCACATCGGCGGTGCTTTACTGTCCACTGTCTCTCTTTTAATCAGTCACTTGATGAGCACAAGAGGCTCTCGTGTTGTCGCTCTTCAAGCTGTAATTGAGAACAAATGTGGTGAGGGAGAGTGTTTAATTGGGGTTGTCAAGCAGGGGGGCGGGTTTGTTGGGCACCTAGAGATCTTCTCATCTCTTTGCATTTCAACAGTTTAAAGAATAAATTATGCAGATTGCAGTTTTTTGCGAGTCCTAGTTGCGATGTGAACTTGCGGTGACTTCTGCTCGGCTCCCCCCCACCTTCGCTGAGAGTTACTTCAAAGCCGGGAAGTGATCAAAGACAGTTGAAAAAATAAATTCCCCAACGTACCGGCACCCTGCATACATACATGCAGCTCCTGCCTGTCTCGACACCGCATACTCTCTCTCTCGCTCTGAAAACAAAAGCAAGCGACACCGTCTGATGTTTTTCTTTACTTTTTCCTTTTTTATTTTTTTGTCTCCTCGAGCACACTCCTGTCAGACGTGGCAACATTTCAATTGATTTCCCTTTTTTTTCTCACGTGTGTTCTATTTTAGTACGTAAGAGAGAAACTGAATTAGTCATTAAAGGGTATGTATAGCACGACATGGCCCAGATAAGACATCACAGGGCTGGATTGAAGAGCAGACTTGTCATAAATGAAAGAACATTTTAGGAGCTGGAGACAGCTCCGCCCCAG
Source organism: Pterois miles (assembly GCA_947000775.1). Taxonomy (NCBI): domain Eukaryota; kingdom Metazoa; phylum Chordata; class Actinopteri; order Perciformes; family Scorpaenidae; genus Pterois; species Pterois miles. The sequence goes on from CAMQGK010000637.1 coordinate 18,860,134, forward strand.
CAAAAACAAGAAAGGGAAAAAAAAAAAAAAAAAACAGGGGTTATTGGGGGTTCAGCGTCAAAGATGACTGTGTTTCGTCTCCGTGGCAGTTTGTTTATCTTACAGACATAAAGTAAAAGAGTTAATGCTCTTGTGTCCAATAATTACAACATATACTGTACACATGTTTCATCTGGCATGTAAAAAAACGAATGATTTATAAGCCGCCCTCATTAGCGAGAGGGATGGAGACAGGGTTTTGAAAGTTGTTCTACTTAAGATATTACCATCACTATTCCGATTTTTCTCATGCATACTGATACATGAGCCAGGATGTCTTGACTCAACACAATTACCCAGCTAATGCACAAGTGAGATCCACACCTGTACACAGAGATCAATCTCTAACCCGTTCATGCATTCACCCCATCGTCACTTTTCTTTCCAGAAGGCAATGTTTCATTGCTATTTTATGGCAGATGCAACTGACTTTTACCACGACTTTTGCTTAAATATAAGTGAAATATTTTAAACTCATTATTTTTTATTATTTGTCACATGCGGTACCTCAGACATCAGTGTCAAATTTTTAAAAAATCTGAAAAATGGCGGTGTAATTAATCTTTCAATTTGCTGTTGAAAGATAAAGATTGACACGTTTGTTAAAGTCTGGCCCAGAAAGTGATTCTGTTTTCTCGTCACTAAACTCAATGGCCCTAATTTTCCTGCTGGCACATATCTGGCAGTAGCGCGTTGGCCGCTTGTTGATTTCTTTGCACCTGCAGCGGTTTTTCTGGCTGCAAGCGAACCTGCTTGCGCCAAAGTGGGTGGAGTGGCACAGATGAGGTTGTGTTTTCATAGAATAGACGGCACAGTGCTATTTTAGTCATTTTGGCATGAAGCTTGGCTTGCGTGTCCACCTGCTCAAACCACCAACTCAAGTCAAAATTGCAAGTATAAGTCATAGTTTTTGTGGCTTGGTTTTAGCATGTGAACATACCTCTCATTCATGTGCGCAATATAAATCTTCCAACATGGTGCTGGGATGAACCACGACTTACTAATAATCTACTGCACATTCAACTTTATACAGCAAGTACAGCAAGGCCCTGACCTCTATCAAAGCTGTCTTTTTTTCTGTCATGTTAATGCAGTTATTAAGGGGTGTAATGTAATGGTAATTGTAATTGTGTCTAATGGTATTATATAATGGCACTGTTGTGAACATGGACATGTGTGAAGCCAGGATGGTGACGTTGAAAGTAAAAATGTGGCATTGAAGCACAAAAAGTTGTATTCGTACTGAAAAAAGTTCCACTGAATAGAATAAAAAAAGCAATGTAACATTGCATTAATAATCATATCTAATTTTATTTTTAAATATTTTTGTATTCTGATGAATACAGGTTGTTTGGTCGTTGACTACAAGTGGACGTTGTCAAGTTCGGCATTTTGGCCGTCACCATATTGCTTTTTGGTCGTCGCCATCAGTTATTTGCAACCAAAAGTGACACGAGAGGGTGGCGCTAACTACAAACAAATGCTGAATGAGACATTTTTAGGTGACCAAAAATGTTACAACTAACTTGTATGAACTGAAAACACACTGTGAAAGGGTTAAAGTTTGACTTCTTTACAATCGGACTTCTTTTTACAACCAGAGGTGTTGCCCCCCGCTGGCTATTAGAGAGAATACAAGTTTAATACACTTCTACACTGGTTTCACTTTTCTGACCACTTGTTTCAATGCTACTATTTCCTGTTTTAGATCAGGTTTTGTTTTCAATACCAAATTTTATTTTCAATGCCAAAATCTAAAGTCACTGTCCTGGCTCCACAGACGTGTACTCAGATATGTAAGCAACTGTAAACAAAAGTCATTGTTTCGTGAAATATGAATTTAGCTCAAAAGTTGACACTGTCATTGCCACTAAGTTTGGTATAAATCACACATCATAATATTCTGTTTTGTTTTTAAAAACTATCTGATGAAACACTTTACTGCATTTCATATGTAGCTACTTGACAAATATGTGAATCTGTATCCATTTCAACTTTTCCAGAAATGTCAGCCCAGTGACAGTACTTTCACCTCGTTGATACTCTTCCTCACCCCATGAGAGGAAGATGACCCCAGGGTACAAAAGGCTTTAACCAGCAGTAGGTGTCTCTCAATCTGCCGGACTGCAACAGCCAAGCTTGTTAGTCACACTGGTGGAATTGCTCACACACACACACTCTCTTTCTCTCACACACACACATAGACACATGCACAAGTGTCCCGTGGATAGACTTAATCCAGCCATTGAATGCGGCAAGCAGCGATAGCAGAAGTGGGTCACTTCGAGAGAAGGCCGCGGTGTGAAACCGTTCCCCTCGCGGTGGATTGAGGTCTGAACTTTGGCTGACCCCCCCGCCAAGTACAGACACATAATGAAACCTCAGAATTTGCTGGATGGAATCTGTTTGAATTCATGCTGACAACTTCATTGATCAGGCTAAAACGTGGGCTTAAGCTGTAGGAAGAATATTTTGGACATGGATAGAATAGAGTAGCTGTAATTGAGTTTTCTTCATGGTGAGATTAACTAGAGAGGAGGAAGTTTAAAGCTGAAGAGCTGGGAACGATGATGACTCACTCCTCTCGCGGTTCGTACTCCTGCTAGAAATGTTAAGGGTGGATTTGAGACGCTATGTTTAAAGTCTGTTTTGCACAGGCGTCTCTTCTTGTACCAGTTGAGTTTAGATTCTCTCTTGAGTTTTTTGTTTCGTTTTTAGCGACAACTTGATTTCTAAAACTATTAGCGAAATGTTTACCTGATTTTACAGTGTGAATTTAGAATTTAACTGATGACTTTAGTTACAGGAAGCTTAATGAACAGGCTTTCGTGATGTCTATGATTTTAACGCTACCCAACTAAACTCCCGTTTCCAGGATAATTGAAAAGCTCACTTGCCCTTCGGCTCATAAACTTTATCTTTAACTGACGCTGTTTTCTTGTGAGTGACCGACTGGTTCTGCACAGATGCACAGATCGGAGATGGCTCACCGGAGTAAATACTGCGTTTAATTCTTTTAATAACTTCAGGTCCTGCTGTGTGCTTGAAATACTAGGGGTGGGTGTAAAAATCGATACAGCATCAATCTTTTATTATATATATTATAAGCTATCAACCCATGGATGTATAAGAGACCTGGGTACAGCGTTGGAGGCGGGGCCCCGTTCATTCCTGTGAAAGTTGCTCAGGGGTGCGTAAAGTTAATGGGGAGACTTCCAGGTCTGGAAAAGTATCTGGATTTTATGGGTCTTCCGGGTCTTACTGGGCTCTAGTGCACATGTCTGATATATGCAGTAGCTCTGTCACATGACTTGGTCACGGTCTGGGTCTCCACAGACATAAACAGAGGAAGGAAATAACTCTGGATTTGGCTATTAGAGTGTTTTACAACTTTTAGGAGGTAATGATTTAAATAAGGGCTATTAGAGTGTTCGTACTGGGAAGTTGATTCACCTCAAAAAATATTAGCTGCTGAGTTACAGAAGTCTCTCTCTCAGTATAAGTCTATAAGAAAAAGGTTTTTTGGCCTCAAAATGGCCTCATGTGACAGACACAAAAGCTGCAGTACCACCGTTGACCACTACGACATTGTCCGGATCAACGACTGGCGCTCTTCCTGGGGGCTTGTATTAACCTCTTAACAAGCCAACAGTTTGTAGCATAGAAGATACTGGTTTCATATGAAACCAGAAAAACTGTTTTACAAAACCACGTCGTGTTGGGAGGAACACAAAATAATGCTCCAAAGTTAGGCTAAATTTTGGCGAGGATAAACTGGCATGGCCATTTTCAGAGGGGTCCTTTGACCTTTGACCTCAACATACGTAAATGAAAACTCTGAGATGAATGGTAAAAACATCTAATTAGATAAAACGTGTTGAGAACTGCATAGTTTGCAGTTGTAAAAACCTAATAAATCACAATATATCGTATCACAATACTCAGATTATCACAAAATGATTAAAATCACAATAAGATTGTATTGTGACTTAAGTATCGTGATAATATCTATTGTGGGGCGTCTGGTGATTCCCGCCCCTGTGAAGTAGTAAAGAAAAACTTTGTAGTTAAAAAACTTCCCATGGCTGGAACACTCCATCACCAGTGTGTATGGAACAGCAGAGACCTAAATGTAACATCAGTATACGCAGAACACGGAGAAATATATGAATGCCATCGACATATTACTGAAAACCACCACATCCTTCATTGAGAAATGAGTTTTGGCAGCTATAATTCAATATTCACACTGTTTGCCTGCTCATGTTGCCAGGTACAATAAGATAAATAATGGCAGTACTGCCATTACGGATACAGCTATTGAGTTGAACGGCTCCATCTTTGGGACTATTGATTCTAACAATCTAAATGTGTTCAGTCAGTGAACATGAATATTATATGGTGGAAAATAAAAGGTGATAGTACAAAATAAGCGTGTACGCTGTACAACATGTATATTCATTTTTCTGTACGGACAGTTTTCACTTTTACTGGTTCCACCCGTGTGCAATTTGAAGTTGCAATTTAAGTGGTAGTACTTGGCCACAAATCAGATGAACGTTCGAATATTGCCCTTAGTAGAGCCATTTCAACCCATCATTACTCTTTGTAATGGTAACACTGCACCATTAGGCTCCAGCAACTAGTCAAATGGATGGTTCATCTGAAATCTGTATAACCCCCAAAAATGCAAAGTGGCTTTTTATACCACAGTAAAGGCCAACAGTTACAGAGACAAAGGAGCACTTTGTGATGTTATGCTGTATATTTATTACACTCTATATGTTTGTATCTGAATTGGCGAAGGAAGAGCAGTGGTGGTGTGTATGAGTATACATATATAGACTTTTCCTCTTAGTGTATGGAGAGTCTGCGAGTGTTTTTCTGTGTCCATTTACATGGTGGAGATTGTGTGTGAGACTGAATCTCATCTACATGTGTGTATTTCTTTCTCATATTCTGCGCTGTGTGCGTGTACCTCTGTGGTTGCACGTCCTTATTATCTATCACCAGCTGCAGCTAGCAGGCAGCTCATCCCACTCAAGCTGATGTATGCTTATTGGGCAGCCGCAGGCAGAGACTGGAGACCTGATTTATAAACCAATACAGCTTGTTTTATGGCGGATTGATCTGCCCGTGTCTCCATCAGTGAAGCATTCTCCTTGTCTTTATTCAGAGTGACAGCAGGTAATAAAGGCATGGTGGCGAAAGAAAAAGATGAAAGTGTTTACAATTATGCTGCTTAGTGCCATCACCTTTTCTGACATTCATACAGTATACTGTATAACGCTGCATTCAACTTTTTGTACAAGGACAACACACACAAAACGTGCACACACAGGCAGGCACTCTTACAGTATCTCTTATTATTATTTATATTATTTATAGCCTGCTTGTACTATAAGGATCGGGGGGGGGGGGAGGTCAGTACCTAAAGAGGATTGGGGTGAGGATGGGGGGGCGGGGGGTAAAACCCCCAGGGGCAAAAACAAAAGGGTGGTGGGGGGGGGGGCCTTTTTTCCTTTGGGGGGCTGCGGGGGTGCCCCTGAGGGAGGCAACAAACCCCCAACTTGGGTGGGTGTTAGGGAGGGGCCCCCCCACATCTCTCACATCTCTTAAATAAAAATATATTTTGTTATTATTAAAAAAAAAAAATGAAAAAATCTTATTTCCCCGGAAAAAAAAATTTTTTTTTTTAATGAAATCACAGTAGAAGCAGTAGAGGAAATAGATCCTATTCTGTATGCACTGCTTTGCTTTAGCTTACTTTGCAGAATGTTATTGGCAGCCCAGAATAAACAACATGTTTTGAGCTGAAAAAAAAAAAAAAAACATCTGACATTAAAGCTGCAAGATTTCACAGAGCGGAGGAAAACAACCAATCAGAGGATGGAGCCTTGCCATGTCTGAGCAGCTGTCAATAAAACGCAAACGCTGATCAAATATGAATCAATAGTCTGTTACTGTAATGTCTATTTTTCACCTCTAACGTTTTTAGGAACATCTTGTAGTTTACTGTTTAGCTGTGAAGTGAGAAAAGTTTGTATCCCGGCAGCCATGTTGAGATCAGTCACCTTTTCTTGCAGTTTCACATTACAGTAAAAGAATATTGATTCATGTTTGATCAGCGCTGCCTAGTTTGACCATTTGATTGGAGTTTGCAAGCGATTGACAGCTGCCTCTGTTGAATGAACAGCCAATAGGAACGCTCTCTCTCTGAAGTGACCTGTGACTGGCTAAAGTTTCCTCTCACAGTCTAGATTTTGTAAAGCCTGTAAACAGAGCCATGAGGAGGTGCAGAAGTCTAGTTTTCTCTCAGAACACTTGGATTTCAATATGCTGAAAGGTTATCATGGATATTTTGCCCAAAAATGCCAAAAAATATTCTGCCTCCTGCAGTTTTAAGGTTCATTTAGTAGCTTTTGTTGAGCTTTTGATCATAACACATGATGTTCGTCAGCAGATGGAACTCTCCCAGTTGTCATGAAAATGCAGATGTTTTATCTAAGAACTTTTAAGCCATCTATGTTGGCTTAGATTCATTATTTATTTTGACCTTGAAATTATTAAAGGACAAAGGCTGAACTATACCTCTGCCCCGAAGAGAAGGTGTCACAGAACTGCTGCCAGTGTCTTACTACAAGAGAATAATGTCAGTTAATTACCGGTTTGTTAATCTGTGGCTAAATGCAGTGTACTGTAAATTAACACAGCCAATACTATTAACTTGAAGGTTGCTCTTAGATATATTGTGTATGCATTAATACATCTCTTACGCAATTCTGTTTTACACCCCTCTATAAGCTGGATCGCACTCAAGATGACTCATATTGTAAAGCATAGCAGATTGTTTTTTGATGGATGCAGATTTCTTTTGTGAAAGTGCCAGATTTAGTATTTTTCCTGCTATACATAATTTATTTGTTTGGCCCCAGACTCTTGTCTAAGCTTAGAATAAGTTTGTTAAAGGAGCCTCTTCCTCCCGAGTGTTAACAGCAGCAAGACAGGATCATGGAGAGTGATTAACATTATGTGGGTGTCAGGGCACCAGAAGACCCCAGGGTGTCGGACCCAAACCTCTGCACCTGACTACCGTCTGTTTGCTGCCTCACACACACACTTGATAAAACACACACACACAACTGCACACAGAATCAATAAAGAGGCCACTTACCGGCCACCTGCTTCTCTCTCTCTCTCTCATAGTCCCTTTCTCTTTCTTTGTCTCCTTTCAATCAACCCGAGTTAAAAAGAAAAGGTGCTGTAAGTGAAAAATACCTGCAGCTGCTGTGGTTTTCAAAAACAGAAGAGAAGTAGCCTACAGAAGAAACACACACATGAACACACAGACACACAAATACAGTCTCAGTATCGAAGTTGCAGTGGTGCAGAAGTAATTGGGGTTCAGTGTGTGTGTGTGTGTGTGTGTGTGTGTGTGTGTGTGTGTGTGTGTGTGTGGGGTGCGTGCGTGGTGTGTGTGTGTGTGTGTGTGTGTGTGTGCCCCTACACTTATCCAGCTGATACTCATCTCTCTTCCAGGGAGTAGGAGGGCCAGTGGGGCTGGGCAGTAATTCAATCATTTATTGTCTTTTCATAAAAATCTGATCTTGATTTGCTGACATATTTCCTGATATCGCTACATTTTTTCTTATTTAGGCTGACATTAACAAATGCATTCAATTAATTAAAGGAACACAGTGTCTATTAGCCGAAATGGAATATAAAATTCTTACCTATGTTTTCATTAGTGTATAACCACCTGAAACTCATTTTGTTTTTGTTAGCTTAGAATGAGCCGTTGGTATCTACATAGGGAGTGGGTCTTCTTGTGGGAGAGAGCCTTTCATGTAATTCTCCAACAGGCTTGTGAAACCGTAGAGTGTAAAACCACGGCACCGCCATCAGCTGCCAGCTTTCCGTTGCTCCTAAAATAGTTATTACAATAAGGATGGCTTCTGAGTGAGGTGAACAGCGTTAACAAAGTTTTACACTTGTTGGTACTCAGGTGGTCGCAATCTGCACACACACACACCACAAGATGCCACCAAATCCTGCACACTGTACCTTTAAAACCTTATCATTAAGGTCTGACATTGATCGATATATTTACACCACAACCTCATGTTATTGCTACTATAGCTCAGTTTCCTTATGGTATTTACAATGAGAGAAATCCACATGAATGAGAGCTGGTTGACATCCTGACATATTGGTGGAAGTGTGTTTTTTCTATTGTCTCATTTTGTGGAGCTTTAAAAAGCAATTGGCTCATATTCCCTCTGTCACTCTGCTGTATATCCCAGTCTCAGTTCCCCAACTGTTTGTCCTCTTTTTACCTGTTTTGGTTGTCACATAGAGAAGTCCACTGCTACAGTAGCATATATTGCTGCCCACACGTTGCAGCAGATGGTATGATAATTACTTTACATTCCTAAAGGTGTGATAAGTCATTTGAAACTAGACTAAACAGGAGTACACTACAAAGTGAAACCCTAATGCTTCTCTTAGATTTATAGTTTTAAACCCCTTTCTTTTTGTTCTGTCGGTAAGTAAACAATAGAGACCTCGGTCATGTTTCACCAGACAAATTATGCAGCACGTACAACCTAATTGAATGTTGTCTAATGCACACCAGGTGGATGGGTGCGTTAGAGAATTAAGTCCTTGCAAATGAAAGTAGTGGACTCCTGCACACTGTCAGCACTAACTTCATCACTGTCTCTGACCAAAACATATTTTTAATAAACCTACCGCTGAGGAGTTCATTACCTTCATTTGCGAGTCTACAAGGAAAAACTGTTTATCTTCCTTATGACACGCTCGTTCAAACCTGGAAATTAGTCGGTAGATTTGCAAGAACAGGGCTGCAGGGAAGGCTCCATGTGGAAATAGTGCTTATCAGCAAGGGGCAAGAAACACATGAAAACACTGTTAATGTTGGATGGGACTGTATACAGCAAGTTAGCTTGGAAACAGTTCAACATGTTGATATATTGTGACAGTCTAATAACAGGAATTAATGTAACTCACCCATATTAAATTAAAGGCCTTATCGGGTTTTCTGGATATCACACATTTGAGGTATTTTCAGTTTTTTAGCCAGTTTCAGTTTAAGCCATAAAAATACCTGCATTTGTTTGTGTGTTCTGGTGTATCAGGATTTTTCAGGACTTTTAATGTCCAGGATCCAGATTCAGATGTTTTGCAAATATCACTGATGCAAATATTAGTTTTAAAAAAGAGCTTGTATAGAAATGGACATAATCTGATTGTGTATAAGTTCATACTTGCTCCCAGTTTTCATTGCCTTATCCTGGTATTTCTCCCAATTTCTGACAAATTGTCACATCTTTTTTTTTTTCCCTTTTTCGTTATCACAACCTGTTTCTGGCACTGTACAGCATGTTTAAGCCTTACTGCTTCCACCCAGACAACAATATGCTGTAGCCACACCAAATGTTGTTTCCTGTTGGAGAACAGCTGCTTAAGACAGCGCACATTGTAGCACACAGCACCCAAAGTTGAGGCTGCTATGCAAGATTCCAACTTTGCCCATCAGGATTTCATTTAAATACTCTTTCACACACCAATGGCTAAGCCATAGGTTAAGTGTCTTGTTCAAGGACACATCGACGTGACCGGGATCAAACCGTCGATCTTCCGATTGGCGGACGACCTGCTCAGCCCTCTGTGCCACAGCCGCCCGGTCTCGAGGGTCTCGAGGTTGGCAAATATGTAATAGTTTAACATACACAAACACAAACTAACAGGTATCTTTGTAAATGTGAACATCTGTGTTGGTGCTTGTGTCTCTATGCAGGAGCATAGCCAGATACTGCACCGTCCTTTGTTCTGGGTGTTGGCACAGGCACAAAGAGATGGTGGAGGGTTTGAATTAATGCTGCAGTAATGCTGTTTCTGTGTAAACAGTTGTCATAGCCTTACACAGAGACCTTTGGTTAGTTATATTGTCCAACAGCGTTGTTGCACAGTTCAAAGCTTATGCTTTCAACTCTGGTTTTCCCAGCAAAGAGAGAGTTCATCTGTGTTTCTTACAGCACAGCAGAGAGAGAGAGAGAGAGAGAGAGAGAGATTGTGCACTCCTTTTCACTTGGGTGACTTTTTATGCAAACAATTTCCTCACATCTGTGGTTTGCTGTGCAGGGAGGAGAGGCTTTTTGTCACCAGCCAAAAGAGGCATGAGGGAGCACAGGTCTCTGGTCTATCTGTAGGTTCCACTCAAGGTGGTAGCTCCAGAGTACAGGGGTGGGGATGGGGGGGGGACTTCAGCCTCCTCTGGCAAGAGAAGATGAGACAGAGGAAAAGGAAAAGGAACAATGGCGGTGGCTGATTTATTTGAAGGGTTTTTACACTTCTGTTTGAAATTGTTTGCAGCTGCTCAGATGCTCAGGAGGGTCAACTACTGGAAAACAGTTGTTTGTCGGAGTCACAGCTGCCTGTAGTTTTTTACAACAGGAATTATAGTTTTCAGGACATGGCGGACCCTCATACCTCAAATCAAGTACTAAAATAGTTTTTATATGAATGTGTTAACAATGGTTGTGTCCATATAGTGCATGAATTGGTACATTATCGATATTGCGACAATATTGTGGGGTTGACTATTTGGTGCTTTCACAAAATATTTACACATTGAGTTTTCTGATAGATAATCATCTGTAATATATGGATATAATGACTATAGTAAGTGGGTTTAAACAAATAATAAAACAGTTTGAACAGTCTATTAAATTCAGAAATCATCACTTTACTGTAATGCAGTCTATAAAGTCAGGAAAAGACACCTGCACCATATTACGATATTTAAAAATCAAATACAAAATCTAGTCTAGGGGCATAAGAAAATATGATTTGTGATGCTGTATCGAAGACAATATCAATTTTTAATAGTTTAAAAAAATGCAAATTCAGATCCCACTGTTTAAAAAAAAAAATCAGATTTAATGCATATGGCATGTTCTTTATACAACAACACTTTTCTTTAAATTAGATGTAATTTTGCCTTGCATAGAGCATCAATATATTGAATCTCAACCCCTCTATGATACCTATCATGGTACACAGCCCTAATCTAGTCTCATGGGTAGCATTAGGATTATATTGATATTACTGCTCTTATCAAAACACTTTATCGATTTAAAAAAAAAGAATAAATTCAGAACAGTATTAGAATTTATTTATATTATATAAATAAGTGTTTCTAGAGTTGCAACACTAATAATTTACAACAACTGATCTCTATATTAACGAAACAATGCCTTACTGGAAACTAATCTAGAATGTCTAATATACTGAGCGAAGCTGATGAAGAATAAGATACACTGTTAGACTACATACAGGCTGCGTTTCAGCTTGTCTGGGACAATTTGCTATTAGCCGAGCTAGCGCACTATGTTTGTGTTGATCAGAGACTGCAGACAGTTTTTCTACATGTTTACATTATGTTTATAGTTATTGAACAGGTGTATTGATAAAGTATTGGTATTATATTCAGAAAGGTTTTATTGCAGTTTACAGTAACAAGCGCAGTTGTCAGTGAACTGATAACGTCGGCACTTATCAGTACTCTGGTCTTAATAATAATTTTGCAATTTTAATACTGGATTTTGGTACCAAGCCTACTTATATCAAAATGTCGATACAATATTGATATATTGCCCAGCCCTACTTTACGTCACTGATTAAATATTGACCTTTTGCTGCATATGTGTGCAGGTTGCTTAGTAAAGGTGGGAGTACCTCAAGCGCTTCTTGTGAAAGTAATTTTGAATATGATTTGTTCTGGAAGTAAATGCCCGTATCAGTTAAACCCTGCTTACAGGATGAAGATGCTGCTGTATAGATCTGGTTTTATATTCCATTCCACATAATGTGTCTATCTAGCACACAGAGCACACGGGCACATTTTCCATCTCGTATCTCCATCTTTTTTTGTTTTCTGTTTTGCACTGAATTGCCCACGTTTGTGCTCATATCCAACAAAACGGTAGGAAGTGGGTATTGCAGAGCCTCAATCTGCCTTTTCTCCTGCTCCTAAGCAATCACACGGACGTCTGACCGTCCTGAACCTGTCATGTTGAGGGCTTAAACAGCCCACACACAGACACACACACACACACACACACACACACACACACACACACAAACACACTCCATGTTCTGATTTGTCTGTCTGATAGTGCTGTCAGTGAGACTGGGTGTCAGATAGAAGGAATCTATTACAGGATCGATTTGGCCATGCAATTAGGTGGCAATGGGAATTTCTCATTTCACTTTTCTCTCTGTAACAGTCGTCTCTCGGGACGGGAGCTTTGAAGGAGGGATACAGTGATGGGCCGTGATGGCTGGCAGAGGAATAGAAAAGAGGCTGGATTATGGGAAGAGAAGGGAGAGTGTGTGCATTTGTGCTCCTTTGATAGATGTGGGAGGTATTTATGCTATCTATAGAGGCACATAGAACAAGTAATGGTAGATGGATCATATTCATCTGTCAGAGTGTGTGAGAGCACACATTATATGACTTATTCACTTTGTAATTTGTCCATTACTCATCCTCTTCTTTAGACTGCTCATCCTCCTTCTACCGCTCATCGTATTTGCTTGTCTCTTTTTCACTGTTTAGGAATCACTCACTAATTGGCCATCCTGAAAACTTCACAAGTGCATAAGCAGCATTTCTCCTACACTTGCTTTTCAACTGGCATCACTGAAACATAAATGAATTAAAAAAAAAAAAAAAAAATACGACAGATGTCAGAGTTTGGAGACGGGCCGAACGCTTCTTCCGATTTTACATCACATGCGTTTTTATATGTGTGATGTGCAAATGTGTGTGTATGTTTGTACCGAAATGAAAGCCTTCTTACATCATCCAGTCCTAACGCACATTCATGTTGTTGGCAGTTGCTCAATCTCAAAGTGCTGTACTTCCTCAGTAGTGCTCAGTGGTACTACAACATGCAGCTTTTAGACAACTTTAGGCAACTTTTCAGTTGAAATATGAACACTGACTGTCCCTATTACTGTATGAGGGCCATTTGTTGAAGTAAAAATAATGTTTCAACACATTTAATGTGGCCGAATTATATGAAGTCTTGTGGTTTGTGGATTGATGTTTTGAAGCCTTGAGTTTAGCATTTTGGCCATCGCCATCTTGGTTTTCGGCCGTCGCCATCTTGGTTTTTTGCAACCAGAAGTGACACAAGAGGGTGGAGTTAAGTACAACCAAATGCTGACTAAGGCACTTTTAGGTGACAAGAAAGGCTAGAATTAACTTTCATGCCCTGAAAACACACCTTGGAAAAGGTTATAGTTCTCTAATGAAAAAGCAGACAACTCCAAAACCTTTAGTGACATATTGGTGTATTCACCCACTTCAGTAAACAAGTAAAGATATAGAAGAGATACAGAAGAGATATTTGAGCCCTAAAGAGGACCATAAATGACCTGAAGCTGTGTAAAAATGGTAGAATTTAGTATTAATGAAGCTCTTGTAGTGTTTATTGTTTGCATTCCTACACAGTGTTTGTTGTAAATGTAAAATCTGTCATATATGAGATGAATCTAAAATGTCTCCTGACTGCATATTTTAGTTTTTTTTTGTAAGTTATTAAGTTTTTAAGTCTTTTGGGACAGTTTTCAGCAACTGGTCATCATACTGTATAAACACGCAGTCTGGTCACACAAAAAAGGTGTATGGATTACACGATAATGAGTAAGGCATGCTGTTATGTGCTAGTGAATAAAAAGTGAAAGAGACTGCTTATGGCATGTGGGTGAGGAGGTGGATAGGTCCAACAAACACAAGACTGTCAACCAGGAGACCCATGTTCAAGACCAGTGTTTTTTTTGTTACATTTGTGACATGTTTTTGAGCTACAGTTGTGATGGGGGTTTTCTTAGCGACGTTTGTGACGTGTTTTTAGCTACATTGATGGTAAATGGTAAATGGACTTACATTTATGCTGTGCTTTTCGAGTCTTCTGACCACTCAAAATGCATTACATGACATATCAGCATTCACCCATTCACACTCATACACTGATGGCAGACGTTACGAAGCTGCGAACTTTGCCCATCAGGATCTAATCGAAATACTCATTCATCTCATTCACACCTTCGGGAGCAATTTGGGGTTAAGTGTCTTTCTCAAAGACACATCGTCATGTGACCGGAGCAGCCGGGGATCGAACAGCCGACCTTCTTTGTGAGATGTTTTTACCTGTGCTTGTGACGCGTTTTTATCAACGTTTGTGACGTATTTTATTTAGTGACATTTAGGATGAGTTTTTGAGTTACATGACATTTGTGACACGTTTTCTGTACTCACGCTATGTTGTTTCTGTGCATACAGTATTGTACATGTTGCCTAAGTGGTTTTGCTGCCCTCTGCTGGTAGTGCACCTTCAACCATGTGTGTAATATTCATGCCTTGGTGAGGTAAAAGTGACACTGACAAGCTATCCTCTGATGGACAGGCAGGCCTATTGTATGCTTTGGAGTGATGCCGGGTTGAAACATACCACTAAAGACTCACATGACGCAATTTGCGGCATTGACAGTGCAAAGATTTACATCCCCCATATACCAGAAAAATTGCCAAGCCATCAGCAGTGTCAAGCTGAGTGGAAGATTTATCTGATTTCCCCTTGCCACCATGTAGTCCTACCTAATGGCAGTGAGAGTTTTGAATCAGGACAGCGCCTGGCAGGACGGAAGGGGGAGATTTAATGAAGCTTCCTCTGCTGGCTAATTAAAATCTTCCTCTCCCCCGCTCTGTCATTAAGCAATGTTTTAACAGGAAGACGGGAGAGAAGATAGCCTGGGAGGTTTCATTTTGCAACTCTTCTGCAGTACCTGCTGTGTGTGTGGTGATTATAGTTACAGCATATACGCTGTATGACTTTGTATGGTTGCGTTTGTATGTAACTGCCAGTACTTGCCAAAGGTTTCCCTATGTTCGATTACATAGGACCTAAGGGGATGGTTTTGAAAACAGACACACACATACTTGCAGCCAAAGCGCTCTTTGAAAAACAGAAATAAAGTCTTAGCCACCATTCATTCCTCTCCACACCCTCTCTGAGCCTGTGGATAGGCTAATGGGCTGCAGCATCATCCTCTGACACCAGACATTTTTCTAATATGTTTGAACTGCCGGAGGACTCCACTGGGGTTTAATTGCCAGGGAAGTGCATATGTACATAATTAAATCTCTTTACTGAGCCATGTTGTCTTATATTTGCATTTTATTTAGAGGTGGAGCTACTCTGTTAACTAAGTTGTGATTTACAGAAGATTTCCCCAGTTCTTTATTAAGGTACATTCAGGGGTTTTTTTTCTCTCTCACTTTTTTATGTAGCAGAGACAGGGGCTGGCTCAAGGGAGCTTTTTGGCTCAGTGAACTTGTTGGAGAGCTGCACATTCAACAACTTTTAAATGATTTCAATATGCTTATTTTGATCTACTGCATGTCTGCTACAGGGAGTACCTAGCCCTTGAGCCTTTGCGACTGTATTAAACTTTACTACCCAGGCTCTGAGCTGCATATTGGCAAATACACTAAGCTGAAAATGAATAGAAAGCAGTGCCCTGGAGTGTGAAGCTTAAACTATCATCGTAATAAACTATTTGAAAATGAGGAAAACCTCATATCTGGCTCTTGAGTCACTTCATTTGTACATTGAATTTCAGCTCTTCAGTCAGCCTCTCTCAGTCCGACAACGTTATTATCATGGCAGCTTAGACCATGCTGAACAAAATATTTGCAGGCTAATGTATAAACAGCACCATGTAGCCACAATGACTGACAGGTTCACATCATCCCTCATATTTCACACAGCTTTGAAGTGTGTCCAGCAAATCAATCTTTTTAAAAATCTTTGAAAAATGTGCGCTAGATGATAGACTATATTGCTAACACTATAAGTTTGCACACTAAGCATACTTACTTTTTCACTTTTGGAAAAAGATTCAAAGACCCAAGAAAGGATGAAACCATCGAAATTACAAAGTTCTGCAATTTCATCTTTAAAATAAGCTAAATAAAGAAAGAGCTCTTTGAGCATCCAAACTTCGTGCCAACCATGATGCACACATTTTCAGACTAAATATGTTTAGTAATTTTTCTCTCTGTACCCTCCAGGCAGCCTTTGGTTTCCATTCATTTCAGTAAAATATATGGAAATTAACTTGAAGACACTTAAACCATGCTGTGGTTAGATAATCCATCACTGCAGGTCCTCCTCTTTTTTTTTTTTTTTTTTTTTTTTTTTTGATCACATTAAAATTATTGTTACATGTTAATGTGGTAGATGGCAGAGAACACAACCCCTTTGTTCAAGGGCTTGTAGGAAGGCAGGAAAATGCTTTGGATCATCATTTTTCTCCCCTTGTATCTATTTAAACTGTAGTTTGTGGTAGTAGTATTGCTGGAAATTCACTATCATGTATGGTTATCCAAATGTGTATAGTTGAATCAACCTTCAAGTGTTGCACAACAAAGAGGAACATCATTTTATACAGTCAGTGCGCTAAAATCCAGAATCATGTTGTTTTTGCACTCAGTCAAGGTGGTTTTTGCCTTTGGCAAAAAAGAGTTGATGTACTAAATTAACTATGGAAATGCCTTCTGCTGAATAAATTTGGATATAGCGAACATTTAACCCACAGGATTGATCAGCTGTTTCCACTGTTTCCCGGATATTCCCATAATGTGAGAATGCTTGTCGTTGCAGACACAAAAGAACAGTTAAAACTTTCCCAATTGAAATTCCTGACGATTTATTTCCATAGTTAGATGGCCAATCTGACTTTGCGTTCTTCTTCTGCTCTGTTAACTGGCAGACATTTCAAAAATTTGCTTAAAATTTGCTTGACAGTTGAATGGTGACACGGCTACTAAAACCTACTTCACTGCTGAACTGTATTGCAGAAAGGATACATTAGTATTGTGTCCACACAGGAAACACTGGAGCCACGCTAATACGAACACAACACAATCTCTGTAGTCAAATATGACATAAATCCTTTATTTGAAAAGAACACAAGAAAGTCCGGAAATTGAATTTAAAAGGCTTTGACGCGACACAACTGTCTGTAAGACGTACTGTGATAGGAATGGCCCCTTGTGGTGGATCCATTTAACCACTGGAAGCCACATTGCTCGGACCGACGGCGTCCAACAGCGGCAGTGACAGCTTTAATTTGGTAGCTGGCGGTCAACATGATTAGCGAACTGCAGGAGGCTTTTACAAAGTGGACCAACTGCCTCAGCCGCCCATGGTGTGGGAGGAGAGCAGCACAGGACAAGCAATGAGAAGATTGTTAAGGCAGATACACAGACATGAATGTGTGATGTGAAGATCATACATGGAGCTGCTCTTACATTATTTCTGTTATTTTATGAAATAATATGAGTAAAAGTGTTCTGTTTTTGTTTTAATGTGTGTAAACAGCACAAACAGTATGCAGAAAGTATGTACTCATCTCATTGGACAAGATGTATGACACGCACATAATGCACAATGTATTCCTATATCATGTTCTACATGTACACACCATTCACACCTTCTATTTCATATGCAAGTACAGGCCCAGCCACCGCTTCATTTTCCAGTTGGCGGGGAGTTGATGTGCTCAGATATGATTTATTGATCATGTTGAGCACATTAGTTTACCCACTGTGTTCAGTTAAAAAGCAATAACACATTTTACACACTGTGCTCCATGCGAATGCAATAACACTAAACTAATTAAGCAAACTGGGGACATCGGTTTGATTTGTAAAAGCCCGAGCTGTGTGCCGACTCTGCGAGAATATGGAAAATAATGCACAGATATTAGGTTAATGCATACACACCTTATCTCTCTCCATTTACTGACTTAATGGGAGGAGAGCCATAGGGCTGAGACTGTTCACATGCCAAAGCAAGCCATATTGTTTTGTCTGGTCAATGGCGCTCTCTTTATCCGTCAATACTTGAAAATCAAATGTTCAATATAATAATATTGTGGTTCAAAATCATCAACAGAGGAAAAAACAGGTTTTGATGTCATAGACTAAGCATTTCACACACTAACATTACCCTATCCTGAAGTCCATCTCGGGAGAAACGAGGACACGAATTTCTGCAGGCATCAAATGTTGATGAACATAACATACATAACATGAAGTTCCACAAGAATCAGTCCCTTTTTAATCAAATTTCTACATGCTGCAACTCAGACATTTTATATACACAAGATTTAATAAATATTCTGCTTATACATAGCTATATGTCTCTCCAACATGTTGTCATCCCAACTTCCCGCATACTGTCACTTTCTGGTTGCAGTAAACATATGCTTAATGTTAACTTGCCTAGGTTTAAGCAACAGAACCACTTAGTAAGGTTTAGGAAAAAAACAACATGGTTTGACTTAATTTGTTTTTGCAGTAAAAATATGACTAGAAGTTGCGAACAAAGGACAAAAAAATAGCTGATTATAAAGTGAAACATAACGCACAGGAAAGGAATCGCCATCTTCTTGATGAAAGCCCTGTGTTTGTTGGACCCATCTACCTCTCCCTCCTGTCCAACCTGTGTGTCTTTTTCGCTCTTTATATTATGTCACCACAGCACTTTCTTAATGCATTTACTGTTGCCACAGATAGGTTTAGATTGTAGTAAATGCATCTTATACCGTCACTTAAAGGTGTGAACAAATGTGACAAAGCACCAATATTTGCAACTCAGTTGCCAGAAAAAATGTTGCCATTGGACGTTGCAAACCACGGATACACTGAATGGCGACTTTTCTGACCAAAAAATGAAAACGTGTCACATCAGCCTTGTTGCAGAAGCTCAGTGCCACTTGGTTAACATTGTGAAACAATTAGGCTAGGTTAGGCTTTGGAAACAAAAAGTACTTGGTTAGAGTTAGAAAAAGATCATGGTTTGAGTTCAAATAATAATGAAACAATGTAACATAAAGTAACGTAACATAAAGTAACGTAACAACGTAATGTAACAACGTAATGTAACAACGTAACGTAACAACGTAACGTAACAACGTAACGTAACGGTGTAGGTTAGATTTAAGAAAGAACTTAAGCTTAAAACTGCTACATTTGTACAATGAAAATGACACTGAACTTAGTAAAAATGCGACACGAACAAACAACTGATTGTAGCGTGGCACACAGGACATGAACAGCAGTCTCCTGAATGAAATCCTTGTGTTTGTTGGACCCATCCACCTCCCCTTCCGCCCACCTGGTTTGTCTCTTTTCACTATATAAACTACATTACTTGCTCTGACCGAATGCAAAAACGCCTGCATTCAACGTTTCCCTGGTTTGCAGAAACATCCAATGCCATAATTTTTACCATTGACTAGGTCGGGTATTTGACGCTCAGATGAGAATGGGCTGGTCTCTCAGATTACTAACCGGCCAAAACAAGCAACCAACAATTTACACTACTAAAGAATAATATAGCTTATATTTTTTGGCTGCGTCTTGTAAAGGAGCCATCTAACATCTTTATTATTTTAGCTTATATTGTGCACACATGGTGTTTTTTCCTCAAGAAAGCCATGTTTAATCCACAAACTAACTGACACAGAAAAGTATGGTGTTTGGCTCACTGTGCAAAATACAAGGCAGCTGCAATCTATAGTGTACTGTGTGCACTGTGCATGATGCTAACTTCAAACCAACAGGGACCCAGTAACAATGTTCTTGCACCTGCTGGGTACCTAAGCTGGTTAATCTGGTCATGGATATACTGCACACCTCTGGATGCTTTTATCTCAGACAGAAAGAGGTGAAACTTTGGTGATAAGAAAACAAGGGAATAAATTAAGGTTTGTCTTGGTTGATTGCTTCTTCAGTTTTCAGACACCATACCAAGAGTGGTACAAGATCAATGATTTATCACTTAAGAAACATTGCAGAAATAAGAGGATTCATACCAAAGCCACAAGGCTTTTGTAACCTGTAAAATAGACGACTATAATGGTCTTTCTCAGAGAGACTGTAGGGAGTCTGCGGCCAGAGTTTTGACAGGGACTTTCAAAGAGAGCATATTACTTCTGTCTTCAAAACACAACGTTGGCTTCAAGTATGTACTGGAATTGGCTTTAAGATTCTTTAGCTTGTCTATAAAGCACTGAATGGCCTTGTTCCGCTATGTTAGACATACTGAAAAGCCATGAGACTCTCATTTCTCAGGTCATTTGGCGCCAACACATTCTTACTTCCAGTTTGTCAAATACTGAGGCTTGGTCAGTGGCCCTAAGCTTCAAATTATGAAGTTCTAGTTACCCCACTAGCATCAGTTTGGGATGTGTGGATTGCATGTCAATATTCTGTACAGTACACCACAGAGTTCTTTCAAAGTAAACTTCATAGGAAGTTAGGTTTAGGCAACATAACCAGTTAGGTAGGTCTAGGAAAAGATTGTGATTGATGTTAACTTGACAAATGACTGACCTGACAACAAACATCAACTTTGACATCTTGTCATGGGACACAAACAGTGGTCCATCCATCCATCTGTAACTATTTATCCGTTAGGGGTTGCAGGGGGCTGGAGCCGATCCCAGCTGGCATTGGGCGAAGGCGGGTTTTCACCCTGGACAGGTCGCCAGTCCATCACAGGGCACATAGAGACAGACAACTATTCACACTCACATTCATGCCGATGTACAATTTAGAGTCAACAATTAACCTGCATGTCTTTGGACTGTGGGAGGAAACTGGAGAACCTGGAGAAAATCCACGCTAACGAACGTCCTTTATTGAACTCATGCGCCACCCACCTTAAGCAGACTATCACACATCTTATACTAAGTCAGTTTCTCTGAGCATCTAACACTGACTGGTGGGTTAACATTGGAGTTAGTTGAAAGCATGTTTGCCTCCATACATCTGTATCTGCTGCTGTTTTTGATGAGTTGGAAGTAAGACCAGTTGTTGGTACAGGTTTTCTTCTCTCAGTTTTAATTCTTTGGGTGACCTCTGCTGTAGCTGATTTTAGTATTTATTCTCTTAGTCACGAAGGCAGCCTTGCTGAGGACTTGAAATGTGCTCAGTCTCTCACATATTTTCTCTGTTGCCTCCTTAGAATCAATATTCCCTCTTTGTTACAGGATAGTTTGTGTGCTTGCTGCGGGCAAATGGATGTAAATGAATCTTTTTAATATCTATCTTGTAACCTATTTTCAATATTGGTTTCTCGTTTTGTTTCTTAAATTATCTAAAGCACATTTTCCAGTGTAATGAAATGTAATATGAATAGATTTTGCCCTGTTTTGCCTTCTCATAGTAAAGTATCGTCTCACCCAGGTTAAGTTGTGTGTAGCACTGTCAGTCTATTAAAATATTTAATCATGTGTGTGATTATGTGATTATAATAAAGTGGGCATGTCTGTAAAGGGGAGATTCATGGGTACCCACAGAACCTATTTTCATTCACATATCTTGAGGTCACAGGTCAAAGGACCTCTTTGAAAATGGCCATTACAGTGTTTCCCCGGCATAAATGTGGGATAAGTAAGGAGCGTTACTTAACCTCCTTTGCAAAAAAGCTAGTATGACATGGTACCAATGCATTCTTTAGTTTTTCTAGTTTTATATGATGCCAGTGTCTTCACTTTCCCATATCTTACTCTAACTTCTGACATATCGCTTGTGTGTGTAAAAGAAATTATCAGGGTTAAACCATATTTGCATTATCGGATTATGTTGGACAGCCCTGTGTGACACTTTGCTATGTTTATTAGCCAAGTGATGAAATTAACCCAAACCAGGTTGCAGCACTTGAGTCTTCCCTTCATGCAAATACAATCCAACTGTTTCTTTCTGTCCACAACACAGCCACATCCATGGATACACACACATTCCCATTTTGAAGTCTCTGCATTTTTGCCACTCCTAGGCCTCATATTAGGCCAATCAGTATTAATTTTTCCTCATCATATGCTGTTATCGCTCTATAATAAAAAAACATATTAAACTAAAATGAAAAGTACAGCGAAGGATTTGAGGAAATGTAGCATCCATCAGCTTTTTTCCCCCTCTCTCCCATCAGTGGTAATTGATATTTGAGGCCTCGTTTTGCGCCCCGGCCTCCTTTTCTTGAAATGAGCTTTTGGAGCGCGGAGAAAACAGCTGAGGCGGTGGAAATGGAATTGGTTGTGTGTCGGTGCATGAGAGAGCGGGATTATCCCAGCGTAATGTCAGCCTTATTAAACACTATTACACTCTATAGATCAGAGAGGGATCTGAAAAGGATATACTGCTAGCTCATCTGTGTGTGTATAAATGTGTGTAAATTGGGATTATATGCCCATAAATTAGAGTGTCAGATATGATCCAGTGACTACGATCCACCTCTTATACAATGCAATGCAATGAGGATGTATTAGCATTATTATTTATTATTATTAGGAGTGTAGTATTTAGAATAATTGCAGGACAAAGCTGCCATGCAAACAATGCATTGTTTATTCTATGTTTCTAACAAGCAAAGTGATTAATAAATCATATGCTGGCTATAAGCTTGATCATACTGGGCTACAAGTTTCACTTTGTAATTTCATGTATGGAAATGGTTTCACTACACAAACAAGCTTTTCTGTAAAGGGTGTTTTGCCATCACCATATGCCAGATCAAAGTAGCTATACAGTAGCTTTAGAGCCAGAGACCAGCTGCTATTCTGTTAATACTAGCTGTTTATCAAAAACAAAAAAAAGAGAAATCCAAACAATGAAAAATAAATTAGAAACTGATGGAAAACATCTGACATATATTAGCAATAATATTAACAAGCACATTCTTCATGACTGGTTTCGCACCACCATGCAGACCGGTTGTTGTGTGCTGTCCCGCGAGGCTCAGCGGGAGCACACGAAGACGTCTCGCCGTGCATCATGTTGTTCAGGTGATAACTGAGCTGCTGTTGGAGAATCAGCACAGGGAGGGAGGGCTCGCACAACAGCTAACGCCTGTTACATTATGAATCAATGAGCTGAGACTGAAGGCAAGTTCACCTCTCATTATTTCAGCTCAAGCTGAGGACACCTTTACAAAGATGACCCCTGGTCTTCAGATAAAACACTTAAAGGAGCAGTGTGTAACATTTCAGGGGATCTCTTGGCAGAAATTGAATATGATATTAATAAGGAGAATTTATATAGTGTATAATCACCTGCAAATGTTTTTGTGACCTTATAATGAGCTGTTTTTATCTACATATGGAGCAGATCCTTTTCACATAGCCAGCCATCTTGTTTCTACAGTAGCCCAGAATGAACAAACTTAACAAAAGTACTGGCTCGAGAGAGGGCCATTCACATTTTCATGCTGGCCTCCATAGTTCTCATACACGCTTGGTTTCATTTGGTTGCAATCTGCAACCTCTCCTCTAGATATTACCAAACCCTACGCAATGCACCTTTAAAGAAAACAATAATCGAGATAATAATTTGATAATTGATAGTAATTGCATGACTCAGACTTGTTAACATGTAGCTCTATCACTAACCTTAACAGCTCATTTGGACCAGCGCAGTAAAGCTGATCCTTCAGGTCTGAGTAGAAAACTGTCTCTTCATCAACATTACAACAAAACATGCTCTATAGCAGTGCGTCTCAACCTTTTCTGTGTTGAGGACAACTAAATTGATGAATATTAGGTCATAGATCCCCATTTCATTAAATTCCATTTCCATTTCCTCCATTTCTGAGGTCCATCTTACTACTACTTTATGCTTTGCATTTTGCATTACTATAGCTGCGGCCATGATGACGGCAGTTGTTGTCCTTCCTTCAGTCAGCTTGGTTCTTAATTGGCTGTCGTTCTTTCCCACATGTCTGCGTCATCGGCTGTCCTCGAGGTTCCCCACACACAACAGGATATCCCATCGTAAATACTGAACGAGCAATCGGGGAATGTAAAACACAATCTTAACATAGCTCACGACACAGGAATATCTGGCAAAATAATCTTTAGATCCATCAAAAAACTGGGGCTGTTGCTGGCATTGTCAGGAGCGGGGAACCAATGATTCTCATGTAGTTCTCTGCATTAGAGAGTGAATGTAAAGTCTGAGCCAAGCCTTTGTATGTAACTGCCACAGCATGACCACAGCTGGCAGGTAAGTACTTCCCCAGTTTACTGTGATTGGACCCTTCCCTTATGAGATGGGAGGCTGGTAGGGGGAAAGCAGAATTAATCCCTGGTTTTTGCCCCGTGGGGAGGAAATGAAGACACAAGCTGGAAGCATGAACATTAAACACATGAACAGTACTTCCTCTAAACTCAGCACCTCCTACATACCATATATTTTGTCTTTGATAGATTTCCCATAGAGTACATATGTTCTTTATGTTGAGTTCAGGGAAATGAATACTGTGTAAATGTTGGACCATTTCCCAGCTCTGCCTCAGTGTATCTCCACTCATGCATTGGCCCCTTGATTGGCACATCACTGTAGCGTTCAAAGGAAAGAAGATTCAATCTGTTCCACTCGTCAGATGTCACTTGATGAAGCTGCTTTTGATACAGCAGACTGCCATGACGTCAAACAACTTTGGTAATAGGAGTGAGTTTGGTGTGTGTGTGTGTGTGTGTGTGTGTGTGTGTGTGTGTGTGTGTGTGTGTGTGTGTGTGTGTGGTTGTGATTTGAGTCAGCGTGCAGGGAGAGCGTGTTGTCCTCAGATCATTAACAAGAGAAGCTTGTGCTCCAATTGTGCTCATTCTCCCCTAATTACCGGCAAATGCTTCCCGCTAGTCCCATGAAGGCACTCTCCATCATCCCAGATGACTGCACTTGGAGTGCTTTCTGTCCTTTGCTGAGCAAGTTAACTAAGTCACAAACTGCAGCTGGACCAGAAAGGCTCATAGTGTACAGTAGCATGCCAACATAAAGAAAAGCAAGTGCAATGTAAAATGAAAATAATTATTATTATTATTACATGTATAAGGAACTTTTATCTTATTATCATTATCAATTTTTATAATTTTCCAATTAATACTCAAGTCAAATTGCCACTGAAAATGTATTGCCAGTGGCAAATAAATAGTATGAATTGTTCCTGGTGGTATTAAACCCTGACCCACTGCAGACCTGAGTAATTGCTGTAAAAAATTAGTCATTTTGGTCCCCATGGAGAAAGGCAGCTGTGATCAGCTTCAATTAATGTCCGTTAAAATATGTCTCTATAATGAACACACATATGAAACTGTAAAAGAAACCACTTCAATGCTGTCCATCTACATACTCAGTATATTCCAAACACTATTTTGTGGCCGAAATATGATTAAATACACTCTTTCTGTCTCGTTTGTCAATTATGATTTAGTCTCGCATAACCAGTAGGGCTACAGTTAACGCTTATTTTCATTGTTGACTAATATGTTGATTATTTTCTTGATTAATTGATCTACTGTTTGGTCTATAAAATGTCAAAAAAAAATGTTTTAAAAGATCCATCAGTGTTTCCCAAAGCCGTCCAGATGACGTCCTCAAATGTCTTGTTTTGTCCACAACACGAAGATCTTCAATTTACTGTCATAGAGGAATAAAGAAACCAGAAAATATTCACATTTAAGAAGGTGGAATCAGAGAATTTTTACTAGATTACTCAAACTGATTGATCGGTTATGAAAATAGTTGACGATTAATTTAATAGTTAATCGATTAATTGTGCAGCTTTAACAGACCTATCTCCACAGCACTGTGTCAGAACTAAAGAAAGGTCTGGCTCCATGTCATCATTCAGATGTTGGGGGAAAAAACACTCTGGCTTGTTTGTATTTCTTTAAACCAATCCTGATATTCTTGGGTGGTGCTAAGCACAGGATGCAGGACTGTGCCCGGGTGATAGCAGAAGGAGAGGAGGATGCTGGCTGAAATAGGCAGCCAATGGCAGATTCATACCCTATAAGTCATCTGGTGAGTCAGACTATGTACGATCTGATACGTGAGCAGGTTTGTGCACAATAGAGTGCTTTCCTCCTGCTGTGCTCCAAATTTAGGATGTCCTGTTGTCCCATGGACACTAAACATAGCACCTGGGATA
Organism: Pterois miles; assembly: GCA_947000775.1. Taxonomy (NCBI): domain Eukaryota; kingdom Metazoa; phylum Chordata; class Actinopteri; order Perciformes; family Scorpaenidae; genus Pterois; species Pterois miles. The sequence continues at coordinate 18,886,266 of CAMQGK010000637.1, forward strand.
CAAAGATGTAGATTCTGGGACAGTCGGGAAACTAATTAACTCATTACAAGTGGCATTATTATGTTAATGTGTCATAGTTGGTTGTTACCAACTAAACAAGAAGACAAGACGAGCTATGTCAAAGTTGTTAAAGAGAGTAATTATGTCCTTTACAGGAAAGAGACACATTGTGCATGTGTGTAATTTGCACTGATTCATCAAGATGAATCATCAAGATGAATCAGTGCAAATTATCCCTAATAAATAGTTTATAATAAGACTATAGTTATAATGTAGAATGAGAAAAGAACTTCAATCTGGGATATTGGTTGTCAAGTCTGCAACAGTTGAAAGTAGAATCGGTGACATTTGTAAGACACTGAGGAAAAAAGTTAATTTTGAGCCCCATCCTCCTTCACTTCCTTCAGTTAGACATGTTGTATCATAACTAGCTCACTCGCTAGCCTGAAACCAAACCGAGCTCTGGCTCAAAAATAACTTGTCAGTCCAAAATTGTACAGCAAATTTCCAAAATTTAATGGGCAGATTGCCCGGTTGATCAGTGGGCAACTCTGGAGCCTGAAAAGTGAAGCAAATGCTGAAGTGCCTTAATCTTGTATTCTTTCTAATAGCCAGCAGGGGGCGACTCTGGTTGCAAAAAGTCTGATTGTATAGAAGTCTATGAGAAAATAAGCCTACTTCTCACTTAAATTATTACCTCAGTAAATATTGTAAATGTGAGTTTATGGTCTCAATCACTAGTTTCAAGTCTTCTTCAATACAGCATGATGCTCATTTAGTAAATTATGGTCCTATTTAGAGTCAAATAGACCATAAAGCAGGATGTGATTTAGGGCGTAGCTACCTTGGGATCGACAGGTTTCTACACGGCGTTGTCTGGTCTGGGAGTTATTTCTAAAACTTAGGTCATGTAAAAATGTTTTATTCAGTGTTTGGTTCTATTTAGCTGCACCCTCTGGTGTCACTACTTCTTAAAAGACCATGATGGCGACGGTCAAAATGCCAGGCTTGAGGCTTCACAGCAGCAGTCCAAAAACAATGACCAATATCACAGTGATTACGTTCACTTCTTATATGCAGTATATGAAATTAACTTTTCTTTTCTGCATTGCAAATAAGATGAACCCAGCGAAGATCTTTCTTTTTACCATCTTTACCATCCCCAGCCCAAAATGGCAAAGTTGCCCACATTGCTTGAACTACTCTCTTGGGCAGACTGTTGTAAAATTGTAAAACCATTCTACTTTCATTTAAATAAACTTTTACTATTAATAGATGCAAGTACAGTGTAAAAATACAATGTACAATGTAAAAATCCAGTAGCACCATCAGTTAGTCTTTTCACATGTCTGAAAGCAGGAGAAGATCATGCGTCTTCCCAGAGATGCTGACAGACTCAATAGTGTAATCACGTCGTCGTCTTTTCCCTCCTCCTGTTTTACCAATCAGAGTGGCACTTGCTCTTATCAATTTCTGCAAAGTTGTTTCTAAATAGATGCAACGCCTTCACACTCACAATGTGACAGCAACATTTTCTCACTTCTTACTAACCAAACTGCACATCTTGACATCCCTACAACTGCTTCACACAAACGTAATTTGACATGATTTTTTTTTTTAATCTATTACGTTATCACTATAATCATTATTTTGTATTTTACCTTTATATTTTTTGGACTCCAAAAGTGATTTGTTTTGAAATATATTGGTTTATCTGAGCAGTATACCTGTGAGACAGCACATAAACAGCTTTTTCAAAGCCTTTCAGACATATTTTGAGATTTTCTTCATGTTTTATTCTGCCACCTCCTTCGTTTTTGTCAACAGTAACAACTTCTCTCTTAGTGCTATTTGTCCATTAAAGACACTGCAGGAGCCTGCCTCTCTCAAAGAAAAATAAGTGTTTGCAAACGTTGATGCTCAGGGTATACAGTATACTTCTTTGCATCTGTAAATATGTTTCTCTTATGCATACACTTGATTTGAGCCTGTTTATGTAAGTCTATGAGTGGGATTTAAAGAGAGGAAAATGAAAATGAATCGAGAAAGAGAGAGAGAGAGAGAGAGAGAGAGAGAGATTCACCAAAGGCATTTAAATTGACTGATCTATTTTAATTTCACTCCAGCTCCATTATGTTGTTGTTGATGTTACAAAAGGGCTGCCGTGTCATTATCTCCCTCCTTTGTTTGTGCTGTTTTTGAGAAGACATTGCCGTTGTTTATTTTCCACAAGAAGGCCCCTATGCTAATGCGACCTCCGCTAAAGACGATTTGCTGTCGATTTAACGGCGTGTTAAAATCACAATCACCATCAATCATGCGGAAGGGAGGCAGCGAGCGAGGGAGAAGTTTGGGGCTAAGTCATGCTAATCTTCATAACACCTTCTAATAAATTCATTAGGCCTCTGTGCACACACATTGACATGCATCCTCTCTTCTTCAAGAGGCATATAGCCTTGCGAGTTTCATAATTAAAGTTAGGAAGAGTGAAAACCGGGGGATGAATATAAATACAAGGCAAAGTATTTTAGGGGAAGTGAATGAAGGGTTGTGCTATAAAGGAGCTGCTTTCTTGTAAATATCGCAAAAACATTTTTTTTTATCCCTTCTCATAGTGATATCACACAACCTATTCACAGCCTGAATTTCTGTGAATTTCAATGTACATTATGTAGGTAGTAATTCATACTCTTACCTGATTCGCCAGATGGTTTGTTACGCAGAACACAGTACTTTGCAAGTGACTGGATGCACCATCTGTCAATCAGTCTCATAGAGAAGAGAGAAAACACCTTCAGTGCCGTTCTTTGTTCTTCTTCCAATGAAGAAATATTCTTCAGGTCTGATTTAACTGATGCTGTTTCAACATCTACGCTAACCTCTTCAGGAGCCGTTTTAAACGTACAGACTTTCTGTGTCGTCGCGTCACACAAACGCCTAAGCCATGGCCATAGCTGCCGGTAAGCAGCTCTTCACAGGACGCTGATTGGCCTGCCAGACACAAACACATAACACCTCTCCCTAACACAACAAGCAAGCGAACTCTGGTGAATGGAGCATGAAAAATTGTCCAGATACACTGTAAGCCATGTAATTCTCTACTACATAGAGACCGCAATATTGATTAACTGTCAGTGTCGATTTTGACCGGTGAAAACAAGTTGGAGGTGCCTGAAACTTTGCATAAATAGCGCCAGGGCGAGTGATTTTTCAAACCAGCGATATGTCGCTTTGCCTGTTTGCTGACACATGGAGCAGGATAGGATATCTACATTGAGAAAAACTGAAACAATCGGATATTTGGGGGCGGCAGTAGCTCAGTCTGTAGGGAGTTGGCTTGGGAACCGGAGGGTCACCGGTTCAAGTCCCGACATGGACCAAAAACTGAGTGTGAACTGGTAGCTGGAGAGGTGCCAGTTTACCTCTTGGGCACTGCCGAGGTGCCCCTGAGCAAGGCACCAAACCCCCAACTGCTCGGGGCGCTTGTCAGGAGCAGCCCCCTCACTCTGACATCTCTCCATTAATGCATGTATGTGTGTTTCAGGTCTGCATGTACCATGTATGAGTTTAACAGAGTGTAAATTGAATTTCCCCATTGTGGGACTAATAAAGGTTGATCTTCTTCTTCTTCTTCTATTCGCTCGCTTGCATCGCATCCACTGAGGAGGAGGTGTTAAAAGCCTGGGAAGATGGATTGTCTTGTGATATGTGATGCTGCCATTCTCGTGTGATCGCATGGCATTGCGAGAATCTAGGTGCCATGCAGGCTACTCTGGGATAGTGAAAAATCAAAGTTTCACATAAACCTAGCTTAGTTTTCTTGTACCTTGTCTTTGACCACAGTGGCGTACTGTGTGACCGCAGCACTTTATGAAAGGTCAGGTGTCACCAAAATGATCAGAAATCTTCATGTGGGGAGCGTCAATATACATATCAATCAGGCCAGCGGTTAGTTTATGGTGATGCGCAGGTCAACCTAGAACCAGCAGGTCCCACAGGTTGATCCATGGCTTCCACATGTTTGAGTGAGCTTACGAGAAAATATCACGGTTTTGGGTAGGCGACAAATTGACAAAGCAGCATTTCAAGTAACTTATTAATAACTAACAGAAACACTGTGTGCAATAGCCTACCCTGTATTCCCCTCTATCTGTCTCTCTCTCAGACACCCACAGACACACACCAGCCATGATGGCGGCACGTAATTTTAACACATTTCATACATAATGTGCTGTCAAGAGGTCGTGGTCATTTCATGTCTGTGAGATGACATTGCACACAACCATGGCACTCAAGTCCACTTGTCTCTGACAGTTGTGTTGTGATAATGCATAATGTTGGAAGTTTGCAAGTCGGGATTCAGGTGGTTGATAAACTCATATTTTTGCAGGTCGGGCAATATGGATTGGCTCTCATAATGGGTCGGATGAGTGTGGATTTTTAAAAATCCTGACACGAGCATCACTAATAGTTTGGGGGATTTGTTAGTTTGAACAGAACCAGGCTAGCTGTTTACCCCTGTTTCCAATCTTTATTCTAAGATAAGCAGTAAAAGGTCAGATGTCTGTGGATCATATACTATACATACATGAGAGTGGTATCGACCCTCTCATCTGACTTTTGGCATGAAAAATGTCGTACTATTCGTTTAAGACTTTTTACTCTGGACTAAAGTGTTAAAGAGATGGACGGACAGCCATCTGACATCACCATCCTTAAAATCCACCGCCTGCTGGGCAACAAGTGTCACATTCCACCAGTAGTTGATGGCGTCTGTACCCGCTAGCCAACGATAAGCACTATAGATTTACTGTTATGGTCATACATTAGAGATATCTTAATACAGGTCCGCGCTGTCTTGGCACCAGTCAGGACATTATCTCAGCAGTCAAGCTCCGGCTATAAAAACACTGCTTTACTGTCCATCCCGAAGCCTCTACCAGCCACCGTTTTGTCTCCAAAGTGAGATTTAGAGAGGAGCTCTGTTCTCTCTGAGTTATCAGATGTCTTTTGGGAAGTTTACTACTCCGTTAGTTCATTTGGCAGAAGACTGCCTCTACGCCGCTATAAACATTGCCATAAAGGGATCAGTGAGGCTGACCTCTGTAAAGTCCATAAAAAGATCTTTGTCTCTGATAATGTCACTGATATATCAGTGATGGCTGCTCCTGAATGAGCCCATCCAGCACTGTCTTTGGTGAAAACGGGCTCTTACGCTCTTGCTTCTTTGTTCCCCTCTCACCTTTTCAAATGAGTAAAATCCAGTGTACCGATATATTTCACTAAGCTGGAGATCAACATTGAAAATTTAATGTTTTGCTGAATCTAATCGTACTTTTCTATTGATGCCGTGTCTGTTGTAATTAATCATCCTTGAGTGTAGAAATCTACATGGCCATTCATGTCACACAGCAACAGGAAAAAATTTGTGTTTAATTTCGATACACCTAATTGTCTAGTAGTATGTGAGGACATTTTTTTCAGCAATAATTTGAGAGGACACATAGTGGCTGATGGGCTTTTTATCCTAAAAATCTCAACAACTGAACCTGAATCAGCAGTACAGGCAATAATAAAAAATGTAGCTCTATGGGGCAATAGTTTTGTGTGTGGGTCCCTCAGTCCTGGAATGTAGTACTGTACTTATATACAAATTTGAGGTACTTGTACTTTACTTGTGTATTTCCATTTTATGCCACTTTATACTATACTAGAACAAAATATTGTACTTTTTATTTGACAGCTAAAGTTTAGTTATTTATTTATTTCCACAGATTTCTACAAGATACTGTATCAGCAATCAACCAACAAATTATGATGCATTATTATAGATTAAGATATCTGGTAGCATATAACAGTTAAAATTAGCTCCAACTTTACCTGGTCATCATCACTGATGCTTTGCATTAATAATGTTATATATATTATTCAGAAATGGGACATTCTGCATAATGAGCATTTCTACGCCGTGGTATTGCAAGGGCTATCAAACAATTAAAATATTTTATCATGATTAATTGCAAGATTTTCCATAGTTAATCACGATTGTTTGCACATTAAACTGCACATTTTTTACCTGTTCAAAATGTACCTTAAAAAGAGATTTGTCAAGTATTTAATACTCTTATCAACATGGGAGTGTACAAATATGCTGCTTTATGTAAATGTATGTATATATTCATTACTGAAAATTAGTTAATGCAAAACATTGACAAATATTGTCCAGAAACCCTCACAGATACTGCATTTAGCATAAAAATATGCTTAAATCAAAACATGGACAACTGCAGCCCAACAGGCAACACCAGCTGTCAGTGTGTCAGAGTGCTGACTTGACTATGACTTGCCCCAAACTGACTGTGATTATCATAAAGTGGGCAAAAAAAAAAAAAAAAAACTCCACAGGCTACCTTTTAATGAGAAAACAAGGGGTAAATTTGGCTTGGCAAGGGAGTAAGGAAGAGGTGTGCAGAGAAGAGGTGATTGGCAAGACTTAGAAACTCAAGAGGGGTGGGCGGTGGTGAGATCAGGAGTGGAAGAGTCTGGAAAGTACCACAATGAAAACAAGACATGGAGAAGGAAGAGAGTCTGCAGAGGAAGAAAAGGCATAAGTATTTAACAGACACATTGTTGTATTATAGTTGAAGTAGTCATTGCATTAAGCAACAATTTTAATGGTGCTGCTGGAGAGCGTAGTAAAGTGTAAGTGATTCAAATCCTTTAACGTCTCAAACACCCCCCAGTCTGCATGTTGTCAATGGAAGAGATAATTAGCTGTGATTATCCTTGTTAATAGTATTGGGGATTTTTTTTTCTACTTACAAAAATGGTCTGCATTAAAAGAGCTTAGTACCTCTATTACCTGTGATCACCAATTATGAATCTCCAGCCATTGTATCTTATCAAAGCCTGATTCAACGCAATAAACCTTCATGCTACAAAATACAAGTCTAATTAAACTGAGGAATAAAAGTCAGTGTAGTAGATGAAGTTCAAATAATTGTCGCAAGAGGGTATATAAAGGAACAAATTAACCACAAGTAGTGAATGATTTGCATTAATGGCATTGCATTCATTCAGAGATGGGAAGAAGATACATCCAGTGGAGAGAAACTCACTCCTTCATCACTTAGGCAAGCTTGCTGTGTCCATGCTAACCCTCACTATACATTGCTAATGAGTACATTTCCATATAGTACATTGTGCACACCATGCACTTACTTGCGTAGTACATGAATTTTGACAGGGTAGTGTCATGTCAAATCACACACGGGTGTTGCGCACTCACTGGTAGGACATCACGCCGTATCGGCATAATTCAATTTAGATGGATAAATGAACTCTACTTGTATGTGGTGTTCACTGTTTCAATCACAATCGCTGCAGCTTCTCCGCCTGCCATTTTCACAAGTTTGAAATAGGTTGGTGGCCCCATCTCTTCCACTACGTAGCAAAGATGGCGATCGTTGAGGGTGAGAAGTGTCCGTTTTGAGCACAACATCCGGGTACTTAAGGTGCACTGATATTTGCCACACTTGTCAGTGTGAACGCACTTATGCACTCAAAATTTCAACTGTAAGTATGCAAAGTGGTCCACCGCAATAATCTTTAAAACAACATCAACTTTTGTATACATACAGGTCCATACATGAAATGTGACATCTGCATTTAACCCATCCTAAGCATTAGATGCAGTGAGCTGCTGTGGTTGTGTCTCGGGGATCGAACGCCGATCTTGTGATTACAGGGTGACCCGCGCTATATTGAAAATATAAGACTGGCTGGAGTGCAGTGGCTGAAAGTAGCTTGACGAATAGATGATCACAATGTAATCCGATATAATAAGTAATGAAAAGATGGTCAAAGTTTTATAGTTATTAATAGCTGTGATAACTAGTTTGCACACAGCAGGCCTGCTTTCCTCTGTCGCTTTCTGCCACTAACTGAGAAGACCGTTGTCAACACTTCAGCAGAGGTGATTTGAAGAGGGCCACTAATCCTCGTGTCAGAGATAGCACTAACTGCTCTCTAATGAAGACGGGAGGAGAGGAGAGCTTTTCGTGTTGAGTGTTTGAGAATGTGAGATAACACAATACTGTTTATTTAAGTTGTATCATGGCACCGTATCATCGTAATGTATCTCACTCATAGTGGCTGGATTTTTTTTGTTTTATTTGGAGGTGAATCTGAACATCATGTTGCATGAGGAAGGGAAATAGGTTTGTAATTTTCTTCTGGTGGAGTGTGATGGATATGGAGAAAGAAAAGAGGCTGTGCATTCTGATAGTATGTAAGATATGCATGGACAACATGTGTACTGTCAGCACAGAGAAAAAGCAATAATGCTTTCATTTGTATTGTTTTATAGTTTTTTTTTTTTTTTTATAGAAGGGAGACTGAGGAAGGTAATGTTTGTGTGGAATGAAACTGAACAATCTTGCTTTTTTTTTTTTCATTTGCAATAAGTTTCAGGCTGCATCTCGTCTCCAACGCCACCATCTCTGCAATGATCTCTCATCTTTTGCATCGCCTCCTCACCACGCTCGCTGCCTTTGATTTCAAGAGCTGAACTATTCTGCAACATTTGTTGATGTGGTTCTGCAAGTAAATGCTGCAGAATTGTGCTCCTCTTGGAATTGTTCTTCTTCGCTGACCACCGGGAGAGGCACCCACCATCATCGGCTATATGCACGGCAAAAAGCCAGAGAGTGTAATTTGCGCATGCAAACAGGCTACAACACTCAGGAATATGCAGATAGCATTGAAGCATATTACAGAATGTGTTGCACTGGACATATTGGGAGTGATAGGCTGAATGTTATACTAATATTCTATTCAGTGTTTCTTGTCAGGATGGCTAAAACAACATTAAGACCCTAATGGGACGCTAAAACTTTAACCTTTCAAAGCCACTTTAAGTGAGCTCAGTTTTTCAGTCTGAAAGCATTCACAGACTAAGGATTAATAGAGCCAGAATGCAAAAACTACTGAAACAAGGTGGGATGAAAATAAAATGATTATAAAATAAAGCATATTTTTAATGCATTCATATACATATTAGTGTGGGTTTTCTCCAGGTTCTCCGGCTTCCTCCCACAGTCCAAAGACATGCAGGTTAACTGATGACTCTAAATTGTCCATAGAGGTGAATGTGAGCATGAATGGCTGTCTGTCTCTATGTGCCCTGTGACGGACTGGTGACCTGTCCAGGGTGAACCCCGCCTTCTCCCAATGCCAGCTGGGATCGGCTCCAGCCCCCCGCGACCCCTAACGGGATAAACGGTTGAAGATGGATGGATGGATAAATATTAGATTTATTATTTATATTTTATATTTTTCATTAGAACTCTGCAGTAGATAGATGACAGGAAGTTAGAAGAAGAAGAAGAAGAAGAAGAAGAAGATATTCCTTTATTAGTCCCACGAGGGGAAATTCAATTTTTTCACTCTGTTGTTAACTTATACACGGTACATGCAGACCCGAACACACACATGCACAAACATGCAACAATGGAGAGATGTCAGAGTGAGGGGGCTGCTCCTGACAAGCGCCCCGAGCAGTTGGGGGTTTGGTGCCTTGCTCAGGGGCACCTTGGCAGTGCCCAAGAGGTAAACTGGCACCTCTCCAGCTACCAGTTCACACTCAGTTCTTGGTCCATGGCGGGACTTGAACCGGTGACCCTCCGGTTCCCAAGCCAACTCCCTACAGACTGAGCTACTGCCGCCCCCATTTTTTTTTTTTTTTTTTTTTTTTTTAAGAAGAGAGGTGAGAGAGATGAGGAATAACCTGCAACAAAGGTTAAAACCAAGGATGTTGGTCCATGGTTGTCACCAAGGTGCCCCATTACATATTACATTAGGCTAAGCATCATTAGAACCTGATGGGATGAAGAAGAAGAAGAAGAAGAAGAAGAAGACGATAGTCCTTTATTAGTCCCACGAGGGGAAATTCAATTTGTTCACTCTGTTGTTAACTTATACACGGTACATGCAGACCCGAACACACACATGCACAAACATGTAACAATGGAGAGATGTCAGAGTGATGGGGCTGCTCCTGACAAGCGCCCCGAGCAGTTGGGGGCAAAATATATTTCAGTGTTTCCAGAGAAACTGCCATGTTTTGTTCATGTTTAAAATCTAATGTAAAGTTCAGTGACTGCACGTGATTCATCCGGTGTAGTAAGGGTTATGGTTGATGCTTGACTGAATGAAAACTATGTTGTCTATGTCTATATTGTTCAGCTCAGTTGAAATCTTCTATAGGTTGGTAAGTTAGCTATTGAATTTTTCAACCCTATCGCCAGACAAGAATGTCAGTATTGGATGATTATGGCAAACTTCAGGTTCAGTGCCAACATTTTCCTTCAGTTTCTTTCTGTTTCTAAAGCATGGCATGGATACTACCTCAATGGTATAAGGACAGAGAAGATTTGTGGTTATGGCAAATAAATGATAATAAAATGGTATGTCAGGCAACTAATACATTTGATTAAGGTCGGGGAAAGATCTGGTTACAGTTAAAAAGCCTGCGCACCACACCAACCTTTAAATCAATTGATTCTGCCTCAATACATACGTACAGAGCACATTACTTTCTGTGCTGCTGGCTTTGAATGTTGGCATTGGACACAAATTGTCCAAAATGGACATAATTCCTAGGGTTAACGATTGTCCATAGAAGGTTAACCAAATTGTGCTCAATAGTTTTTAGACAAACCCCTTTCACAAATTTATTTCTGTACTGAAAACTAATAAAAACATAGATTGAACTACAAAAAAATGTCCAACTACTTTAAACAACAGGGCCACTGTTTAACTAACCAATATATTTATTTAACCAATTAGAGAAGCAAATTGAGTAGAAGTTCCAGCAGATGGCCATACAGTACAATATAACCAGTAGAGAGACAGGCAGACAGGTGAGGTGAGGAAGACAGACAGGTCTACTCCCCACACATGATCTGCCTGCCAGTTGCTCTGGTGTTGTTCGGGTCCAGTGACTATGAAGTGGCGGGCCTCACCAACCAATCTGCTGCCTCTGGGTCTCGGGGCCCGGCTCGGGGCTCTGAGATGTAGATGTACTGGATGACTTCCAGATCTCATTAACCTTGGGCTGAGGGCCCAGAGTTAGATCAGAGCCCCAAAGGCCAGTGGGTCAAGATGCTATTCTCTCATCCCCTGCTCAGCTCTATCTGACCTCAGAGGTATGTACAGTATGCATCTACACATCCTCACACCTATGGAGGGAATCCACACAACATACAAGATGTTTGATTTGAGTTCTATCTTTTATAACACTTTATATAACACACTATAACAATTGATAAAAGCCTTCGTAATATATTATGATGGATTAAGATAAATATTAAGATAAATATAAGACATGTGGACTTTATCAGATGGAGAGCTTTGCAATTCAGTGACCCTCATCCTCGATAAATTTCATATAATCTCACTGATGATGATTCCTCGTGAAAGTGATGTCTGCTGAGTCCCACTCAACAGCTGTGGTTGTGTTTCCTCTATGCTCCCACATGTTCACTTTGAATATCTGTCAAAGGCTCTGGTGTAAGGATCAACAAACAGCATGATGGGGCAGACAAAAATACAGTACAATATGTTCTCCTAATTTCAGTGCAGCTCCAGTACAGCTGATTCAGACAGGAACTGGCATAAAGCACCATGATAACTGTTACCTTCTAAATGACTGGAGTGAATATGATCAACTATGGTTTGTAATTGTACTTTTAATCCTGAAAGGGATAGTTCAGGTGTTTTTAGGTGGGTCTGTATGAGGTACTTATTCATAGTCAGTGTATTACCTAGAGTGGATGAAGGCTGGCACGACCCCGGTATGGAGAAGCAGATAAGTTACTGCACAAAAGCAAAGCAATGTACTGCTGTGGACGAGGCCGGCAGCAGAATGTATTTTAGCCACCTAAGAGAAAGACTCACCTAAAAAAACCAATATCAGTTTAAGTGTATGCTGTATTTAAAATATTTTTGCTGGTTTACCTTGCTGTGAGACAGCTCTACAGTCTGTGTTTCCAACAGGGAACAGAAGCTGTTAGTTATCCTCTTGCCAAAGCCTCCAGACTCCACTGAAGAAAAAAAAAAACGGACTTTACCTTCCAGAACACAGCTGCTGATTTATTGCTGCCTTGATCAGTTGGTTTGTTTGTGTTATTGTGTGACTTTAGTTAGTTGGGATTCACCAAAGTCACACAATAGCACAAAAAAAGACAAAATGTGAAACAACGGTAGACCAGCAACCCATGTCTTCTGCAAGGTAAAATTGGTGGCTTTGGCGAGAGCATAGCCGGATACGTCCTCAGTTCCCTGTTGGAAAGGTCTGACTAAAATGTAATATAAAGTATAATAAAAAACATAATATTTTATGTATACAATATAACCTCTTTTTATTTATACAGTCGTTCTTATAAGACATATTCATTATAAAGGGTCATAACTGTATTTATTGCCTTTTGCATGTTCCATGGCAGTACATTCAGCTTAGGTATGAGATTCAAAGAAAACAGTTCCTGAACTTTTCATCATTTTTTACATGTGTTGTGATACTTCTGTGACCCTGACGAAACATTTACAAAGGGGATTCGTTTTAGTAACACACACACACACAACACAACACACACCTTCAGCCTTGTCCTGCTGCTTCCTTCCACTGTGTTTTGGTTTGTTTTTATTTTGTTTTGGTTTTCATACTTACTAGTCACCTGAACATCAGCAGCTTTATGTGCAAATTCTATCCAATACAGAGTTATTTTCATCTGTATGGATCAGACTTGTATTCACAGGGGAAATAACAGAGATTTATGGTAATGATTGTAATATTGCTTATACAGTCCATGTAACTGCTGGAATGCAGGCTTCATTCATTTGAAAAGTCATCTAGTTCAATGTTGTGTTTGCTATTGCTGTTGCCATGTCCACTGGTATGTGTATGTGCGTACCAGCATGTGTGTGCTAACCTCTTTGCCACCGGGTGCGTGTCTGTCCTCGGGTGATGCATGGTCAGCCACTGTACAGCACCACCGTGGCCTTGAAACAGAGCCTGGTCAGACAGATTGCGCCAGGACGCTGTGAGGTTTGAAAGGGAACATCCCCTCAGTTCAGCGAAGGTCGAGGCAGAGGCATCGTTAGGTTGACAGAGTCTGAAACAGGGTCCAACGGGGTGGGGGAGTTGACTGACGGTTTTTGACTCAAGGACATGCTGGTATCAGAGGTTAATGACGGAGGCAGCCTTGGTACGCCACAGGATTCGTCACTTATCATACTGATGTACAATGTGTGTGCGCTGCATGTATGTACAGTATGTATGTATGTCAAGTTTTTGAAGGCAAATAACATTTTGAATATTTTGAAATTGAACTGTCAAGTGTTTGAAGGCAAATAACAGTGTGAATATTTTGAAATTGAACTAGTCAATGGTCAATATAAAAAAACATTTTTTTTAAATCTGAACTTTTCTAATACTCTTTATGGGATTTTGAGACTTTAAATTGAAATGGAGGATATCACTAACTGTAAAATACAAATAGTCTTATATAGAGTCTGATCAGTACATCATGAAAGGCGGGATTCTGATATACTGTAATATTGGTCATTAGTACAGTAAATGTGTAAATTAACTAAGGCTGTCAAACAAAATATTTAATCGCAAATAAATCACACATTTTTATCTGTTCAAAATGTACTTAAAGGAAGATTTGTCAAGTATTTAATACTCTTATCAACATGGGAGGGACAAATATGCTGCTTTATGCAAATGCATGTATATATTTATTATTAGAAATCAATTAACAATACAAAACAATGACAATTATTGTCCAGAAACCCTCACAGTTACTGCATTTAGCATAAAAATATACTCAAATCATAACATGACAAACTCAAGCCCAACAGGCAACAACATCTGTCAGTGTGCTGACTTGACTAAGACTTGCTTGAGGTCAGAGGTCAAGGGACCCCTTTGAAAATGGCCACGCCAGTTTTTTCTCACCAAAATCTAGTGCAAGTTTGGAGCGTTAATTATCCTCCTTCACGACAAGCTGGTATGACATGATTGGTCAATAAATTTCTCAGGTTTTGTAATTTCATAGGATGTCAGTATCTTCACTCTAGCTTTCAGGCCTGCTACAGCCTAAAAATCGCATGTTGCGTTAATGCTTTAAAGAAGTTAGTGGCGTTAAAACAGATTTGCGTCAACGCAAACGCATTAACTTTGACAGCCCTAAAATTAAGAAATTTTAACAACAACAGTCGTCATGTGGGTGTGTGTTGGGAGGGTGGGGGTGGAGGGGTGTTAACCTCTTTGCCTCTGTCCTAATTGTCCCCATTTGAACAGAGCGGTCGTGGTTTAGTGCGCTTCCTTGTACAGCTCCATTTATCACAGGCAGCAATGGAGACACACAAAGACACTCGATGCTTCAAGGTGAATCCCAAATGGCCCAGCTTGTGTTACCTTGTTAAATCGATGTGCTTGGTGGCAACCGGCAGCAACGGAAATCTCACCAGACAGACTTTCACATGTCTTGGCTGACATGGAACTGCGTAGCAGGTTGAGAAAATGCTATTAAAAGCCATTGCAGTTGGTTTCTAATGACTTTTGTAAACTCTTGTAAGCGTCAAGTTCATTTTCTTAGTTTTTTTTTAATAATGGAAGCTGCTTTTATGTGTTATGTTTTATCAGTCTCACCCACGTTGGAGTAGTCACTTCAATTTAATGTTTGGAAAAAGGAGTTTCCTTTCCTATCTCGTTTAGCCCAGGAAACGAGACAAGACACATACTTTCATGCTGTGGTGGTACCAAACTCACAATGCAGCATTCTTGGCCATTTTCCTCTATTCATCCTGTGAATTTCCATACAAAAAAAATGTGGGTTTGATAGTAATACATGTGTTTTGAGTGAATGCGGACACAAAGAGCTTCTTCATTACACGCTTTCATACACAGAGCTCCTGGAATAAATTCAGCAGCTAGTACTGGATTAGAACAAAAATACTCATTTTGCAGCATTCTTCATGCACCAAACCGATGAGTTTAAAACCCCTCTCTCTGTTAGGAAAGAGTACAGGGAGTTACAGCGTAAGACATATCCTCCCTAAATTAGTGAGAGGTTTTGCAAGTATCACTGATGTTGTTAGTGGGTAAGCTGAATGTTTCTTCTAACTTTCAATACTATTCGTTTTCTTAAAGCATTTTAACAAGGTTTTATTTTCTCAGCTTTAGTATTAGACTGATATTATTCGTCTGCTGAGAGTAGAGACTGCATTTTATCCTGTTTTGAATAGATGTTTTTCACTTGTCAGTGGCATGTGAAAAATAATACACAGGACTGGACCACTCTGCACTCCATCCAGAATCCTTTCGCTCACGCTCCACTCCGCTCACATGCTCTGACAAATAGTTTATTTTTTTAGATCTTGGCACAAAAAGGATCGATCGAAGGTATTGTTTGACTGGAGAAGTTTCAGTACTACTTTTTACTGGGTTATTTCGGTCGATGCCCTGAAGGTATCGAGTACCGATACCCTGCCTTACTTGTCATAGTAGGAAAACCAGAGGTGTTAACATTAACAATGGCTCCATTCATGACAATGAGCCAGCATGCACAATACCAGGACCCTGAAACTGAAGCAGTTAAATAGAATTCAGCTATTCATTCATTTCATTATATACAGTACACTTGTGCTTTTCCTACATGTCAAAATTAGGGCTGTCAATCGACTTCAGTATTTAATGGCATTTAATTGCATGATTGTCCATTTTACCCAAAGCACCATTTCATTCATTTCATTCACATATCTTGAGGTCAGAGGTCAAGGGACCCCTTTGAAAATGGCCAAAACAGTTTTTCCTCACCAAAATTTTGGGGCGTTATTTAACCTCCTTCTCTGAAAACAAACATGACAAGGCTGGTACCAATGGATTCCTTAGATTAGTAGTTTCATACAATGCCATACCTTCACTCTTTAAAATAAATTTATCTCAACGTTACTATTGCATTGACATTGACAGCCCCCGTCAAAATGTCTTCCTTTAAGACAAGAAGTTGTCGCTTCTTATAATTTGGCCTCAGGTGAAGCTAAGCTACATTCAGTGTGAGCATCCACGGATAGAAGACAACATTTCTCTCTAAAACTCTGAAAAACAACAGCGTGAATGAAATTTTGATTAAAAATGGTCAGAGGGGTATTTATCTTTCCCATACTTTCCAATGCCACACCAGTATGTTTTCTTTGCAATAAAACTGCTGTTTAATAAGGCCATAGGCATTTGTTTTTATTCATTTATGTGAGACACAATCACTTCTGGTTTAATGGCGCTGTGAGTTTATCACACTTTATTTCGGCATGTGCCGTCTCTATTACTGTAAATGGCCTGGTGTCGAATGAGGCGTCCTATGTGACTGCATGCTATAAATTAAGGTCCCTTTGTGCCTTTTTTTTCCTGTTTTATTCAGTGTCACACCTCTTGTCAGATCAGATTTTATATTTTTAATATCATACTTTATGATTTTTTTTGTAATATGCCTACCAGTAATATTAACAATGGCTCTGTTCTGTTTGAGTGTTGCGGTTTTCTAGCTCTTAAGACATCATTCATGTTATTTATATTTAATTTTGCAGTTTATGATGAATGTTTACAGAAGGTATTAGCCTACATATTTGTTTTGTTAATTTAAGTTAAAGGACCAGTGTGTAACAATTAGGGGGATCTATTTGCAGAAATGGAATTAAAATCTTAATAAATATATTTTCTTAAGTGTATAATCACCTGAAAACAAGAATTGTTGTGTTTTTGTTACCTTAAAATGAGCCATATATACTGTATATCCATCAGGAGCAAATCCATGGAGTCCTCCATGTTTCAACAGTAGCACAGCACAGACAAAATAAACTCTCCTAACTTTTCCTGCTTGGGCTGGAGTTGATAACATTATTCACTCCCATTGCCGCCACTCTCTCTCTCTTGCTTCACCACTCACTTCCTATATAGACACACGCTCAGAGCACGCTACTGTTGCAACAACTGGCTCTAGATAGGACCATTCACGCTTTCACATTAGCCATTCTAGCAATCCTACGTGCTTGGCACACCAGTTGTAATGTGAAATCATCACTAGATACCGTCAAGTCCTACACAACATTCTAAGAGGCTAGAAAGTAACAGAAACCCACTGTATTTATAAAAGTGAAGCATAACTCATTATGTATGTGTATGTTTTCCCTTAAAAAGCCTTTCACATTTAATCATTCAGCTTTAATTATTCACTGAGAGTAACACACCAGCAGTAAATATAAATTAGGCATTAACGCAGTGTCTTATGCTATCTGCAGGGTTAAGCTTTTACTCTCATTCAGGAAGGGAGGAGAATAATTTGTGTATATTGATTCTGCATTGCGAGGGTGTTCGATTCCAGTTGAAAAAAGTCAGATAATTTTCATTAAAGTCATGAATATCTGTGTCTGTTAAGCTTCTTTTTTATGTAAAATGTAAATCATACTTTTTAATCCTACGTTTCCAAAAACAGAGCAGATGGCCTCATTATATTTTAGTGAACCTTGCTGCATTGATTTCCATATTTGAAAAGTAAACCTGTTTTCGTGAATCTGTTAAAACATATTCAATGCTCTGAAATATGAATTTCTGATCAATACCAGACATGGTTATGCTAAACTCATGATCATTATAGGCCACACCAGTGCCTTTTGTTTAGGTATGGCTTTAAACGAATGATATGATATAATATTTTAGAAACATGATGTCATTGCTGGTTTCTCGTCAGTAAACTCTGTGTGTCAGCTTGTGTGTTGTGAAGTGTTGTGAGGATATGTAATGGTTACATGTGATATTTTTACTTGTGCGTCCATAATATGGTCTGACTTTGCTCTCATATTGTCATATTGTCTTCCTGTCATCCTCAGCATGCCACCCAGGCTTCTACAAGGCGTACGCTGGAAACATCAAGTGTTCAAAGTGCCCTCCGCATAGTTTCAGCTATGGAGAAGGAGCCGTTATCTGTCACTGTGAGAAGAGCTTCTTCAGGGCCGAGAGAGATCCTCCAACTATGGCCTGCACACGTGAGTATACTAAATACTTATTACTAGGGGTGCAAATCGCCATTTCCATTACGATTCAATATATAGATTCTTTGGACAACATTATGATATATTCTGATATCGCAAAGTCTGTCACGATGCAATTTTGATTCGATTCACTTAACAGGCCTACGATCGATATGAGACAATATTATATGTGCATTTTACACAATCAGTTTCATTTATATCAACTCACAAAAAGCAACTAAAATATGATTTGACATTTTTCCTAGTGGGCTCATCCAGACATTTTAATGAAAAACAATATAAATATCTTACTGTTGTTGGAGATCTGGTTGCTGGTCAGTGCTGGTGAGCTGTTGGTCAATAAAATGAGAATATCTGGTCCATGGTAACAGTCCACCTTTAAGTGAGCCTGAGCTGAAATTGTTGGTAACTTCGAGGCTAACCTCCTTCACTTTAACCAGCAGGTAGCAAACTAGGCACAAGAACTAATTACTCACTGACAAACGGTAACGTACACACACTGCGCTGCTACATTCACGCAGCACATACACGTTACTGTCTCTCTCTCTCTCTCTCTCTCTCTCTCTCTCTCTCTCTCTCTCTCTCTCTCTCTCTCTCTCTCTCTCTCTCTCTCTCTCGCTAATGTTACGGCATTACCACTGCTTGATTAGGCTGCTTGTTTCCTCGTCATCAGCTCATGTCTGCGCGGCCATCTTGCAGAAAGCATAACCGAAGCTCAACTCCGCTGTACTGTTTGGATGTTTAGGAATGAGATGCACTTTGACGGAAATGGTGAAACAGACTTGCTGCAGGAAATTCAAAATAAAGGCTTATCTTTGAGATGATGAAAGTTGCATCATTGATGTTAGATTGTTCATCCTTGAATTGATATCTCAATCCAGATTAATGGATCTACTTATTAGACACATAATCATATAGTTGTTCAGGGCTTTGAGTCCTTTTTTGACGTGAATAGAGTCATGGTAGAACTTTGAGCCTCACTTCAACTTTCTTAATTGTGAATTCAAGTTAAAGATCTTTATACTTGTGTATGCCCAACAGCCTGGCTAAGTTATTGCTTTGTCTCTATAGAGCTGGTGGATTACTCCAGTGCTCTCTCAGAATTAGATATGTCTCGTCTGCAGGTCTTATCTGGTGTGAAACTGTGCATTAGAGTCTCTGGATGAATTACATGGCTTTTGTTCAGCTGCCTCGTCTTCACTGATGATTCACCGACTGTCATTACGACTTCATATTTGCATTAAATTACAGTTTAACCGGACTAATTCTCCTTTAATTAAAAAGCCATTTAGCTGTCAGTGAGATAGACGGGGGCCACATCTGAGAGCTCTACGGGTGGAGGAGTGTATTTGTCTTTGACGGCGAGACAAAGCCGAGTCATTGTGGGAAGCTGTGAGTTTACAGTTCCAATGCAAGATGAACTGTTTGCAGAGGAAATCTTCAGAAAGGCCTGGCTCTTCATCCATTGTTCTTAACTCTGAATTTAGACTCAGATGATGCAACATCTTGCATCTGTTAAAAGAAACCCATACATTTATACCTGCAGGCTTTCATTGCAATAACAGTCTCCTACTGTTGGATAGCTATTATATAGCTACTATATTATATATATTTTATATATATCCCGAATTTGCCTCCAGGGATTAATAAAGGTTCATCTTATCTTATCTTATCTTATCTTATATGCAACATAATTGTATATTAGGGTGGGAAAAAATTGATTCACCATATCATGATTTTGTTTTTTATGATTTTGCAAGCATTTTAATGGCAGAATATACATAATCTCTCTGTTTTAGTCTATGTAGACTTAGAAGGAAGTTGGTGCTTTTATTTTTATAGTCTGAGTAATGTAGCATCATCCTGCCAGCCCCGATGGAGCTGACCATGGATTTTTAAAGAGAACAGAGCTAACCGATGAGCTAGCAGCGGACTTGAAGTGAAGTTTGTTGAAGTATACACATGTGCCTACATCCGACTTTCAAAATAAAGTATTAACAAAGGAACTGTATATACAAAATTTATACAGTATATGGAAATAAGATTGATGGATTATGTTCATCAGAAGTATTAAACATTGTATGTCCCTTATAAATTAAAAAGAAAATACCACTAACTTGTGAGGGAAATGTATTAATAAATAATTCCTGACAATGACTGATATTTGACTGCATACATGCTGAAAATCAAATGTTTTTATTATATAATGTATATATTTTCTAAAGCAAAGTTCCTAGAGGTGCATAATTTATAATAAATAAAATAAAATAATAATTTATTTTTTCTCATGGTCTTGTGTTCTTAAACGTTAACAAAAATCACAATAAATCATAATATCAAACTGTAACACAGAATTACAATACTTAAGTAGTATTGTAATAGTATCAAACAGGTAGGTATTAAATATGGATGAAACAGGTTTAGATATGCCAATCACAAAACTAGCATATTTGTTTCAGAAAAACTGTTTATTTCAAGATCCCTTTTTTTGACATATGAAGAAGACATTATACTAATGACCAGGCTGATAGCACCTAAATTCACAATATTTACATTGAATGTAACGTATAACATTTAACACCAGCACAAAACCACAACTCTGCTTTGAGAGTGGGTGGGTAATTTATCTCAGTGCGAGCACTGACCTGAATTTTGGAGATTAAGTTGAACTAAAATATAGAGTTTAGAAATGAATGTTGTTTTGTGGCTCTACAACAGTTTTGCTCCCAGTAAACATTGTGTATAAAGGCTTGTGGGGTATCACAATCCAGCTAACCAAGCGGTGCAGACTACCACACATTTTCTAACAAGCTGTGAGTTATGTGTTTCCTCATAATGCATTTTAATCAGCAGCTTGTAGGCCAGAGCATAAACTATCTGGTTGATGTCGAAGTGGAAAAAAAGAAAAATAAGAGAAATGGAGATTAAAGACTGAGGGCCTGAGTGGAAGACAAAGGCAGAGAGCAAGAAAGAAAGGATGTCACAGGAGCAGAGATAAAGGTGGAGAGAGTGTAAAGGCTGGATGGAGTAGACAGTGAAGAGAGAAAGGAAGGAGGGTGCTGATACCAATCTGCCCCTAGAGGAGAATAGGAGCTGATTGATGGCAGTGGGGTTGCTCCACAGGAGGGGAGGTGGGTGGATTCTCCTCGATGGAGAGAATAGAGGAGGTGAGATAATAGCCGATATACGCAGAAAGAGATAAAGAGAGAGAATGGACCTTCGCTGACAGAAGTGGAGGAGGGGTAGGAGGAGCTTTCCTGTCTGCTGAGATTTTTAGCAAAGGTATGGAGGGAGAGGGATGGAGGGATGGAGGGATGGAGGGATGGCGACAGAGAGGAAAGCATCCCATTGTTGAGGCAGACAGTGAGCTTGGCAGGACAGGAATGTTCAAATCCCTCAGGCCTTTTAACTCCACCCTGTTGACAGCTGGCTGCCTGCTATAGCACAATACTTACCCTGACACACACACACACACACACACACACACACACACACACAGCACAAAAATGCCTCAACAAGTGAATGTGAGGGAGATGAAATAACTTTGTGTTTCTTGCTCAGTTTGTATGAAGATGAGTCATATGGCACAGCAGTAATATGATATTTAACAATTTATACTGCCATGTACCTGTGTGAATTATAGCTATAGTATATTAGATAGTATACTATTATAGTATATTTAGATACAGATCAAAGTAACTTGGGTAACTTGTTCTTGGTCATCATATCCTGACAGTACTGCATGAGACAGGTAATCTGAAAAAAGTGTCATGGGCCTCTGTGTCCTCCGGTGCCCCAATGCAAGATTTTACAGACTGAAGGAAAACAACCAATCAGAGCCGAGCTGGAGTCTTACCACCTCTGAGCAGCTGTCAATCACTCACAAACTCCGATCAACAGTCAAACTAGGCAGCGCTGATCAAACATGAATCAGTTTTCTGTTACTGTAATGCCTATTTCTCACGTCAAATGTTTTCAGAAACATCTTGTAGTTACTGTTTAGCTGTAAAATGAGGAAGTTTGTGATCCGGTAGCCAGATCTGAGATCACAGCCAATAGGAATGCTCATCAGGAAGGCTCTTTGAACAGTGATTGCCCAAAGTCTCCGATTACAGATTGGACTTTTTAAAGCCTGAAAACAGAGCCATGAGGAGGTGCAGAAGTCTAGTGATCTTGGGTTATTGTGGACGTTTTGCCCAGTGATGCCAAAAATATACTGTCTACTACAAGTTTAAGGCAGGGGTATTCAATTCAAATTCAAAGAGGTTCAGTTAGAGCAACTTTCCTCAAGCAAAGGTCTGGAACATCATAAAGTCTTGCTTGTGTTTTGATTCAGCAGCATATATTTTGAAGTAGAAGTTTAGAATGTTTATTTCCTGTGTCCTCAGTTTGTGTTTGAGTGTTTGCTCAAAAGATTTGTGATTTGTCTCGCAGTGGCCACTTTTAATAATCGCCTCAGTCCGGGAACATATGGTTTTGATCTGCCCATGGGAAGACTGAACATGAAACAGTCTGTCCATTCTTGATTGAAAGCTGTTTTCTCTCTTTTTTAGAGCACGCCAAGTGGAATTACCTTTCTTTGACTAACTTATGCTTGTCGTCTCCCGTCTGTGTGTGTCTTTCTCATCGACTTGAGTCGCAATGCTTATCAGAATGCACAGATTTGATTGGCCGAGTAGCATCACGTGAGATGATTTACAAAGAAAAGCGATGGTTTAAATAGGAACGCTCTGTCAAAATGTAAGGATCCTCAGGATGACATCTGAGTCCGGACCTGGACTACAGTCCGCCTATTAGTGACCTGGGATTGCTTTGATTTAATGTCTTGAAACAAAAGTGTCTCAGAATCCACTTAAACTATTTACTTTTTGTTTATTTTTTATTTTTATTCATTTTTATTTTTATTTTTTCTTGTGCTCAGCCTCCCCAACTCTTTTTATTGGTTAAGAAATATTTTGAGATTTGCAAACTACATTACAATTACAGATAGTAAAATAACAGCGATCATCAACAATTCAATAAGGAGAGATCAGTTAGAAATGTATGGCAATATCTATTGAGGTTAGCAACAGAAAAAGACCTACCGTATTTTTTGCACTATAAGGCACACCGGATTATTAGGTGTGTTAAGCAAAACAAAACGATAGTCAGATAAGTCAAACTTTATTCAATTTATTTAACTCAATAACTTCAATAACGCTCAACATTTTTCAGTTGTAACACATGAAATACAAAACAACACACTCACTTTTCAGTTCATTCCTCTTCCACAAATCCATCAAATCCTTCATCATCTGAGTGTCTGAGTTAAACAGCTGGGCGATTTTAAGTGAGCCCTATAGTGCGAAAAATACGGTAAGTGATTAGACTCTATGGCTCTACTCAATGTGAAGCATCTGTATTAAGTGTGGGCTCACACAAAGACAGTAGATGGGACAGGATCCCCTGGTGGTCGATGGAAACTTGCACTTCTGGATACCCTGAAAGTAGCCTTGTCTTCGAAAAATTCTCTTCCCATACAGCTAAACTGCATCCTCAATTACATTTGGAAGCAAACGAGCGATGCACAGAGCAGGTGACGTAGGATATTGAGCGACCATTAATGAAAGCGGATGGTATGGTGACGTGGAATGATAATGAGTATAACATGTGAAAAACTCTACTGCTGGGTGGGTGGGGAGATGGATGGGTCCAACAAACCCAAACTTTTACCCAGGAGACTGCTATTCATGTCTCATGTGAAACATAATTTTAAGCCTAACACAGTAGTTTTGTTGCCTAAACCTAACTAAGTAATTTTATGTTTTTGTTTATGATGTTAACCACATGTTTAAAACTGTGATCATAATCCAGGAGAAAATATGTTTCCTTCCAAATGTAACGTGAATTGAAAATGGAAAAGAAAAGATCATCCTCATTAACTTTTCTTCAAATCCTCTTTTGGGTTAAAAACCAGCTGCTAGGCTTTTAAATGGATCTATAGAAAGAGAAGACATTACGTCGTTGCCACCAGGGCTTATAAGACATAAAATGATCCACTGTTTCAACCCCATAAAAATAATTGTGGCTCTTCTTTTCTTAACATCAGTTAAAATATTTTAATAGTACCATATAACTGATTTACCTATTCATCATTTTTTTCCCACTACTCCAGGCCCTCCGTCTCCTCCTCGTAACTTGATGTTCAACCTGAACGACACCTGTCTGATGCTGGAGTGGTCTCCTCCCAGCGACACCGGGGGCCGCCGGGATCTCACCTACAACGTCCAATGCAAGCGCTGTGGCCCCGAGCCCGACCAGTGCCACTTCTGTGAGGAGGAGCTTCGTTTCTTACCGCGACCGCTTGGCCTGACCAACGCCACGGTCACCGTCATGGACTTCTCGGCGCACGCCAACTACACCTTTGAGATTGAGTCCCTCAACGGTGTGTCAGACATGAGCTCCTTCCCTCGCCAGGTAGCCATCATCACTGTCAGCACTGACCAGGGTGGTGAGTATATCGTTGAATTTTACCTGATGGTTAGAGTTGTAAATTGTGTCACGTTAACTGGAACACTGGGATATTTAAAAGGTAGATTCTGCTTTAGGGTGCTTTAGGTTAGATCTATGGTAGCAGAGCAGTTTTTCATGGTTTATTTCATGACTCGAGGTCCTGAAGGAAAATTACTTCTCTCTTGGCTCTTTACACAACACAGACAACGGAACCCTGTGGAGCTTTTGACCACCAGTAGCTCTGTGGAGCAACGATTTTATGAGGCAATACACAACCCTGCCCATCGTTTCACATTATTCTGCCAATCAAGGCGTTAATGCACCAACACTTGCAGTGAAATGCCAGCAAATACATACATACAATGCATTTTGTGTGAAATACTGTAAATAAATGGAAAATTTGTTTGTTTACAAGAAAACCCCAGAGGCACCTTTTCATTTTTCAGGGTTTTTTTAGGGCTGCCCCCTCTGCCCCCCTTTGACTAAGGCCAAAATGAACGATTGGTCAACTAATGACCAATCGTTCATTTTGGCCTTAGTCGGCGAAGATTTCTGTAGTCGGCTTGTCTTGTTTCACCCTGAATGACTTATTTCTAAGAAACTTCTGAACACATCTCTGATCAACACAAGACTTAATGTGGTGCTTTTGTGTGTGTGGTTTTTTTTTTTGTTTTATTTTTTGTGGAGAAGCAGTTTTAGAGATTTGTTGATAAAATCAATATTGATTAGTTGACAAAATCATATTAATGTTATTTGACTAAGAATTTCTTTGCTTGAGGACAGCCCTCGTATTTTTTTTTTTTTTTTCTCGACATTTCCTCTGCAAATTTCACCCACCTTTGCATATTTAACAATTTTTGAATGAGCCTGAAATTGCCACTTTGGTACACAATAGCTCTTGAATACGTGATTGATTTGTAATCATACTGGAGAACAGGTGCACTCACATCAACTTACAGCAGCTTGATCAATTTAAATAACCTGAACTCAGTGGTCACCGCACTTCATCTTCCTTCGCTATTCTCTAAAATTCATTACCACCATAATCCAGTCTGCATGCCTTTCACACTTTGAGTTAGGGCTGCACAGTTCATTGCAATATCTGTTAAAAATGTGTGTCAAAATGTCATTAGAAATGAAATGTAGTCATGCTGCAGAGATGTCCTGGCCTACACATCCTATTCTACACACTCAAGGAAACATCTTTGTTTGGTACAGATTCCAGCAAAAATCACACCATAATCATTTTAACATGTTTTTCAATGAAAATGAGAATAATGATGAAAAAATATTATATCCTCTTCCCTTGCAATTGCAGTATCAGTCAAAATAATCACAACTTAATATTTTTTTTTTCTAAATCCTGCAGCCCCATTTTGGATCCATGTGCATGATAACCAGTCTGAATATCTGCTACTGTTAAACTGTCAAGCTGTTCTCATGCACAGTTCACGTGTTCACATGACACGTGTCACGTGTTGACGAACACTCGTAGGAAAACACTTAAAAACAAGGAATAACACTTGAGACATCATATGAGAGTATGCTGGCATTGTGGAGCCGTGCTGTTTCAAATCTTGCATCCTTTGCTAACGACGCAATCGTTACTGTCGTCGTATATGTGGCCTTGAATGCAGATGGTGGAGAAAGTCATTGTTCAAGTCAGAATGACATTACAGTTAATGTTCCTCTAGTATTTTTAGTTTTTCATCTTTAACTGCTGCAGTAAATGATGACATGAGGCCAAGGAGAGGAGAGGTTCTCTCTCTACCTGCCTACTTGCTCCAAATAAGGTTTTTATGCTGAAAGGCCCATATTTCCACTGGGACAGCGGTCTGTCTGGGAACACTTATGCTTTTAATTTGTGATTTGCAAACACTGTGTTTTCTGTTTTCTCCCTCCTCCTCCTCGTCCTCTACTCTCCTCCCTTGACTATTCTCTCACTCCATTTTTCTATTGGTTGTTTGTCTCTCCTGTTTCTAAACATGTTTGTTTTTTCTTTCTTCTCTTCTCCCTTCTTTCTCTCCATCCCTCCATCCTTGTGTTGCTATGGGAATCTGGGAGCAATACATTTCTCATACAGCCAAAACACATTAAATGCATTATTCAGTGTCACGGGGGACAGCTCGAGTCTTTACAGGTAACTCAATGTTACATGCAGCCTTTTTATATCATTAGGATGCCCAGTTTAGCACATAGTCCTGGCAGGTCCCCGAGCAGTACCCAAGACCCACTTCAT
The DNA here is from genome assembly GCA_947000775.1 of Pterois miles. NCBI lineage: Eukaryota > Metazoa > Chordata > Actinopteri > Perciformes > Scorpaenidae > Pterois > Pterois miles. The sequence goes on from CAMQGK010000637.1 coordinate 18,913,111, forward strand.
CACTAATACACCCAGCTGCAGCTGTTTAAAATGCTCAAGGGAAGAGGCAGATTCCTGGCCATCAGCCACTGATAAACAACCTGATGATGTATTTTACCTTGACAGAAATGAGAGGTTGGTCAGAGAGTCAATGGTCAGCGTCATTCGTGTGCAATTTGATTCCATAGCTGGTTGAATGTAGGCTGTTACTGTACAGTGCACAATACAGCCCATGTGCTGATGATCCTGGTTTATATTTCAAAATATTTGTCAACATTTAAACAGTGCAGTATCTGCTTTTTGTGACAGGTGGTCAGTTTCAGATCCTTTACGAAAGTGAAAATTGGTTTGAAAAAAAAAAACATTTAAAAGTGAAAGCCCTGCTTTCAAAATGTTACATTATTAAAAGTATAAAAGTATTATCAGTGAAATGTACTTAAACTATCAAAAGAAAAAGTATTAATTATGCAGAAACACACCTAGGACAGTGTTATAATATTAACAATGCATGATATTATTATATATTACTAGCTGATGCTGTAATTTGTGTAGGAAAACTACTGGTTAGTTTAATAGCAAAGCCCTGTGTCATATTTTATAAGCTCCCCATATGTTTTGCATGGAAAATCTGTAAATCATCTGCAGCTAAACTAAATTAAACTAAAGCTGTCAATTAAAATAGGTGTTGTCCAAGTGTGGCAAGTGTTATACTTATTTCATAGTATAGTAAGATAAGATAAGATATAATTTATTGTCCCAAGTGGAGATTTTGCTTGGGCAATAGTAATGCACACAGTTGCAAACAACTTAAAATATATATAGCCAACAGTACGTCATAGTAGTACACCTGAAGACACAGTAGAAAAACATGCCAAGTATTACACATTCTCTAAGAACAGAACATATACAGTACATACATTGGCATTAAAAAGTAAGTGTAATGTAGCATAAAAGTAAAGTACCTCAAAATTATACTAAATTCTAGTACTTTAAATAAATGTCCTTAGTTGCATTCCACCCCAGCAGATTTGCTCCTGTGCACATGTGAAACACTGGCCAGATGTTGCAGTTTTCTGCTTCACATCTTTCCAACCTTGTACTTTCTAAATGTTTTACACACTTCTTAGTCTAACTTTTATTTTCACTCCTCAGCTCTGAGCTAATTTGAAAGGATTTGCTACAGAGGCGGATATTAACATGTATATATGAGACCTCCTGTCTCTGTGGACGATGATGATTCATGCACAGACATAGTTCTACTTGTAATATTTAAACTTATAATATTGTGACTTAGAGCTTAATATACAATAATCAATAGATTAGACCAGTAGGCTATGTTTTCCAGACTGCATCAGCCATTTAAAATCAAGCTCATGTCCTTTTTTTGTGAAATATGATAATGATTCTCAAAGGCAAACAATGAATCTGAAACTTTCAGGTATTGCATTGATAGCAATATAAAACCTGCAGTGGTTTTGAAAAGGTTTTAAGTGCACAGGAGGTCAGTATATTCACTCCAACCATGCACACCTTATTAAGAAAAAGAAAACGTGCATGCTGCAGTGAGCCGTTTTTCTGCGACTGCACTGATATGCATACATACAAATACGTTTGCACATATGCTTCCCTAGACACATCCATCTAAACCTCTCTGTGATGGGCTTGTTTGGAAAGGTGCACAGAAATTTCCAACACCATTAGCATAGCGTTGCCATCAGCAGAAATGAGACAGTCGTGCTTTTCTCTGTGTTGTGAGGAATCAAGAGTCTCCTGTAATAATGTGCGCTGGCCACAGATAAATTAGGCGTAGTCATTAAAATGCAGATGGCCCTTTCGGTAAACGCTTTGTGTCAGTGGGGTTAGTATATATTTGTTGTCCCTATGATGGGCTGCTTTGCAAACACACACACACACACACACCAGTATTGTGCACATTCTTGACTGGCCCATAGAAGTTAAGACCTGTGATAATTTTCTGTCAGCCATAACCTTTTCAATATTTTGTGATTTATACAGTGAAACATATCTGATGTATGCACAAGCATCAATCTTTATAACACACACACACATGCACTGAGACTGTGTGGAGAATTATAACGCATAAGGATTAACAGCAGGGGAGTGTCTTGGCCTGGAGTAAATCCCCCTCATATTTGGAGAAAGAGAAAAAGAGTCTGGGGAAATTATGTGAGCATTTGCAGTTCTTGAAGTCGGCACCAGGAACGTGGCACTGCCGTGATCTTGCAGACTTATAAGTTTACAGCTCAGGGAGGTTCACATCCGCCATAATGGTCTCTTTTTTTTTCACCAGCAAGCAGAAACTCAGAAGGCTATCAAAAACGGGCGGAAACTCAACCTCTCATAAGCTGTACCTCGGCACTTTTGTACTTGCACATAGATCTAAAAGCAATGCAGACTTGTGCAGATTAAAACAGATTAAAGGGGCCATATCATGAAAGACTCACTTTTTCAGTGCTTGTGCCTTCAGGGTGGGAATCACCACCACAATACGGTGTTACCTCAATACTTGTTTATTGATGTTTGTTGATTATGCTGCAATTTTAAACTTTGCGATATACTGAGTATTGTTATAAGATATATTGTTAGAAGTTGGAAAGGAACCAGCAAACTGAGAAAACTCTTGCGAGGTGGTTAAGATTAATCATTGACCTTGAGTAGTTAAAGTTAGGATATGTCGTCTCGTGAGAGTGTTTGTAAGTTTTTGCTGATGTCACATCAGATTTTGCAATTTGACGATTACCCTTTAGACGCAACCTTTTTCCTAGCCCAAAGTTTGCAAAACTTTGGAGCGTTATTTAGCACTCTTCCCGTCAACCTAGTGTGGCATGGTTGCTACCAATCCATGGGTTTTTTTAGTTTCATATCTCATATCTTCTAGCTTTAAGACTGAACTCACTACAACCTCTGAAAGACAGTGGGTGTTGGATTGTGGAGAGGTTAATAATTAATGTAATAAAAGATCAATACTTGACATCAGTGTATCAATACAATATTGTCACGCAAATCAATTTTTTTCCCCCACTCTTATTGTGCACATACATTTGGGTATCTGGAGTGCTTACCAACCCACAAATGGTGAAGTAAGACAACCCAGTTAGTTCATTGTGGGCTGCCTAGATCAGAAAACATGTGATTCAACAAGCCATTCAAGTTTGGCTCACCTTCCTATATCACATGTGCTCGAACAAACCACCCCCCATCTTACTATCTATACCCATAGCTTGAGAACCTTTGTAAAGGTGCATCCCATTTTTTGTCCAAAACAATCAGAGCAGACTGATCTTTATTTTTTTTTTTTGGGGGGGGGGTGCATACTTGTATTTAGGGCTTCTACAAGAACACATTAATTTTCTTTACTTGTCTTTTGTCGGCTGTGCTGCAGCGCCTCTGTGTCTGAAACGCTGTTTGAGCTCCTGCCACCCCTCCTGAAAAGCCAAGTCTGTTCTGATTGGTCAACAAAACTCCAATCTAGCTCCCCTCTAACTAAGTTAATTTAAAGGCATGCTAAACTAGCCACTAGGCAGGCATTATGCAGAGTGGCTTACTTGGTGACATCACCATGTTACGGAAGAAAAGGCGGGACTTCAATCAAGGTGTTTCAGGCAGTTCAGGATGGTGTTTCTGTGGGGGAGAGTAACCCCCTTTGGTGTGGGAGATGGGCTTTGGAACTTTGCAGACCTTTTATATACACAAAAAAACTATATAACACACTAAAGGAAAGAGAAAAAGCACAAAAGCATAATAGGTCCCCCTTTAAAGAGACAGGCACTAAAACAATGCTTCACACAGAGGATGAATACATGTATAGTCACATAGATAGTATGAAAAAAATAATGTTTTTGAACAGTAAAGCATGTAAACATGTTCAGGTAGAAACCCCAAATAGTACAGTATGCACCTGAAAATGAGCGTGGCACTGTATGTCCCCGTTCACTACCAGATTCAGTTTCAATAGACTCACTTTCTTCCCACTTGCATCAAAAGTGTGGCTCTTTAAACAATCTGCATACTCACTAAACAAGTAGTATCCCACCAACTATCAGACAGGAGGTAGAATTGCCCAACTGCTGCCTTGCTCAAGAGAACTCTGGGTGCCTTCCCAAAGTAGGTGACGGAGTCAAGAGGAAGACAAAAGAGCCAGAGGCAGCTGGAGGACAAGTGACAGCTGGATGAGGATGTGGAAGGTTAAGTGAACAGAGGAGATGTGAAATGAGGGAGTAAGCCTGAGAGGTAAATAGAGAGCGAGAGAGACAAGAAAGAAAAGAAAGAGAGAGAGGGGTGTTATGAGAGGGAAGAGAGAGACAGAAGTGACAGAGGACAAAGAAGAGGGTGAAAGAAGATGAGAAGCAGAGAATGAGAGGATGATTGAGTGAGGAGACGATCGAAAGAGCAAAGAAGGGGTGGCAGAATGAAAAAGAGGGTAAATTAGCTGACAAGAAATGTGGGCAGAGGATAAAGAGTGCGGGGGAAGAGATGCAGACACACAGACATCTGTACACTTGTGTGTGTGCGCTGTGAAAACTGGAAATTATTGTTCGCCTTAATGCATTTTTTAACTTTGAAAAAAAGTTTTTCACTAAAATATGCTTCATCTCACTACTTTGCTCATGTTGTCATCTTGGTTACTATGGAGTCTTTCAGATTCTGCAGGGGTTTATGTCCACCATTCGCTTCACCCAGATTGCTTAGAAGTGGAAACACATTTCAGTATAATGCAATTCAAAACCGTATCACCATACTGATGGACTTTGACACCACAGAGATTAATGTTTTAAATAAAATGCATTTTCACTGATATGCATTACATTTAATTGTACAGAGGTCTCTACTGTTCTGGCCAAAGATCATCAAGCCTCTCCAATTTTTCTTATTGGAAGAAAGTGACATGAAGCCGGATTGTTGTGTTATGTGTTGCTCAGTATTTTTTATTTGTCAGGTAATTATCGTTATATCATTATTCAATTACCAGAAAACTATTGAGACATGTAATGACCTATATCGCGATAGATGATTTTGGCCCTGTGACTCATGTAGTCTTCTCTGCGTTAACAATATCAGCCATTGTAAAGATACAGAAGGTGTGCACTTCAAACATTCTCCATATTTGTCCTCTGTGAGGCACTTCTGGCACAGATTTTCTCATTTGTGATTCAGCATCGATCATGGTTTTAAATTTGACTGCCTGCAATACAGCAATTCAGCCTGTATTGATTAGACATGAAGCCCGACTACCAACTCTTCTCAATATATCTAAACAGTTGTTCATTGATCTAAATTTCTATTATCTATGATCTGTTAGCTGAAATGGGATATGGAATATAATATTCAGAACTATGTTTTCAGGAGTGTAAAATCACCTGAAACTAAAAATCATGTGTTCATTGAGTCCTTTTTATCTACATAGGGAGTGGGTCCTCTTCACGGAGTTCGCCATGTTGCTCTGCCATGTTTCTACAGTAGCCCAGAATGGACAAACCAAACTCATTTTACGTTACCTGAAGGCCGGCATGGTTCTCCGACACACACTTGTGAAACTGCGGTTACGTGAGCCACAGGGTGCAAAACCGTGATACCGCCAGCCACCGTCTGACTTCTGTTGCTCCTAAAGTAATGTTATTTTAAGGATGGCCTCTCAGCGAGGTGAATAGTGTTACCACAGATTTGCAGTCAGCAGCTCACATTACCACAGTCTTGGTAAGGGAGGCGTAAGCAGAGAGGTATTAAGTTGGTTGTCATCTGCAACCATATCACTAGATGCTGCCAAATCCTACATCATGTTCATTTAAGTTTCAGAGTAAAAGTAAAATAATCTGAAAAACTTTTCATAGTTTCGTTACATAAAACATTTTTAGAAGAATATTTAAGTTACCTCAACCTTTTTGGTTTTGTAGTGCGTTTTTTCTATACACGTATTAATTCTGTAAAATGATTGCTGAGACAACATGTGTCGTGTATGTTGACGTAAATGTGGTTACATTTAGTTTATTTGAAAATTAGTATCTACGTGCATATGTAGCATGTGGACAAGGGGGATATTCAATGAAATCTTGGAAATAAGTGGTGAGAGGGAGTAGACAGGTAAATGACACAGAGGGGAGGAGGAAGAGGAAGCGAAGGAGGAAATGGCCTAGAAACAGGAGAGTTGCTTTAATCACAGGAAGCAGCTGGATAATTGTGGTTGTCACTGAGAGCAATCTCAGACAGATCAGGGTCTCTGTTGCAACAATGCATCAGAACATTCTTACAGCAACTTGAGCGACTCTAATAAGACGGTCTTTTGTAGATGACAAGCCGGTGGGTAAATTTAACAATCTGCGATCTGCATGATGATATGGAATAACATGGGAGGAGCTGGCGAGGTGAGTGGAGCTAATTGACTGCGAGTGTCCAGATCATTTTCATTTGTTTCACTCACCTGAAGGCAGATGTAGAAATTGTGCAAAGATATTATACCATCATCCACAAAATCAAAGTTAAACCAGGCATAACTTCAGGGTTAATGTTGATGAAGTGTTAGTGCTACTATCATAGCAAAGCCGAATGAAAGCATGCAATCAAACCTGTGTATAGCTGGTGTAATGCCAGTCTCTCATACAATATAGCACTTACTGTATAACCTTGACTTTAGCCATCACAATCCTTATCGTCTTCATCTGTCTTTCTCCAGTAAACAGCGCAGACCTCACGGATATGCCAACACCGTGCATAATCTGAGACTTCATCAAAATCTAAATCGAGAAAGTGCTTACCTGGCATGCAAGCTTACTACACCATGCACACAGAGGGTCGGGAGTTAATGGTGTGCAGAATAGAGTGTAGTAATGAAAGATTAATAAAAATGATGGTTTGATGTTGGTGCAGAATGCTCAGGGATGCTACCCATCACAGCAAACATTATCCACACATACTGTCAGTATTGTAGTGCCAGTATCAACGTATTCTATTACATCATTGCAACATCTTCCATTGTAGATCACAGTGGGTAGTCCAATACTTGTCTGCAATGTCTTGTGAAATATTTAATTCTAAGGAATGGTTAAAGGAACAATCTGTAGCATTGACAGCGGCAGCATTTAAAATGGGTAACAGGAGTCCAAATTCAAAACATTGGAGCCATAGCCCTTAGCAGTTAGCACAAATTTTCACTATTTCAGGGTTGCCTTCTAGACACGTTAGCCTCTGGCCACCAGCAGAAGTCTGAATCACGTCACTGACAGGGGGTTTCAAATGTTCGCTGCCCTGATAACGCAGCTGCATACGGAGAGATGTGCTGAGGCTTTTCAGGTCAGAAAAATCGACCGTTAACGTTATCTCTGATGATCTACTTCCGTGGCAGCAGAGGGCTGGATTTTTATGCCAGTTTGTTCCATATGTGGCAACGGGACGTGGAAATAGGCAGTGGACGGGATCACACTGACCAAAACAAAAGCAGATGATCCAGACCAGAATCTAAATTTCTAAAATGAAACCAAGAAGAGAAGACAGTATTTCAATTCAGCATGTTTCCTTAATCTCTGATGATATATCGTAGTCCTTTATGATTTATTACAGTACATATATTACATATTGGTCCTTGAGGTAGACATCCTAAACCCACTGTGGTAATAAACTCTAAATTTAACAGGATTAGTGTTAACATCTCTTTAAAATGTGGCACTGACTCAACTGACCTGAGAGGACGTTGTGTTGTTGCATTAGAGCTAAAACAGTAAAAGTATGAAATTTGGACTCTATGGGGTTTTTTTAGCGCCATTTGGTTACCAGACCTGAGGATCAGTAATATATAAAAGTCCGCAGAGGGCTTTAAATATAATCAAAACTGTATTTGAATTAATTCTGAAATGAAAAAGAAGCCAGTGCAGAACTGTAGATGTGCTTTTATGAGCCAAAGACTTGTCTCCTATGTACTTATTTTTGTGATGAATATTTAATTTGCTAACAACAAAAAAACTACTGGGGTAATCGATGGTGTTGAACTGACATTCCTCTCTGCAGTTCTTGTTATGTTACATGCCAGACTCCTCAACTACAACTCCTCTGTTAGAAATAGTAGCTATAACTAATGTGGCAATGTAGTAAATACTATTATTTTTGACATTTTGTTCAGGTACTCCATGAAGGCCATGTCCAAGTGATGTTTTAGCATCTGAAAGTGCCTGCACTACAAAACCTTTATCACTTGTCTTTTATGAGCACGATCACTACAAATGTGTCCATGTTAGCTTCTCTTTCTCTGTACCCACAATATCTCCCAAAATGATTAACTTCTCAGTTATATGAGTCGTGCTTGTTCCCCTCTTCGGGCTCATTGCTGTCTCACTCTGTAAAAAGTGAATGAGCCGGATGATGAATCTTGATGAATCTATGTCTCTTAAACCCAAACTTGCCCCTTGTTGCTTTGACACATTCGCACACAGTTTTCAACAAATGTAAAGAGACAAATATAAATAAAGGCAACAGTCCATCAAATAAAATCGAAAACAAAGCATCGGACAACAGGATTTTAAGAGTTCAGGTCACCGATTAAACGCTGGTATGTAGGCACATTAAATACATTTTAGGCAAATTAAATATGACCCACCTAGGATTCACAGAGATATATTTAGGACCAGAATCTAAATGTATAGGAGGGGATGGAGAGACCAACAGACACATTCAGCAACTGGAGCCACAGGGTACTTTTACTTAAACTATATTGGAGACGTGCATTCAGTGCAACAATAATATTAACAAATAATAATAACAATAATAATTGTCCTCCTTACCCAGAGGAGCTGGGTAAGGACGTGGTCGGATTCAGTGGTGGCTCACCATCTCCTTCATCAAGGAGAATCCAATCTAAGACTAGGAATCTCAAAACCTAGCCAAGAAACTGCCAAAAGCAGTTAACTCCTAATCAATTTGAAGCAGTAGTCTGAGCCAAATTACTCTGACTGGCACATTGTTTACAAACAGGAAATAATATTGGAAATAAAATGATCTTAAAGAGCCAAATTCTCTCCTGTTCCATAAACATGTAGTTAGCCCAATATCATAAATCACACTCTGTACAGCATACGATACCCTCTATCCCTAGACCCCAGGTTTAGTTTAATTACCATAGACACGAGACATTGTCTTTTGAAATCCAAATGGTCAGATTCAAAGATTCAAGTCCTGGCAGAGAATCTGGGTTTTAAAATAAATTAAAGTTGTGAGTGCTTGTCAAACACCCATAAATGTCAAACCTTGTGTGCACAAAATTGATAGATTCGAGGAAAACCTCTGGCCCACCTTGATCTGCGATGGCCCTCTGCCATGCCTCAAGCCAGCGCCAACGTCATTATGCAGCACTGCCGATAAATGAATAGTATGTGTTAAAGTCCTGTCCTTCTCAGCCACGGCACCCCTCCCCTCCCAAGCAGCAGCCCTCTGCCGGCATCGCGCCACGCTCTAACTAACTATGACAAATTAGCCCCACACTTAATTACCAGCCTGGGAAAATCACAATGATGTTTATTAGGCACGGCATCATAAAGTGGTGTGTCCGTGCCCCAAGACCAAAGCACTGTGCCGGAGAAACACTAATAACAACAACCATACAAATTGGCTGAGTGGAATGACCGGGATTCCCGAGGCGCCGGCCGGGCTGGGGTGAAGGGGAAGGTGACTTTCCGTGGATGAATCAATATCGTTCTCCGCTGTGCTGCGCCGAGCTCCGGCTAGCACTGTAGATCTGCCTGAGACGACTTAAATCCTGTGTGTGTGTGTGTGTGTGTGTGTGTGTGTGTGTCTTTTTGTGGCGTAGATTTAGCTGCAATCCTTACTCCATTATGGGTTAATAGGGAAAACGAGCCGCTGATGAAAAATGCTGAATATATCACATTATAAGTTTTTTCCTCCCTTGACATACAGTTTTATGGGCACGTGTATCTTGGGGGTTTTCTCTCTGATAAAGATTAAGTGTAATTGTGTGTGTGTGTGTGTGTGTGTGTGTGTGTGTGTGTGTGTGTGTGTGTGTGTGTGTGTGTGTGTGTGTGTGTGTGTGTGAGACCACAGCTGGGCTGGTGGCACTGGCCTTGTGGAGAGAGCGGTCGTAAATAGAGCCCCACGCTCGCCGGCCTATTAACGGTTGATTTATCTGCCTCTCTGTAAGGAATGCACGCCCTTGGCACCCGCGCCCAAAGTTTGGCCCCGGGGGGCCCCAATTACCCGCCGCCATGTGTGTACGTGAAGATGTGTTGAGGGAACATTTTGTGTCATGGATGTTGTGCGTGTGCCAATGTGTCACGCTGCTGTACACATCAGTGCAACTATTCAGTATCAGGGTCATCTTCAGCATCACTCTCTCTCTCACACACACTCACACAGTCTTTTTATGCCAACTGTGGAGAGAGATACGGGGGGAACAATAGGATGGGATAAATTCAGCCAACAGTTTTCTGCCCCCACAGTGATTTATCAGAGTATTTATCCCGCTGATGTGCCTTTATCTTTTTCTCTCTTCTCTGTCTGCCTCTCTCTCGTCTTTCTTTCCCTCCCATGCTTTTACATTAAGGCCATGTGTGTGTTTGAATTGTGTTCATCACTGTAAGCACCAGCATGCCATTATATTTTACTGTGTTAAGACAGCTGTGTGGCATTGATTTACTAGATAGCTAAAACTCAAATTGGGGATGTCAAAGGGTATGAAGTGTGGAGCTGCTCCATAGACAATGAATAGAGAGGGATGTTACTGATGACTCCCAGGGGAGTATTCTGAGTATATGAGTACATATTTTTTGGTTTCAACACTACAGCAGAATGAATAAAGCTCATTTGGGTATAACGAAAGAAAGCAAACAATCTGTGGGTTTACAAAATCAGTCTCCCATTCATTGTCTATGGAGCAGCTCCACACTTTATGACTGGTTTCTGGCTTTGAGAGAGAGTAGCTCATGTTCAAGTATTGATTGAGCTTTCCTTGGCCATGGAAATAACATTTTAATTCTTAATTTGGGTGGTGCTCCCCTTTGAGGTTGAAGTTTAAAGGCCTCGTTTTATTTTATTCATAATCTTTGGCTTTCTTCTCCTGTGCATTTCAAGGATACGTTTCCTAATTCTCTGTAAAAGGTTATGTACCTTTATGGTGTATCTTTGCCTACAGGTACATGTTGATCAAATGTGTTGTTTTTTTCAGTCTCCCCGTCTGATCTTTTTGTCTTGTGAAAGCAATATTTAACATATTTTGCACTCTGTTTGCATCCTGTCACCATTTTAATGACAATACAGTTTGATTATAAGTGCAGGAAATTATAATGAGTTATGAATCCTGATAAAGTTTTACACACAGAAAATAAAGAGCTCTACGATGATACTTGAAGCAACACATTTGCTGTCAATTTCATGTTGCACCTTTTTCTACGGGTTATTATATTGCCATTATACAGTTTTATTTTTTGTAGGGACAGCATATTTTCAACTGGTTTGTGAATTGTGGTTCCCCAGAGCTACTGATTGTACGACCATGCTGACTGCTCTACAAATTGCCCCCAGTTAAGGCTCTGAATTTAGAAAAGCCACATAACAGTTTATGGTCTATCTTTGCCTACAGGTACACTGTATTTTCCACATAATATAGAGTACAGTTTCAGTAATTAAATTAATTTAAAATACTGGCGGGTAGAATAATCATAACTCTTCACAGAGTTTGACAGTTGGCACCCAGATCTACAAATAGAAAATTGTATTATTCCCTAACAACCCTCTTTTACACAACATATTGCATAATTGCGTTCATTATCATCAAAAGTGTTCACGCTCTAATCCAGTTAGTGATTAGTTGTGTTTGAACACTGTGTTTGGTTTTCATGTGGCAGTTCAGTTGCATGTTTGGCCAATATGTTAATCTACTTCAGATTTCATTTCAGTTTGATCACATTTGATTCTTCCTAGTGTCACTTTGTGTTGTGTTGCACCTTCTTGTCGTCCCCAAACACTACAGCGTATGTACAATCTGTATACTGTCGGCACCATACTGAGTCTGCAATACGGCGCTTACGATGATCAGTGAAGTGCAAAATGAAAGACTCGCATTACTCCATGAAAATGTTACCTGGGGAGCATTGAGTGTATCAGCGCCTTTCAGCATGAAAGATATTGTATATGTTTGTCATGATAACAAAAAAGGGTTGAAAGTGTTCTTTTCACAAATTTCCCTGTGAATCCCATCTAGCATCATGTGTGAGAGATTTTAATGTTTCAATGTGGAGGTGTCGGGAAAATGTGATTAAAATAGAGCATGCATTCGCAACCTGTGATCTGAGCTCATCCAGATGATTGTTTTTGGGTACAATATGAGAGATTGCACCTCAGCTGTGTTATGTTGTGTTAATTTGTTATGTACAGTAACGACAATGCCTCTGGAAATGACAGAGATAGAACTTTCATTAGCTTTCATCGCCTCACTCTGCACCTGTCTGCTCCCACTGGACGGTAAGAAGCTCTGCACTGACCACTGTCCACAGCGTATCCTCATTCAATGGTTCATAGGATATCTTACAAAACGTGTATGCCTCCTTTTTCATTTGTTTTCCTATGAATATCCAGCAACACATTTCCATCAGTTTCCATTTGTTTCACATATTCAGTCTTTTCAAAATAAAGCTATGTCTTCACAGGAAACTACTTCCTTGGGTTTAGGCAACAAAATAACTTACCGGTAGTTAGGTTTAGGAAAAGATAGACTATGTTAGGTTTAGGCAAGAGAACTACTTAGGTTTAATAGAAGATCAACTTGGTTAAGATTAGGCAACAAAATTACTTAGCTTAGTAAGAAAGACTGCTCATGGCTCATGGTTTGTAAGTTACGTCAGTGATATTTTTCATGTGTTTTTTATCACACTGTTTTTTCTTAAACCTATTTAAATTGTTTTGTTGCCTAAACTTAAGTGAGTAGTTTTGTTACAGAAATTTACCTGCAGATGTGTGTACAAATCACACATGAAAAGCCTAAAATACGTCCTCATGGCACACGGATTGTCCTGGTATTGCTGTGGTATTTAAACCCCCCCATGAGATTGAATTGTACTGTACCACTGACCACACATCTAGATTAAACAGGCAGTTTATCATTGGAAACAACAAAAGGTATTTTTTTTCTTTCTTTGTTTTTTTTTCTTGTGGGCCCTTTCCAGCATTGCTTAACTTTTTAAAGTTACCTTTGCATTTCTTGTGGAGTGAAGGTCAATCTTTCCATTGCTGTGATTGTAACAGAGCGCTACACAAGCTGAAAGATTCACCTGCTGTGGAAGTTTGTCCTGTAACTGCTCAGTATAACCACCCTCTAACATCAGCGTTATGGTTTCTCTGTGGTCTTTTCCGACTCTATCCAACCCCATCAGAGTGACCTCAGCACCCAGGGGTGACTGATCCCATCACACACACACCAGCAATTCCCAACACTGGCATCTCCACAGTCATCATCTCTCTATCTTCACACTCTGTAACACTGGTGATGAATAACAAGCCCATCAGATCAGGCTTCAGCTCTGTTATTGGCCATAATGAAATGTTTGCTTTGTCGTGTTTCTCCGAACATGAAGAACACTGCAGTCAGCCTTGTGTATGTACATGATGTGTTGCAGTCTTGTTTTCTGTTTGAAGTGATTATTAATCATGCTAGAACAGAGAGCTGCGTGTTTAGACGAAAGAAAGATGAAAGTGGCATATGGATAGTTGAGCCTCTTATTTGTGTGTGTGCATGTGTGTGTGTGTGTGCGCGCGTGCACGTGCATGTGTGCGTGCGTGCATGTGTGTGTGTGTGTGCGCGTGTGTGTGTGTGTGTGTAGAAAGAGAGAGTGGTTGGTAGTTTGTAGATGTATTTTAGCTAGCTTTGTTAGTTTTATTAGCACCACAGTACAGTGTAGTTGCTGTGTAGTTTGCAGTGGTGGAAGAAGTATTCAGATCCTTTACTTAAGTAAAAGTAACAATATAATATAATATAATATAATATAATATATATATATATATATACTGATGAGGGGAGATATAGAGTTTATTTATATGTCTGTCTGTGTCACATACAAATATATGGGGGAGGGGAGGGAGTAAATTTATTTTATTTTGTTAAAAAAATATCAATTAAAATCCGCTTTAACTTTGAAACCAGAACCAGACAAGAAGTCCTTGTAGTCATCACAATTTCTCATCTTTGAATTTGTTTTCTGTGAAATCTGGAGCATTCAGGGTTGTATCATCCTGTGTGTGGGATGTTTACTTGAAGGTTGTTTTCTCAAACTTGTCCTGCTTTCCCAGTAATGTCATAGCAAAGAATGTATTCAGCTTCAGCCACTACAAAGAAACTGTCTATAATTGAATAAGCTAAACATGTAGCTTCCTCCACCATGGCTTCTCTAGTGTGACTACCTCAGACATCAACACAGTAAAGACAACCTGCTATGGGCCAAGGTTGTTAAATCACATGTCCACCAGCCATGGTGTATCAAAATGGAAATGGAACTACAACATCCCTGCTGCATTCAGCTCTGGACACTTGATGGGTGTGTATTCATGTACTCATGTACTCATGTACCATTCTCATGACATATACATATAGTACATGCATATAGGACGCCTCTACATACATATGGTGCAGGTCAGTCATTCGCTGATGTACTTGGTATTATTAGAATCCATTGACATACATGTGAAAGCCATCCCACACATGCTGCACTCACCCATCCTGCTAATTATATGGTGGGAAATATGGAGATATAGATATATATTTCATAAAATATTTAAAGCTGTAGGGGACCAAATCTAAGGAGATTCAAATCCACTCGTGTCATGCCATGTCTCCTATTAATCCTTTTCCAAAAACATGTCAAGGACATACAGTAGCATGGTAATGGCATGGCAATGTTTCTTCAAGCTTCCCATCACTGAGGAGAGCAGATGGATGTTACTAATAACATGTTATCCAGCTCAACTTTGTTTGCATTATTATTATTATTATTTGTTTGCATGCTCTCAGCAGCAGTCTGTACAAGAACTACTGCACCAAATAGAGTGCAACATACAGTATACTTAGTAGGGCTGTCAAAGTTAACTTGATAATAACGGAAATTTGTTTTAACGCCACTAATTTCTTTAACGCAGTTACATAAATAGAGATTTTTAGGTTTTATTATACAAACTACTAATCTCATAACAATCCAATCACCACTATTCTCTCTGTTAGAGGTCACAGGTTCAGTCTTTAATCTAGAGTGAAGCTACTGGCATCATATGAAACTAGAAAACATAAGGAATCCATTGGTACAAACTATGTCATAGTAGTTCGTTGCAAAAGAGGTTAATTAACACTCCAGACTTGTGCTAAATTTTGGTGAGGAAAAACTGGCATAACCATTTTCAAAGGGGTCCCTTGACCTCTGAGCAAGATATGTGAATGAAAATGGGTTCTCTGGGTACCCACGAGTCTCCCCTTTACAGACATGCCCACTTTATGAAAATCACATGCAGTTTGGGGCAAGTCATAGTCAAGTCAGCACACTGACACACTGACAGCTGTTGTTGCCTGATGGACAGCAGTTTGCTGTTATGATTTGAGCATATTTTTTTATGCTAGATGCAGTACCTGTGAGGGTTTATGGACAATATGACTATGACTTTTGTCATTGTTTAGCATTGTTCATTGATTTCCAATAATTAATACACACATATTTGCATAAAGCAGGATATTTGCCCACTCCTCTGTTGATAAGAGTATTAAATACTTTATAAATCTCCCTTTAAGGCATGTTTTGAACAGATAAAAAATGTATGATTAATTTGCAATTACCTATGGACAGTCATGTGATTAATCGTGTTTAAATATTTTAATCCATAGATCCACACTACCACGGCACATGACAGTTAGAATGGGACCAGCACTGACGAAGGTGACTCACTGACACTTACTGCACTGTCTGCCAGCAAACCAAAGGAGCTCTGGTGCTTTGGAGTAAAAATCTGTGCTGCTTTGAAGGTGTTCACCCTCAGTGTACCCCTGGCCTCTGACTGGACCTCTTTCCCTCTTCTTCTACCTACTGTAGAACTACAGTACCTCGCTCTGCTCCCCAGTCTGTAATCATGATAGCAACCTTTGAAGTAGGACACAAACAGATGAAAGGGAGTGCGAATAAAGGAAGACAGTTTTCAGAAAAGGCGTAGACAGTGGAGGTGAGGACAGACAAGATGGCACTATATCATCTTTGTGCTGTGGGTTTAGAAGTTCAATTTGGGGTACAAATCTTGGTGTGTTTTAACAGATGATTTTGTCCTTGGTGAAAAATGTTGCACATCTTTGTAAGCAGATGCGTTTTCTCACTTTTCACTTGATGGGTGTGAAATCATCAGTGAAGCTTCCAACTGTGCTCATATCCTATCATCTGACAGAGTGTTGATATTGGACCATCTGTAAAACCCCAGATTATCTTCAACTCCAATGTTTTTTTTAGCGTCATTGTCAACATTTTTAAAATTTCTTCCACAACACGTGGGCATGGATAATACTGTTGAGCTTGGGGGACTTTTTTTAATATACTTCTATACACCACTGCACATAATACATAAAATGCACTGGATTTCCAAAGCTGTTTTTGTTGTTGTATTCAAGTGCTCGCTATCCACAGAAATGCTAGTATAATTTCAATCTCTCTATAGTCACTCTGCTCAGCTTCTCTCATCTTTATTGAGCAGATGAGAGGGTCTCAGCGGTAAATATGTGTTTGATTGTTACACACTTTATAAAGCGGACAAACTTTCAAGCTCACCTATCACTTTGAGTGCTTTGGGGAAAAGGTGGGTGCTGGCGGGCTTGCGTGTGTGACAGTAAGTTCTTTCAGTGTGTGCATAATGCTGTTTGTTCTCTGGCACTCCAGACTTTTAATAGATTCATTCTAACGTCCTCAAGGAGAGCGAGGAGTCACACACACAATGTGCTCGCACTTTCTTCAACTCTCTTCAAGACGCATTATTTATCTCCACATAGAAAATGGTTCGTCCATGAACCTGTCAATTTCAGACTGCACCAAGCCCCTTTGGTTTAATTTGTTTTTTAATAAAGAAGACTTGATTGAGAAGAGACAAAAGCAAAGACAGTCAAAAGGTGAAACAGTAAACCGTAACTTGACCCTTAATACCCACTTATCTACCTTTCCATTTAACTCTTTCACAATATCCACATATATCATGCACAAATTATATAACTTCATTCTGGTCTCTTTGCCTTTGTTTTTGCATGCATTGCTGTTGATATTTTTAATATACTGTGCATCTAGTTGGCCCTGTTTATTATGGTAAGACATCAAGTCATGTCCAAGTCCCTTTCTATATGCAGTGCTTCCATAATATACTGTACTAATATGCTGTAAATCACAGAAATGAAAGCAGATGATGGAGGTGAGTGCCAGAAACCTCAAATCTGATTAATTATCACTTTGGTGGTGATAATGAATCAGGTCTGCAAGCCATTATCACAAAATGCAGCATAGCGCAAAACAGAATTTGCACTTGTTATAACCGACATAAAGTTTTAGTAGCGACACAGATTGTGCATTTTGTGGCAGTGGCAGCTCTTGGCATCATTGTGAATCTACAAACAACCCGATCTCATGGGAAGGCGTATGAATAGCACAACATTACAAGGACATTCTACGTGTCATGAGGACACATTTTAGGCTTCTTGCATGCGCAGCACTTTCCATGTGTCATTTGTACACCACGCAACAAAACTACAGTAACATCTGCAGTTAGGTTTAGGCAACAACAACACTTAGGATGAGGGGAAAAAATCATGATTGCCTTGAAATAAGTACTTAAACTTAGTAGCCTACAGTACGTACAGAAACAATGTAACATAAGTAGGGAAAACACATCAGTTATAGTGGGCAACTCCAGGGTCTGAAAAGTGAAGCCAGTGCTCAAGTGCCTTAAAGTTGCATTCTTTTTATTAACCAGCAGCTAATAGCTGCCTTGTGATTGACAGGTAGACCACGGCATTGAGGTCTGGGTTTTCGTTGCACTACTTTAACCCTTTCACAGCGTGCTTTCAGTTCATGAAAGTTAATTATAACGTTTTCCATTACCTAAAAATGTCTTATTCAGCATTTGGGTGTACCTAGCTCAACCAGCTCGTACCGTCTCTGGCTGCAAATAACCAAGCTGGCAACGGCCAACATGCTGAACTGAAGGCTTCAAAATGGCATTCCACAAACCTATGGGTAACATCACAGTAACTACGTCCACTTAAATGGGTCACAAAGGTCACTTAAAACATGTCACAAACGTCATGTGACCAACATAACTTACGAAACAAACCACTGGTCCCCTGGTTGAATGTCCTGTTTGTAAGACCCATCCACCTCCCCACCCGCTTTTCTTTTTTATTCTACATAACTAGCTCTGACTATAGCGTATGGGGGCGGCAGTAGCTCAGTCTGTAGGGAGTTGGCTTGGGAACCGGAGGGTCACCGGTTCAAGTCCCGACATGGACCAAAAAACTGAGTGTGAACTGGTAGCTGGAGAGGTGCCAGTTTACCTCTTGGGCACTGCCGAGGTGCCCCTGAGCAAGGCACCAAACCCCCAACTGCTCAGGGCGCTTGTCTGGAGCAGCCCCATCACTCTGACATCTCTCCATTAATGCATGTATGTGTGTTCCAGGTCTGCATGTACCATGTATGAGTTAAACAGAGTGTAAATTGAATTTCCCCATTGTGGGACTAATAAAGGTAGATCTTCTTCTTCTTCTTCTTCTTCACACAGATGCATTTAAATTGCAGTCAGTTCAGACTACATGACATATAAATGGCATGCCAAAAGCGAGAAAGGCATACAGTATATCACACTAAATGCCTTGCACATTACCGTCATTCATATGCCTTTTTGTGCAAATAGCCTGCTACTACTGCTAATAGTTGATTTAACCTCTGGTGTTGCCAAACTAACAATCTGGTGAAATAGCTTGCATGATACATCTTCCTCAAAAGTTTATGTAAATTGACCTGAAAGCCAAATATAAGTGTCCCGATAACTCGTCAACCTTTCACAGAAGCTTGCGGAGGTAAACTCTCAGTTATGTCCTCACCAGTTGAATAATGCTGTATTCGTAAAAAATTAGCATGATTGAGTGCACTTGTCAGGAGAGACCGCTGTATGTATTAGGAGAGTGGAGTGCTGCGTTTGCAATTGTGCAAATAGCACTGTACACACAAACGCACACATGCAGACACACGCATGCATAACAGACTCGCAACAGAATGAGGGCTGTGTGAAAAACCCTGCACCTGTAATGGAGTGATAATGCTGAGTAAGACACACACACACACACACATATGCACACACAAAAACATAATGACTATAGCTCCATCAAGCTGGCGTGGGCTGTAGAGTAGTGACCTAAATGGGTTGGGATTGCAGCATCATTGGTGATTACCATTGAAAGCCTTGTGATATATAGCACCAATAAACAGTCTATAGGGGAACAAATTCACACCGGAGCACAGAGCTATATGCAGCTCTGCTGTCTGAGACAAATGCTATATATCCATCATTAAGAGATATCTCTGCACAATGGGTACATAAAATAATATAATAAATAAAAGCAATTTCAGTTTTGTAGCAAGAATTACTACAAAATTGGCTCATATTACTTTGCTAATTTGTCCCTTTGCTTATGTATGGCATATTCCTACTATATTTACTATAGTCCCCGCTGCTTAGTTTACAATTGAGTTGCAGTTGGCATGTGTTGTCATGACTATCCAGATTGTTTTTTTTTTTTCCAGAAATCAAATCTTTGTCCACCTTTTGGTCCTTACTGGTGATTTGGCCTCCTTAAAGCTCAGTTATTTGCCTCACTTCACTGTGAAATCTCACATATTAACGGTTGCCAGAGCTCAGTACTGTACAGTGTGATGGAGCCTCTCTGGGGTCACATTATAGAAAAAAGCTCAATGTGTAGATCCGTGCAAACGGACTTGTAAACTGTGCCTTGAGATTTTGTAATCCATGCCCTCTGATTTACAGATAATTTTACACCCATCTGCACAGTGTAGTGTGTGTACTCCCACAAAGACTTCATGGAGAATTACATCTGCTTGTAGGCCTGTGCATTTTTGTAATGCCTCGTCACTTTGTTTTATTTCTACAGTAATTATTCTGCAGTGTGCAGAGATGTCCTGCTACAGTGTCTGTATAATATTTTTATAACTAAGCCTACCCATTGTATATTTATGGCACACGGTAAATTTACTATACTTTGTACTTGTATTCGGTATATAATAACTAGTATAGTAGTAAGTATATAACTATAATATTTCTAAAGGTAACTTATGAGTCTGTGCTACTGAAGAATCCATTTATAGTGACCTCACTGTACTTTTGGACATTTTGTCGAACACTTTGGGATACGAACACCAGTCTTCAACAGCAGTCTCCTGGTTGAAAGTCCTGTGTATGTTGTTCTACTTCTGCTTCTTTATACCTGACAAAACAACTAGTCACATCAGTATATGCTTACTACTTTTTAGTTTTTATGTACTTGTCCTTGGACTTATGCCACCGCACACCACTCCCAATATCAAATGCTAAAGTATCACTGAGTGCATTATTGTATTAAGTATATGAAACTATTGTTTGCAGGGTAGAAATTAATAATCTGGTAACAAATATTATCAGACTTCCCTCCGATACCTTCTGGGCTCTGTAAATGAAACTGTATAGTAAATACACTGTATTTTTGGAGAGATGAGCAGTCAGTTTGAGAGGATTTCTGGCAAAAATACTTCCAGTATAAGGGCATCTGACCTTCAGAATAAAAGCTTTAATAACCATCCAATTACAGGTTTAGCAGTAACATTGGGTGAAGCATTGTAAAATTGTAAGGTCAGCAGACAAATGTAATGGAGGCTGCTGCTGAAGGACTTAGAAACTTAAGGACAATGAGAGTAGAGGAAGTTGAGAAATGAGCAAGCTGGGACAAAAGAACAGATCAATATGAGGGTCATAAGACAATTTTAACTACTTTAACATAGATCCAGTGGCTTAGAGGACAGAAATTAGTTGGATGGGTTGACATCTCTTGTCATGCCACGATTTACTTGTTTGGCCTTTACTTTCAGTCCAGTCAGCAAGTAAAACAACCAAGTCATTTGATTGACTTGGTCAGTCAAGAATACCCCACTGTTGGTTGCTTTTGCTCTATACGTGTCGGATCATTGCATTTGAAAAATGAAATGGCCTATGAGTCGTACACTGTTCACCCAATACAAATGTGACTTGATACACTTTTAAAATTTGAATTGGATTTTTCCACTTCAAATCCAATGTCCAAAACTAAGCTGTGTAAAAACATGTATCTGCAATAATACTTTCTTGCTTTCAATATTAAAGTTAGAGAAACTTCTGTAAGGTGACCCTTAGACCTGTTCAGGGTACACACACTTAGACACCTTATGCATTATTGATCCTCACACTATTAACACATTAAAAGCCTACTGATGCCCAGGTCTCTGATATCCTCCAAGTCTCACGGAGAAAGCACATCTATTAGTTCATGTATACGTGTGTGGACATCAAATGCTCATCTATTAGGCTGTTCACTACCGGGGGTGTGGTGTGTGTGTGTGTGTGTGTGTGTGTGTAACCGAACCACAGATGGATGACACACGTACCTCTCACACACACACACGCTTCGTTGGCAGTAAATCCCCCACAGACTACACAGTCCTGTTACCAGAAGGTTTTCCTGTCAAAGTGTCCTTGAGTGCGACAGTCAACCCCAGCCTGGTCCCTCATCAACAGTCAGATATGAACCTCTGCAAGATTTGTAAAATATGATGTGAATATTCTTGTAAAGAGCTGCATACTGTAGAGCCACCATAAGCACGTAGAGGGAGGCTGTGTCAGACTGTTATCAAGTTCCTCTGGGATAGAAAGCAATTTTCTTCATCCGTGTTTTCACCTCAGCCATACTTTTCTTTATCAAGCACAACAGTCTCATTAGAAAATGCTGCAACGGTAATTATTACTTCACACAGAGGCGCATATTAACTGTTCGTTCTATCTTATTTATGAACCTTAACACAATCTTGCATTGACATCGTTAGAAACATTTTATGAACCACAACGATGTCAGCTCATTCTTGTAAAGTGATTTCTTTTTAGTTTGTTTGGATTTTTCTCAATATCTTCTCAGATCAGCCCTGAAATGTTTCATCTAAATTCGCTTAGAGGAAGCACCGTTCAACTCTGAAGTGAAATGTGTCCAAGCCAGCTGTCTTGGAACATCTTTAGGGTTTTATCCACCAATAGCCAAGGGACAGAGGACTGTGTTGAGGGGGTTGATGGACAGAACAAACATGACGTTTGAGACAAGAGAGGCTGAAGGATTGAAAGACAGAGTGAGGATGGCGGTCCCCTGTGTGCTGAAAGCCTAGAGAGATATAAAGGAATTGCAACAAAGGGAAATGGTGGATTATACAGGACAAAGCTGCCTATTTTATAAGATGCTCGTATCCACGTTTTCATGCTAATAATATAGTAAGTCATCTGAAATATATGATGGCATATTAGGATTCATTATAGAAATAACAATAATACACAAATTTGCGAGATTACAAAATTATTTTAAAAAAGTGAAAGTGGGGGGTTGGATCAACCTAATCACAATGGTCCCCCTCCCAGCACACTCAAAGGACATATTTCACCATAATCTGTGAAGAGCAGTTATGCTATGTGCCTTTTCTGTGATGTTTTCTCTTCATACTGACACAGTGACCATTACAAGCATCGGTGTGTAACCATGGTAATGCAGTGTGTTCAGACGTCATATCAATGGATGTTTTTTAGTGTTAGCTGTGCTGAAAGGCAAATTAAAGATGTGCCTTTGTGTATTCAAAGATACTGTAGAAGTTGTTTGTAACTTCTGTAATATTAGTACTTCTGTTCATTAAAGAGCACATTAAGAACATGAAAGGAAACGTATGTGTATCTTTCAGGACCTTCAGCTCGCTCAGTTTTTGTCTTGTAAATTTCTGACTTTATAATCTGGCAAATTTGTTATTTTTTTTTCTTGATAATTTGGCACTTTATCACTTTAATCTCAGAAAATATCCACCCTATCTGACAGTTATCAGGTTATTGAATAGGCATTATTTCGAGTTAACTTTTGTTATGATTTGACACTATAAAAACAAATTGCATCAAATTTAATATTTCCCATGTTTGGGGGCTAGTAGGGGCCTACTAAACTAATAGTAGGTTCACAAGACTGTTATATATCTATATAATGACCTACTATGTTGTAAAAGTGAAAACAAAACTTTAAAGCAACATGTTTTAACATGTTAAACTGAATGAAATTTCACGTTTTGAACACAAACAAAAAGGCTTCTTTAGGTTTAGGCAATAAAACTACAACTTCTTTAGGTTTAGGGAAAAACGTCATGTTTTGGGTTGAAATAACAACAAAGACAAATACAGATTGTTGGTTTCACATGGGATGCAAACATTAGTTTCCTGGGTGAAAGTCTTGTTTGTTTGACCCATGCACTACCCTCCCTCCCACCAACCATCAGTGGACTTCCTCACTCTTTATACTATACGTTGTGAATAGATGATAATACCTACTGGTAGGTGTAGTAGGCCCCTATTGACCCACATCTATGGGCCATATCGACTGATAACGGCTATTTAATCGCCTGACATCTGTGTAATCGGCTGAAATATTATAAGATGTTTCTCAAAAATTTGTGACTTTAATCTTCTTTAAATATTGCCCTCCTCCCCCAGCTTCATAATTATTATTTTACCTACAATGGCCCAATTATCCCATCATAGAAATATATGCAAGCCTACTACAAAAAAATTTGAATTGGAAATTGGCTACATTTCTTATTTTATAAAGCTGCAATGTGGCCAAGACCAGCTTACCAAACTCACTAACCGTCACCCATTCAAGCTACGCCATGTAAACACAGATTTAACCGACACATGGGTCATAACCACTTAACAGAAGTAGCTGTAAAAGTAATCTCCAACTATTTTTAAAATCGATTAATCAGTTTTAGTAATTAATTAAGAAAAAAAAAAGGCAAAGTGCCCTGATTTCAGCATTTGAATAAATAATTTAAATTTGAATATTATCTGGTTTCTTTACTCCTCTATGACAGTAAACTGAATATATTTGAGTTGTGGACCAAACAAGATAATTGAGGACATTATCTTGGGCTCTGGGAAACACAGACATTTTTTTTCACCATTTTCTCACATTTTATATGCCAAACAATTAATCACCTAATTGAGAATATAATCCACAGATAATACAAATAACAAATAACAAAAACAAATAATCATTAGATGCAGTCCAGCCAAGTGTGTGCTTATATGTAACACTTAATATAGTTAGACAATGAGAATTGTGAAGCCCAGAGAGGGTACAGACTTAAAAAGAATATATCTATTATTTATTAACAAAAGTATATTGTGTCAGTCGAAGAAATTAGAATAACCCTTGCAAAGCTCCAGAATGAGTAAGCAGAGCAAAGAGCCTCCTTCAGTCAACACACATTTTCTCTTTCTTGCATCCTATTATTATTACTATACTGTATATTTTCCACTGCAACAAGCCAATTTCCCCGGGGGATTCATTAAAGTTTCATCTTATAAGAGAAAGATTTTGGGAGGAGTTGGGGATGAGTAGAGATGGGTCAGGAATAGATACACTGGGAAGATGTCAGGTAGAGCAATATAGACAAAAACAGAAGGAGAGAGAGAGTGATTTAGACTCAGTGGTGCATAGCGACTACCAGTCCATGTTGTCATTGACAGGAAGTGAAGGGTACATGCCTTCCTCAAGCCAGCTTATCCCACTGACCTCATGGGGACAGTGTGTGTATGCATGTCTGTATATATGTTAGAAAAAGGGAGTTTCTCTCTCTCCCTCAAGGAATGAGTGATGCTCCCTGTGGCTTGGTTTCACCCCAGTGAACACACACACTGAGCTAATGGTGAAGCTATGGGACCAGAAGTGTGTGGCTGCGCTCAAAAGTGTTTGCAAACTAAATAAACGTCATGCATCTGTGTTCATGTATGCAGCGAGGAAACATACATTGGGGCTCGGCCAGCGTTTCTCCTTTTTGAGGCAACTGCCAATGCAAAGTATGCCCAGAATCATAATGATAAGAGTTGGAAGCTGCTCTGTAAGGATGATTGTTTCAAATCTAGCTCTTTGTTGTTATAAGCAAGGTTTGCTCATTAAGGGCTTCTTAAAACCTGTGCTGTTATTCATGGACTGAATAGTGACTATTTTGTCCCAGCGTTCAGTTTTGTTTATTTTAGACTACATTCTTTGCTCACAAACATTTTTAATGATTTGTATTATTGTAATCAGAAGGGTCCAACCCACGCGTTAGGAAAAGTTGGTAGAAATTGCTTAGACAATAATTATAATCTGGTTCAGTTACACAGTAAAATATAATAAAAACCAAGTGAAACATGGTACCAGAGGCAGCTGGATCTGACTGGACAAAATTAGATGTTTAATTAAAGGACAAAACAATAGTTGGTGTGCAGGGAAATTATTCCTCTCTGCTGTTTTGGGAGCACTGCAGGACATTTTTAATACAATACTGTGAAGAAATCTTATAAGGTCAAGGTCATAGTCTGGACCAGTGGGCTACCTCTGTGTCTGAGAAATGGTCCCATATAGAGTCAAATAGACCATAAAGCAGGGTATACTATAGGGCGTGGCTACTTTGTGATTGACAGGTCTCTACCACAGCGTTGTCCAGTCTGGGAGTTGTCTGCGTTTTCAACCAAAAACTTTAACCCGTTCACAGTGGGTTTTCAGTTCATGAAAGTTTATTATAAGCTTTTTGATCACCAAAAAATGTCTTATTCAGTGTTCGAATGTACTTAGCTCCACTATTTCATGTCACATCTGGTTGCAAACAACTAAGATGGTGATGGCTAAACAATGGGTGATGTCACGGTGACTACATCCACTTCTTATACGGTCTATGGTCAGGATACATACACATAAATTTACAGATATATAAATACACTTGACAGTATGTGCTTCTAGATACATTGGCCTTTATTTTACCATGACAGCTTGTCAAACTGGTAGAGAAGGCACTCCAGACACATGTCACAGTAGGACGATAAAAGACAGGATGTACAGCAGGAGTAGGATGAAGAGCTGTGGCAGCTACTGTGTAAGATACACAGTCTCATAGCTCAGAGGTTGAGATGCTTCGGATGCAGGTCACAGAATTCAGGATGGTAACTGGGTTTCTCACATCACTAAAGTGTTACCTCCTAACGATTATTGACAGTAATAATGAATTCCTGTAAGCTGACATTGAAGAGAAGTGGAGTAGCCTTAGTTAAGACTAAACACAAGTTGGCACTGGAGAAAGGAGCAGAGTGGCTGACTGTATGTTCATAAAGACCCGTAGTACAGTCTAGAGTCAAATAGACCATAAACCATGTAGCTACCACTACACGTGCTCTGGGTGCTCCCGGGTTCTGCGTCTTACAACTTCAACCCTTTCACAGTATGTTTTCACTTCATGCAAGTTCATTGTAATATTTTCGTCACCTAAAAATGTCTCATTCAGCAATCGGTGTACTTTTGGTTGCAAATACCCAACATGACGAGGTAACAGCCAAAAACCAAGATGGCAAAATACCAGACTCAATGCTTCAGAACACCAGTCCAAAAACCAATGGGTGACATCATGTTGACTATGTCCACTTCTTATATACAGTTTATGCGTTGTACAGCCATGAACCCTCAATAACTCTGTGTACCTATCTGACAGAATCTTTGCTATGAATACTTCTACACCTGTACAGTTAATATTAATAAAGACACCTATAGGAGACACCTATAGGAGGACGCTCAGGTTACTGGTAGACGTCTTATTTGTCCTTACACAACTTCACAGATGTAGGACAAGGACACAGTAAATAGGACATACAGCAGGTTATAGGCTGATGCAACATGCTGAACAATGCAGAAAGTAAGGACGCAAAAATTAGGATTTATATTGCAAGATGCACAAAATATTAGATGTAACACACAGCCTTATTAAGGCCTTGCATCTTGTATTAACGTTCCTCGGCACAATATACCTGCATGATTATAGGTGACCCATTGTGAGAATAGGGGGAAAAAAGTACCAAACACACAGAGATTTTGATTTTTTTTCTTTAGCCACTCGTGTGTATTTATGTATGAGTTATTGTATTTTTCATGAACAGCACCTGTGTGTACTGACTAATTACATTTTCTCTTCTCATATGGTTATCCATGCTAGAAGGCAAATCAAACCTCCACTGTTTCCTGTGAGTATTTGCGGGTTTCAGCTGCGATATTGTGCCTTGAAGATTAGCTTTTCTTCTCTGGATGTTTAAATATGAGAGTTAAAGCTCAGCTTATTGATCTGGGAGTTTGGGCTGCAGCGAGTGTAGCTTTGCTGCATTCACTTATATTTTTCCTCATCCTGTCCTTTTGTGCGCTATCGAGGTGTTGCAGGGCAAGGATGCAGTGTTGCATCATATTCTAAGATGTATTGATGCACATGTTATTACTGTACATGTACGCACATACTTACGGCAAAGCTAAAAGACACACACAAGATGAATAACATCAGATACAGAAGTTGGGCTGAGCAACCGCTCTTTTCCTCTTTGTTGTTCAATCACTGCTATCCCACCACACATGCACACACATCCATAGAGAAATTTTGTACAGAGAAAGAAAGCAATGATGTGGAGTGAAGAAGTGTGATATAGATGCAGAGAGAAAGAAAGTCTGTGTGTATGTGGGTGTGCATCAGTATGACCACTTTCAGAGCAGTCTTTCTTGGCCAGCTGATTCTCTCCCATCTGAGATCCTGAGTGAGGATTATAAAACCAATCAGCAGACGGTGATTGCTGCAGCCAGCCTGTGATTGGATCACAACCCAGCCTCCGTCGTCAGCTCTGCAAAGAGAAAGAGTGAGAGAAGAGCAAAATGAGACGCCGGGAAAGAAAGAGATAAATAAAGAGAGTCATCAGAGCGGAGACCAGTGGTGGGTGGAAGACAAAAAACAGAAGACGAGACAGAGCGAGAGCATGAGATCAGGATCTTTGGTGTTTCCCATCAGCCTTCGCTTTCCAAGTCATATTTACGATCAGCACACACAGCAGATTTACTCTGTGTGTGGCCTCTGTTGGTTACCTATCATATGGACCACTTTCTCTCTCTTTACTTCCCTCTTCAGCTAAAAATTATCTATTACACCCAAACAGCCCATTTCTGCTTTACATTCTATAATACATCCTAATACAGCATGATGTCCATCCATCTGCAACAGCTTATCCTGTTAGGGGTCGTAGTCGCTTATCCTGTTAGGGGGTTGTCCATAGTGTACCCCGCGAAGGGACCCAGGATTAGTCGCCGGCCCATCGCAGGGCTGACACATAGACCCAGACAACCACTCACCATATCTTTGGATTGTGGAAAGAAGCCGGAGAACAGTGGTAAAACCCACACTAACACGGGGAGGCAAGCCAGGTTGCAACCTTTTTGCTGTGAGGTCACAGTGCTAACCACTGCACCACCGTGCAGCTCTACAGCATGATGCCCATTTAGTAAATTATGGTCCCATTTAGAGTCAAACAGACCATAAAGTGGGGTTTGCTTTAGGGCGTGGCTACCTTGTAATGGACGGGTCGGTACCACGATGTCTCTGGGTCTGAGAGTTGTCTGCGTTTTTATCTTACAACTTTAAACCTTTCACAGTGTGTTTTCAGTTCATGGAAGTTAATAATATTATTTGGGTTACCTAAAAATGTCTTTACAATTTGTATTTATGTAAACTCCTGCACTCCTGCAGGCTTCACCCTTTCATGTTACCTCTGGACGCAAAAAACAAGATGGCGACAGCCAAAATGTCCAACTCAAGGCTTCAAAACAGCAGTCAACAAACATTGGTTGGGTGGTTTGGGCTCCTGCCTCACCACAACAAGGTATTAGGCTTTAATACACACTGTAGCTCTGGTCCTTTCTGTGTGAAGTGTGCATGTTAGTTTTGTGTTTGTGTGGCTCTCCTCAAGATGCTCAGTCCAAAAACAATGTAGATCAGACTGGCCTGTCTGTGTTTGTCTGTGTGTCAGTGCTGTGGTAGGCTGGAGACCTGTCCTTAGTTATTTCCATGCCTTTCACCTGATGCATGCTGGGAGAAGCTCCAGCAGAGTGATATATAGTAAATTATAGTGGAAAGTGGAAAGGGCAAAAGCTACTTTGAAAACTACCTTATTAATTTGATATGGTATAGACGTTTTTCATCAGCTGGAACAGTATTAGGCTCTTCAGCCATGATATCATGGGATTTCATGCTCCTTTACACAAGAGAGCAACAACAACTTAATTAAATTAATTGGCTCAACCTGTATGGTGATACAGGTAAGTGGAGAAAACACAGAAAAGAGAGTTTTTTGGAGTTTGTGTCACTCCAACGTTCCTTTCCGTCATTCACATATCACATTAAAAGCTTTCAAATGCCAAAACACTTCATGGCTTTTATTTTAAGTATTAATGTAGTCTCTGAGATTAACAGCTACCTTCTCGTTCAGCACAGATTTGAACATTTTTTGCTCAGTTTTAGATTTTCAATCTTTCTGCACATATTGCTGTCTCAGCAAATGTCATGCCTCCAACACTTCATCAAGATAAGTCCAGAGTTGTACTGTGCTATTCCTGTAGTGTGAAAAGCTACTGGCTCCATGCCAATATGCTCAATATGTGCTTTCATCAAGAGCAGAAATATCATAGGCTCTGCAGATATGTACAAGAGTGCTCAGGTATCTAACGATAAAGCGAGGAATCAGTCTTTCTGTATGTCCCGAGAACTGCTCATTCGATCTACTTCACACTTGGCCGGTGTGTTGCTGGGAAGCCCATGGAGTGTTTTGTCAAATTTGATACAAATTAGACCCATGATACATTCAGTATTAGTAAACTTTGAAAAAATATGTAGAACGCGCTCTGTTCAGCAGCAAGGGCAGAACTTAAGGACTCTGCAGATGAGCGTGCCGTCCACAGTGGGCAGACCACGGCTCATTGATTTTCAGTTTTGCTTCTTGATGCTGGCTATACTAATATTACCAGCAAACTCTACTTCACTTCCCTGGAGTCAGCGAGCACTCAGTAGCACTTCCAATCCATGCACTCAGACTAACCACGAGCTACGAACGGGCACAAGTCCCCGACAACACCGGGAGGCTACCGGGAGCCAAGCAACTGGCCCGTTGCAAATGGGCACGCCATGAATGGTCAGTGCGCTGGTGTTTATGGTGGTATGCACTGTACATAACAAGTTGAGTATGTGTGCTTGTGTAGACATTATGAATGTGTGCATCTGCGATATGATGTCAGCAGGTGTTTGCTCACTGTGTTTGTTGGCAGGTTTGTTTAGCTGGCTTCCCATGGGGCTCGATATGACCTGGGGCATCTGCTGCCCCCTGCCCATTCTCTGCCCTTCAGCACCCTCATTTTATCTTTGCCCATGACCTGCTGCTACCAGACACACACACACACACACACACACGACATACATAAGGTCAGACTAGTTCAGTTTGTGGAGAAAAACAACAGATGTGGAGTCAAACAATTACAATACAAGAGGTGATGAGCCATAAATACTAAATGTCTGAACTTTGACATATCTGCATTTTGGTTTAGGTAGAAAATGTGGATTGAGACAGTAGCAAAACATTTGGGCTGTTATGTGTGGGAAAGAGTTGGATTTTGGTATACTTTTTGTGGCGGACAATGAGAGAGGTTATAAGGGGTGGCAGAAGTGAAAATGAGGTGAGGAGGGGCATATTAGCACAGCTGGGCCCAGTTGGGAGATCTGTGCCTATGTTGGCCTTGTACCTGTTTATTTGTATTCAGTTTACAGCAAACACTCACCTGCTTAATATGGGTAACATCAGAGTTAGGGTGGGCTAGGCACAAAGTCATACAGTTAACACAAACTTTAGGGATGCACATAAAGGATTAGTGTGAATTATCTGAGAGATCAGTATGAAGTTCTAAGTAATTGATATGCTTTAGTGCAATGTAAAATTGCCCCAAGGCTTACCTTTTGTCATTGCACCATAGGTCCTGACACCAGTGACAAGAATGATTCAAAAAGGGTAATTTGTTCAGGGACAGAGATACAGCTAGCATTTTCTAATCAGCACCAAGGCCCATTGAAGAGGCTGCATCACGCGTCAATATATAGCGTATAACGTGTATACAATAACATATAATATCTTTGGGGAACAATACATGCACAGTAAAATCTGGTCTGCACTCTCTGAAACTGAGCCAATCACAACGCACAAACACAGCTCCAGTTACACTGTGCATGTTTTATACCCCATACCCCAAGGCCTGTGTCCGCCCGTGTCCCAGCCTCCTTTAATAGGCCTTGATTAGCACTAAACAAAAAGTACAGTTGAGGTTGATGGAAATGTTATTAGTCTTGCAGGTATTTGGCAGAAACTACTCTCACGACTTGGACATGAGTCAATCTCCAGTCATATATTGGATGACTAGACTTGACAGAATCTAAAAAGACTTGCAATGCAACCTGGATTTTAAAACCAGTGACTTGTGACTTCACTTGGACTTGAAAATACTCAAATCAAATCAATTAATTTCCCTTTATTTCCTGAATCAACAAATTAACACATGAAGACTTTTCATTCCCAGCAAGTCGACACTCAATTGCCCAAATCCACTTTGTTTTAACCAATTCAAGAGCATCCAGTCAAGTTGCAGGAAAGAACGATGAAGAATGTTACATTACTGAGCACCCGCTGGAAACCAAATTGCCAAAGATAACCCGCATTTCATGGCAATCCAGTCAGTAGTTGTTGAGATATTTCAGTCTGAACCACAGATGCATTTGCAGAAAACAAACTCAAGAGTTTTGCAATTTGCATTGTTGTTACAACCAAAAATAAGGAGGTTGCTCTTCTGTTTAAAACGCCACAGAGCCCCAACAGAAACAACGAGTAAATCATTATGCTACAATCTCTGTCACTACAAATCTGCTTGATAAGTCATTCAGCATCTGCACAGTGGCTGAATGCTGCATTACAGAAAGACCTTCAAGCCTTTATGAGGGCTGTCAACGGGCTGCCCACATCTACAGTGTTGTGTGTGGCCATATACAGTATATCTTCAGCCAGCTCCTCTGAGCCTTCCAGACATACAGTAAGTCACCTATTAACCAGTCAGCCTCAAGAATAGCTATTCCCCAGCATCGCTATTCAGCAGTGTTCAGAGCAGGTGGGGAGTTCGAGGAAAAGAGATTAGCTATTTCTACTCCACAAAATGATTTATGCCCAGACTTTTATCAGGAAGCTTCGTACCCCCCCCTGCAAAGATCATTTCCCCTGACTTCACCTCACAACGGGAACTATTTTAAGCATTGGCTCATTAATACAGAGTGATTGGATTCATTGTTCTGCAATCCTGATGGATGTTCCCTGAAGTTTCCTCTCTCTCTACTCCCACCTCAATCCCCTCTTCAATCTTCGGGTTGAATTTCCTCCCCAGAAAGCGGCGTCATTGTCTTCTGAAAGTTAGATAAATCAGTTGCCAATGCCTTTTGTCGCTTCAGTTCATTTAAATGAATTTGCATTAGCCTCACCCCGTAAAACCATTCATAATGACAGCACTGCTAACTTCAATCTCTGTAGACCTTTATACATTATAACTACCACTGACGACACACTCGGCTTAAGGTCTTACAGTTTATTTCCTTTGTATATTCAAATATATAAGACATCAAATACAACTGAAACAATTGACAAGCTTTCTTTTATCAAGCTTTTTTTGTGAAATGCATCAAGTTCTTCTCATGTCAGACATTTTTTACTGAACTGTGAATCTGTCAGTACTGTAGGAGAGATATTAGCCTTTTAGTTAGCCGCTGCTATCACTCTGCAAATGTGCCACCTAGAGCAATAGACTGTTAATATTGATCAGTCAGACAATTTTCTTAAGTATCAGTTTGTCCCACTTTTGCTTGCTGGTAAATGAAAGTGCCAGCAAGTAAAAAGAATGGTTGTGTATACCAATGTGAGGTGCCACACCAACCAACAAAAGAAAACGATTTACAGGTATGAGAAACATTCTTGCAAAATGGCATTTTCTTTGTTCCATAGAAAACATGGGACTGTGACCTTTTACACGTTTGTAGACGTTGCTTGCGATTGGTCCAAACGGGAACGGCATTATTCTCCAACACGTTTACTGTCACCTTGTGCATTATGAGTGCTTTTAAAGTACATGCTGCCTGCTGTATTCAAGCAATCCTTCATTGTATCAATTGTGTGGGCTATTTTAACTCCAGGAGGGCTGACTTTGACAGCAGGGTTGTGTATGGATGGCTCTGCTTGAAATGAGCTCTATAGGAAAGAGTGTATTGCCACTCTGCCTGCTGTGTGTTCTGCTGCAGTAAGTCTGCTCTGGGTGCTATAGGAGGGTCGACTACTATTTATATTGTACCTCCACTGCAGTGGCACTCCATTCCTCTCCCTATGCACTCCTCCTCACAGACGAGAGGAGATTTTGAAGCTACTGAAAGTTTTTAATCTGTTCATATGCAGGGCTACTTCATTTATGTGTAACAAGTCAAAATATTTACTTTTTCATTACAATTTTAGTCACTTTATATGTAGGAACCCATTGGAAAAGCATTTAAATTGTGTAAAAGTTAGGGATGCACCGATACAGCGATACAAAGTACTGATCCACTGCGACGGTTTAACTAACCTGCCAAATAATACTAGCAATAATTGTATTGTTTTTATTTTCCCAGTATTTGGTGCATATAAATGACAATTTTCTTGACATAAAATAGCACATTTACTTGTCTCTGCTCAGAAATATATTAAGGAGGCTTTCACATAGACAGCATGGATCAAATTTAAATAAATTTGTAATGAAATAAACAGGCACAATGGTTCGCACTGTAACCTCACAGCAAGAGGGTCACAATGCAGCTTGGGACCCCTCTGTGGGGAGTTTGCATGTTCTCCCCATGTTAGTGTGGATTTTCTCTAGTTTCCTCCTACAGTCCAAAGACATGGAGGATAATTATTGACTCGAAATTGCCCATAGGTGTGAATGTGAGCATGAATGGTTGTCTCTATATGCCCTGTATAGGCTGGCGACCTTCTGTCCAGGGTGTACCCCACTTTTGCCCAAAGTCACCTGGGATCAGCTCCAGCTCTCTGCAACCCTGAATAGGAGAAATGGATAAAGCATTAAAAAACTACATCATATAAGAACTGGCTTCACTGTGTGGAAGTGACTGGGATCATTTACTTTACTGTTAGTGTAAGGAAACAGCAGGCTAGACTAGAACATTGCCTTCTTAACTTTGTAAAACTAATAAATGCATAGATTTAGTTTCATCTATTTGGAAACAAATACTGAATTGTTTTAATGAATTATTAAAATAATAAATTGTACAAAAGCCACTTGGTAAAAAAAAATCTTCAAAATTAAGAGGAATCATGTGTAAGCCTTTTTAATGCAACAACAAATTGGTCAAAACTTACACAGGAACTGAAATTTCAGTGTATAATATATATAGTATAAAAATATAGAATTGAATTTAATAGATCAGCACCATTGTCACAATATCTGATCCAGCTATTTCAGGCAGTATTGGCCTGATATTCAATACTGGTACTGGTGCGTAGTAAAAGTACATTTGTCTGCTGAAACCCATAATCACAACCACCTGCCATTGCCATCACCAGCAAGTGCACCATCATTGTGGAATCTTAATTAAATGTTTTAGTGGAATCAATTTGAATCGAAGGCTAGGCAAGTGGTATGGTTTAGGGCTGTGACTGAAAAAAACCTATGTAGCCTAATCCTGTGTTGTAGGATTAACACACTTTATCCACAGTTTTTACATTGATACTCCAAAATGCTTCCATACATCCCTTCTCCAATGGTTAGATGTCAAAACATCATATTGCAAATTGAATTTCTATAGAATGACAATGAAAGTGCAAATGCATGTGTGTTTTATCCAACGACACTAAACTGGGGAGAATGACGCCTCTTCTTTGAGGTTCTTATCCTAAAAGGACATTATGCGCATCGACATCTGTGTCTGTCCATATCTGTGTCACTTTCCAATACTGAATGCTTGGTTTCAACCATAATGAAGCTTTTAAGTAGCAGCATGAGAAGTGGACAGGGTGTTAAGGACGGGGACCGGCAGGGAAATCAGCTGTCAGCGGCCAGATACTTCCGTTCTTCTCATTAATTACATTTGGGGAATGAGAGGTGGAGGCCAAATGAGTATTGATTGTGGTGGACCAGTATAGGGTCGGTTTCACTGGCCTTTTCCACACGTCATTGCTTCTTCACGTCCTCATTAAGTGGGAACAAGAGGGATCAGAGGCAAGCGGGAACCCTATTAAAGACGGGACCTCGGAGTGTCAGACAGGCTAGCTAGCACACAATCCTCCTCCACGAGACAGTAGACAACACTTCTTTTCGCTTTTCATTAAGGGTGATCTTATCAGAAGTTTTGGGGCCGATCACTGCAAGCAATATCGACCGATTCTGATCACAGTGTCTATGTGAGGCCTTCTCTTTATCGTGTACTATAATTTTGTTCTTAACAGCTGTATATTAAGAGGTGAGAAAGCATTATGAATTTATAACTGTTTATTTATTGGCAGGTAATGTGCAGCATAATCCACTCTCTCCCTGTGTCATAGTCCCTCTTTAAACAGCGATCCCACAGTAGTGCTGTAAAGAAGACCACTCTTTACACTGTAGCCAGCATAATGCTGCCCCAGTTGTGATTTCAGATAGCAGCGCAATGTGTAACACAATATGTCTGTGTGCACAGTCGTGTCTTGGCGCTCTATGGAAGAGTGAAGGAGCATTGGGCAACTGGACAAATGTATCAGCGGTTGTTTTGTTTTTTTGTTTTGTTTTGTTTTTTTTTCTTGACGTTTGTCATTTTAATTTGCCAGTTAAATGGTCCACCTCCAAAGAACGAGAGCTGCTCAGCCGCTGCTCAGTGGGCAGGAAGAGGCTATAGAGGCTACAGGCTACAGCCTATCAGACTACGCTTGGGAAGTACATTATTATCATACTGTCGTGATGCATCTGTGTTTTTATCCTGGTGCTCTGCACAGAGCTGAAACACGGTCGCCCACTCACTTTCATCCCCAGCTCTAAAGCTCAGTGTTTGCGCTGCGGAGGTCCCCAGGGACCGCTGGCAGACAATAACCTTATATTTTTCTGTTAATTAAATATAAAATACCGCACTTTGAATATATTGTTGTCAATCGCCAGTTGTTGGGCTGATGACAGCCGGTTTGAAAATTTTAACATATCGCCCAACCTTAGTTTACTACCTCTGCTGCTTAGTGGTGGAGCAACAACGTCACCCAGTCTGTGTCTGTACCTTTTATACAGAACAGCAACAGTTCTGCCTTGAACAGGCTGCAAAAGGGACTTTAGAGACACAACTCACTACTCCAGACAAGCCATTTTAGCAGTGCATAGGGAAAGTTGTGTCACATGTTTTACGCGCTATGTCTGATCGGCCTTTATAGAGACAACTAAGCAAACTATTTAGAATGAGTATCAGCCAATAACGATCGGTAGTCAATCGATCGGAGCACCCTTACTTTATGTCTGTCGGTCTGTCTTCTAATCCCTTTCGCTGCTTTAGTGTAGACTCTTAATAAGAAGACAAAGGTTTAAATGTCACAGGCTGTTTGTAGGCCAGAGGCTATCCAAAGTCACACATCGTCTTATGAGATTTCTTTGATTCGCCTCTCTCCGTCTTCTTGTTTTGTTACTTTCCCTGCTGCTGTGTTCTCTGTCTCCACTCTCCGTCCACAACTCAAATCCACAGAAAAAGGAAATGGCTCTGAACTCAAAGAAAGAAAGGTCTCTTTCCTTTTTCTTTCTTCCACTCCTCTTTCCCGATCCCTGCTTTTGTTGTGTGACTGATGATTTTAATTACCTGTTAACTCCCCGTACTCAGCAGATACACATGATAAATGATCCGGGTGACTGTTGTAGCCACCATCTGGATGGGGCAAAGAAGGCTTCGGAGCTTTGCTCCACTGTCATACCAGAGACAGCCACCACAGCAGGGGGGGTTGCAGGTGTGCCGAGGGAGAACAAGAAACTGTCCCAGTTTAGATCCAGTTGACAGCTATTTAGTGTCATAGGGGTCACATCCATTTTTCCAGTCTGAGACTGCAGGAAGCAACAATATGCCTCTAAAAGAAAGAAGCCCATATCACCACAGTAGGAGAGATTGCTATCGACAATTGGCCAGCAAATTGCAGCACTTTATATGGAGATTGTAGAGAAGGAGATAGAGGAAGGAATGTGTAGCTTAGATACTGTACACAGTGCAATTGATGGGCCATGCACACAGGCATTATGGGCCATGCACAGGTGCTCTGCTATGACCGGTATCGTCTTTGAAGACTGAATCCAAAGTTCACTGAAGTTCTCGAAGCAAACTTGCTGCAAAAGTGCAAGAGTAGCAGAAATCTCCTGGTGAAATGGATAGCAACCCTGTACAGGAAATGGATACTTACCGATATGAAAACTACTATTAACAAAAGCTGTGCTTAAAGGCAGATATTTCATTTCACTCTATTTGTGTGTGTGTGTGTGTGTGTGTGTGTGTGTGTGTGTGTGTGTGTGTGTGTGTGTGTGTTTTTTATTTGTAAAACCACAAATAAACTAACAAAAAAACACATTAATTGTGAGTTTTAGAGGTGCTGGTGGCCAACTGTTTCACCCTGTTTTCAGTCTTTATGCTGAGCTAAACTAACAACCCTCTGTCTCTAGCTCCAAATTTAAAGGGAAACTTTGCCGATTTTCAACCAGCTTTGTATCGTTGCGATGTGGGTGGTGTGCTTGGTTTGTAGGGCTGTCCTCGACCAAAGAAATTCGTAGTCAATAATCACTCATACCATTTTGTCAACCGATCAGATCAAATCATCAGATTTGCTTCTCCACGAAGAGTTGCACAAAAGCTCCACTTTAAATTTTGTGTTTACCAGAGATGTGCTCATAAGTTTCTTGGAAAAAAGTTCTTCAGCATGAAAATGCATAAAAAACAACACTGATGGTTTCCCTCCTGCGTCCCCCTGGTCTTCGCCAGTTGACACAAAATGAATGTTGAGGACGAGGTTGAGGATGAATGTTGTTGCATACACTACCCCAATCAGGTCTCACAGTAAGGTGTATAAATATCATGACATTACGCGGACATTCTGCGTGTCATTTTAACCTTTTCGTGTGTCATTTGTAGGCCGCTTTTCACCTGTCATTTGTCTGCCACGCAAATGTCCGCAGTTAGGTTCAGGCAAGAAAGCCACTAACTTTGTTCTGGCAAAAAAAAAAAAAAAAAACACTAAGTTAAGGTAAGGGAAAATGGCATGTTTGGGCTTAAAATAAGTAGCAAGTAAACTAATTAAAATACGTACAGAAACAGACTCCTACAGAAAACACAAAAAATGTGACAAATGTTACTGACAGTTTATCACACAAAACAACGGTCAACAACAGTGTCGAAGTTCGGTATTAGTTGGACCCATTAGTTGCTTTTTATACTACATCACTCTTACTGTAACATATACTGTATATGTATTGTATATATATTACCGTAGCATTTGTAAATGCTTTTTCATGCGAACAGGCTGACTACCCACATTATAGTGATACAAAGCTAGTTAAAAATCAGCAACGTTGCCCTTTAATGCACAAACATAGATAGGTATCAATCTTATCATCTAAGCCTCAGCAAACATATGTCTTGACAACCCAACAAACAGACATATATTGCAGGGAGATCTGATTCTCAGGTGGATACCATCGAGGCCGGTGTTAATGAGGCAACAATTCAAATTATACTGTGCTTGATTGAGTTGAGCAGATCAGTCACTTATTTATACTCTATAATTAGACTCAGACCCAACAGTTTATTTGACAGTCGGGTCTCTGTGGTGTGTTTATGCATGGAGTTCATGGCAGAGAGCAGATGACCCATAGTGCGATGGGAATGACCTCCAGCATTAATGACGGGTAACGATGATAGTCCCCAAAGCAGACCCCATGTCACTTTAATTTTGTCTTGTGGTTTGTTAAAGCAACACACACACACACACACATTACAGATTCTACAAACGTGACGTTGCTCCAGCTGATTACTTGAGGTCCCAGTGGTAACATTGGAGATGGCTTAAGTTCATTCATTCATTCCCTCAGTTCCCTAAAGCAAATATGAAGTGCTCCTGATGGCAGGCGGCGCTTGCAATCGAGTCGAATTGTATTGAATTGAACTAATTTGAATCAAATCAAATCCAGGTGAATTAAATATTTGTACAGCAAGTGTGCACATGTAGGTGTTTGTTCCAGTAAATCTTTTTCATTCTATTCACCCATGAAAATGCGTGCCGAAAGAGCAATTTGGGTCGGCCACAAGACGAGCACAACCAGACACGTAGAAGAGAGACACACATATCAATATGACTGTTGTAAACAAGAGGGCCTATATTGTGTATGTGTGTTTGTCTCCCACTAGTCTCTCTATCAGCAGTGAATCAGTGGAGTGTTAGGACATCGTTTAAGCTCTCGCACAGCATCAATACTGGCTCTATTGATTTTTTTCAAACAGTTAATGGAAGCCTTTAGGGCAGGAAAGCTAATTAAAATCATATGCAGGTCAAGCTCATTTAAAGACTCCCCATTAGTTTATGTTTAGCTTAACCACGCTTGACTGGAAAATCCATCCATCGGGCATCGTAATTGACTGGTGTTTCTAATGGCTTTCCAATGCTCCCGAGTTTCTCTGGCAGATTTCATGCTGCAGCTCTAATAACCCACATACAGAATCATTAAAGACGGTTGCTGCGTGTCCTGTATCCGCAAAGTATCTCGCCGATGCTTGGAGACAGTGATGTGTTTCATACTCCAGCCTTTGAAAAAAAACATAATGCACACAGAGGCAGATGCTGTAGTTTCTAATATGTGTGTGCTTCAGTATCAGTCTTCAATGGTTGTTACGATAAATATGGCCATAATAGACAGTATCCACTCATGTAGATGAGTTCCCACTGTAGCAGTTTATTTTTACTATCAGTTCAGGTTTAGGGCTTCTCCTCCTCAAACAAATATCTATTACATTATATCCAGACACTGACTAACTCATCAATTATCAAGACACCAGTACTAATTGATCAATTCTACACTTATTCTAGTCCAAAAGCATGTTACATATCCCTCCAATTCAAAATAACCCAGAATGAATCTAGATCACATGAGACAGCCCTGTCTCCTAAAAATTATGTTCCCAGGTGATGTAGTATATTGAGCAACCCTTAATGAAAGTTATGTGGAATAATAACATTATTAACTAACTATTAACTGGGTGTTGAGATGGACAGGGGGTCCCAACCAGTCCCAACTCACACTAGGGGTTGCCGTTATTGGAAATACAATTATCAATGCCAAACAATGAGAAATACTGTCCAGAAACCCTCACAAGTACTAAATTTAGCTTAAAAAAATATGGTCAAATCATAACATGGCAAACTCTAAAGCTAGAATGACATGGTTGGTACCAATGGATTAAGTTTTCTAGTTCCATATGAAACCAGTATCCTCACTGTAGCTTTAAAACTGAGCCCGCTACAACCTAACAGCTGCAAGTTGTGTTAATGCATTGAAGAAATGAGTGGCATTTAAATGAATTTGTGTTAACGCGTTATTGCCTTAACTTTGACAGCCGTAAAAAAAATACATAATATTGAGAATTGTGTTAAAAATTGTTGTAAAATAACTCATCTCTGATGTAATTTTCACAGGAAATATTCTGCCCAAATGGCTCAAAATCACTCATTTGACAGAAACTTCCTATTTTTTTCACTATTTGGTTTAATTGTACAGTTTACATGAAATATGAAATATCCATAAAACCTGTCACTAATCTGTCAGGGGCCATCAGTTTACCCAATAACAGAAAAGGTATCTCTCAAGGAAAATGCTTGGTAACCACCAGGAAACTGCTGTTGATGTCCTCCTGAAACAAAAAGTCAGCGTTCACTTACATCGTCATTTTAAGTCAAACCATGATGATTGTTTTTGTTAAACCTAACCCAGTAGTTTTGTTAGGTTTTTTTGTTTTGTTTCAATGTGTTTAAAGCTGCGAGGATGCAGCTTAGCTATATGGGAACATAATTTTGTAGGAGACAGGGTTGCATAATAATTAGATGCACAACATTAGCTTAGGAAGGAACATATAGACTCTAGCTGAAAAATAGACTGTGTATGTTTTTCTTTAGGTTTGTGAAAATGGCTCAATTAGAGCAATTATGGCTTTTGTATGATTGCCGTGGGAAGGAATGTGAAAGTGTCATGATGAGTTCTGTCTTGACATGCAAACACAGCTGCCACATTTCCACTGGCTATTATTTTCTTCCAGCTAGACAATGGTCCTGCATCTCCAACAAACACTTTGTTTTTACACGTCAGACTGTTTGTGTGCGTGCACACGTCTTGTATGCTTTTGCTTCCTGCAGACTGCGTTCCCTTGTTTGCTTGCACAGCTTGTGTGAGTGTGCGTTGTGCAGTGCCTTGCGGTGGGAGGCTGATTTGAATCTGCGAGTCAGAGGGAGATTGTATTTAGGCTGTGTTTATTGTTCCCTATCAGGGGCCAATATGCTAACAGCAGATGCCAGCCATCTTGTCGTGTCTTAGTTTGATGCCTCCGCTGCATGACTCTAGCCGCAAACCACACCACCCTGCCGCCACCGTTGTACCCAGCTGGCAGAAGCAGCGCAGGAAACCTTGCAACGTCGCAGCCTCAACAGAGTGCTTCATTAGACAGAGTTAGATCAGATAAAATCCCCCTGAGATGAATTTTCTCTGCCACTGAGGAGAGACGGAGCAGAGGATACGAGCCCGCTCTGATTGATATGGGCATATGAGAGGTTATACGTAGTAATAACACCTAATAAGATGTCAGAAGCATTGGCTTATTGATTTATTTTCTACTCCAGCTGCTCCATACTCTCTTTTTAAGATAAGAAATTATACACATGCACTCACAGA
The DNA here is from genome assembly GCA_947000775.1 of Pterois miles. Lineage (NCBI taxonomy): Eukaryota > Metazoa > Chordata > Actinopteri > Perciformes > Scorpaenidae > Pterois > Pterois miles. The sequence continues at coordinate 18,955,289 of CAMQGK010000637.1, forward strand.
CAGTAAACCCCTACATACACATGTATGTATACACACACACCCTGCCCTTTCAGCTTGCTGATTATGCTAATATTATTAGCCATTTTCACTCACGCATGATATTATGTTGTTCTATTTTTGCCAACATCTCAGACAACCTACCAAATTTGAAATGGTTATTAAGTTGGTGGTTATTAAGGAGAAGCCAAGCATTAAAATGCATTTAATGTAGAAGTGCTGGATGCTGCGCAGTACCGTACACCAAACCCCTCCAGCCCTGTTTCATCTGTCACCACATTTTGATCCAGTTAAAGTTACTGACCTGAGTTGCTGGTTGCTTGATTAACTGCAGGTTTTAGTCATTTGTAATGACAGTCATCATGAGTCGTTCAGTGAATAATGTCCTACATGTTTATGAAGTATTTCCATAAAATAAGAGTTGTTTAATAGATATTTGTCATTTGCAAATACCTGCTTACTTTTACTTTTGCTAACACTAACATTTTTAAAATCTAAATGTCCCTTAAGATTATTTAAATGTTATTCTTATATTATAACCACAGCACCATAGGGGGCAACTGAAATTTCTCTTTTGAATACATACATATAATAATGTGAACATTTCTGCTCCTCTTCTGCAAAACCAACTTTGCAATTATATTTAATTCTCAATGTCTCCCATTCAATTGCAACAAAGTGTAAAGCTTTTTGAGTTCCTGCTTCCCAGTATACCAATAGTACATTTTTTCCCACTCTGAGCATCTGATTTGACTGTTATCAGCTCATTAAATGTGTGCTATCAGTCGTTATAAGCCTCATAGATGTGGGTCAGCAGGGGCCTGCAACACCTACTACGTTGTTAAAGTGAAAGCGAAACAGTAACAAGCAACACTTCCTAGCACGCCGTCAAACTGAATGAAGCGTTTCTTCCTGAACACAGGCAAAGCAGCTTGTCTAATGAGGGTGGGGGAAGTTGATAAAGCACAGTATTGCAATATTTTGTGTGGCAATATTGTATCAATATACAGACGTCAAGTATCAACTTTTTATATATCAACTAACAATCCGACGGCCGCTGTTGTGTCTTTCAGAGGTTGTAGTGGGCTCAGTCTTAAAGCTAGAGTGAAAATAGTGATATCATATAAAACTAGACAATTGATTGTTAGCTTGTCGGGAAAAAACACAAAATAAAGCTCCAAAACGAGGCTAAATTTTGGCAAGGAAAAACTGGCATGGCCATTTTCAGAGGAGTCTCTTGACCTTTGATCTCAAGATTAAGAGATGACAACTCTGAGATGATGATATTTTATTAGTTAAAACAGTTAGTTGACAAACTGCATAATTTGCATTTGGAAACAAGGTCAATAAATCACAATATATCATATCGCAATAGTAAGCATGTCGTTAAAATCGCAATAAGATTGTATCATGACTCAAGTTTCGTGATAATATTGTATCGTGGGGGCTCTGGTGATTCCTAGCCCTGCTGTTTGGGTTTAGGCAACAAAACCACTCAGGTAAGTCTAGGGAAAAAGATTGTGTTTTTGCTTAAAATAAGTGAAAAGTGAAAGTAAACACAATGACAACTACAGGTTATTGGTTTCACACACGATGCAAACCTTGGTTTACCCTGTGTTTTGTGTCCCATCAATCACCCCCAACCCTCCACCCCATATGGTGTTTGACATTGTCCATATTTCAGAGCCTGACTTCCACATTCGCTCTTGTCATAACTACTATGGTTACTTAAGGTCACCATTGTCTTCTTTTATTCCTTCTTTCAATGATCGCCAATGTGAATAGACGTTGATGCCTACTTGTAGGCGTAGCAGGGCCCTTCTGACCTACATCTATGAGGCTTATAAGCATTGACGTCCATTTAATGACTTGATAACAGTCTAACTGGCTGCTCCGAGTGTGGAAGGAGATTTAGAGAAGACCAGGAAATGAAGGACCAGAGCACAGAGCTTTAAAACCATCACTTGTATGAGGCTATAAAGAGATAAAGCCGACCACAGATGGAGACCGAATGGACAAAAAGAAGCAGGCGGTGAGGGAAAAGGAGATGAAAATAAGAGGGCTGAAGGGACCAGAGGTGTTCATTTTCTATCAGATTTGTAGCAGTAGGTCTCTAGCTAACAAGCTCAAACCCCTACAGCCCACAGCTCTCATGTCATCTAGCCCCCGACCCCCAAACCCTAAACCTCCATTCCTGATCCCCCATGCTTCCCCTAATGCCCAGCCTCAGACAAAGAGAGAGCTGCATTCCCCAGGCTCACTACTGTAGAACAAATGACAAATAGTGTCTGTGGCATCATTTCACTTTGAATACACCTGAGTAAAGCAGGCCTACATTGTATATCCACATAATGAGTCAGCTCTGTAACATTAGATGATACAGTATAATACACAATAATGGCTCTCAGGGCAGTTACATCTGCTGACCTCTCTTGGGAGCACCATCACAATTATTCACCCAGCAGAAATTCACAGAGCAAAGCTAATGCAATTCAGTCCAAGGAAAGAAGACGTAGCTTTCCTCAACTTATTTTCAATTAAAACATGATGATCTTATGGGAGAATAGCTGTGTGGATGTTTATTCCCAATGACTTGAAATACACTATATAGAATACAATAATGGAGGGTCAGCATGGATGCATACGATGATTATTGCTGACAAGGTGGACAGGTGTTAATCTATTGTGTGCATATGCACATGTCAGCCACTGGATTTCTTGTTGTGCTATACAGCCTCATTGTAAACTGGCTGCATCCTAGAAAAACTCGCTCTGTATTCAGCACACATTCTTATCAGACTGACTGCTTGCTGAGGTCAACTGGTTCTCTGTAGATCAACAAGACCCAGAATCTGCCGCAGCATGCTGACAATAGCAATTTTAGCATGCCGATATTTAGCAGAAAATGTTGAACATGGACATTATGCATGCTAATCCTTGTTAACATTCTCCGGGTGTGAAAAGTGAAGCCAATGCAGAAGTGCCTTAATCTTGCATTCTTTCTAACAGCCAGCAGGGGGCGACTCCTCTGGTCGCAAAAAGAAGTCTATGAGAGAATGAGCCTACATCTCGTTTGATTTATTATCTCAGTAAACATTGTAAACATGAGTTTATGGTCTCAATCGCAAGTTTCAAGTCTGCTTCAATACAGCATGATGTTCTTTTAGTAAATAATGGTCCCGTTTAGAGTCAAATAGACCATAACGCAGGATATGCTTTAGGGCATGGCTACTTTGTGATTGACAGGTTGCTCCCACGGCATTGTCTGGTCTTTCGTCTTACAAATTTAACCTTTTCACAGTGTGTTTTCAGTTCATGAAAGTTGATTATAACCTTATTGGTTGCCTAAAAATGTCTTATTCAGCTTTCAGATGTACTCAGCTCAGCCCTCTTGTGTCACTTCAAGTTGAAAAGAACCAACATGGGGAGAGGAAAAATGCCAAACGAAAGGCTTAAAAATAGCAGTCCACAAACCAATGAGTGGCGTCATGGTGACTACGTCCACCTCTTATATACAGTCTATAGTTAATTGGCACAAACTATACTGAGGGGATTTCATTAGTTTTACAGGTATTTGGTGCTAAACCACAGTATTGGACAATAAAATAACATAACAAAATAAGTAACAACATACTGCTCATTAACTTAATGCATTGCAACTTCATTTTAATAAAATCCGTTATCCATGGACTCATGCTAGCAGCGACCAGCAACATAAAGTATACAAATAATTTACAGACCTCAAGTAAAACTGCATCAACAACATCATCTTATTGACCTCTTAACCTTCAATTGTTTGTGTATTATTGTATATCACAATGTACTATATTTCCCCTTGTGTATGTTTAGACTCAGGTATACCGGGAGCACCTTATGATGGTTACAGCGCATGCTGCCACATTACCGCAACGTTACCTTTAAACTGCAGCGCTACATCAAAACACACACTTAAAATATTAAACGTTATCAAGCTATAGGGAGGTGTTCAGTCTTTCGCATATGGAATTAAGCAGCACACCCAAACAAATTTGGTTTGTGATATTTTTGTAGTTGTTTCTTTCTTAAAGTTTCTGAATAAAAGAAGTTAGAAAAGTCTAATGACTAGAGGGGAATCGTGCATTCACATGAAATCATTTTCAGTTTCTATGTATTTTGCAGGTCAGTGTTGTTTATATTTGCACACATTTGAAGGCTAAGTGTGTACTGAATCAATAGCCATATTAATTTCAGGATACTCACCAAAGATGACCGGAGTCAATTCAATTCTTGTGACTACAGTAAAGGCCTTGAAGCTGAAGCTGCGTGTTTTGTGTTCAAACCAGGTCCGTCTCTGGTTGGGACTCTGAAGAAGGACTGGGCCTCTCCAAACAGCATTGCTCTCTCCTGGCAGCAGCCTGAACAAACAGCGCTGCTCATCCTCGACTACGAGATCAAATATTATGAGAAGGTACAGTTACGTCTACTTATGTCCAGATCCAGTCTAAAGTTGAATGGCCGTATTTGGGTTAGAACAATATTTCTGATCCCTTTTTTCAGGGCATAAACTTATTTGTAGAAATTTATTTGGACAGAATTTTGTGATTTCACAAAAAAATAAGGAAGCATGTAAAAACTATTAAAGTTCGTCCATTCATTGTGTCATTATTTTTCAGAAAATCAACAGATATTTGTGAGTCTAATAAGCACATCTGGCCCACACCAAAAAGTCTTACTAACGCTTCTGACTTAACAACTTGGCACAGCTATGCAGTCCACTGATTAGAACGGGATTTCATCCTGCTGAAACGTTATCCGTGATGTTGTCCAACTGAAGGGTAGTAGTGTGTGAAAGTTAAGCTGCTGGAGATTGTTTGCACAGCCAAAGAAGCTCAAATAGCTCAAATGTATCATCATCTCCACTTTAAAATCACACTGCTCTGAATTACTGTTGTACAGATACGTGGTTTCAATGTTGATCATCAATTGAGATTTGTTTTCTGTAGTTGTTTTTCCTGAAAAGGGATGCAAGTATATAAGCTAACATAATTGTTGTTTTTTTGTGTGTAAACGGTAATTTATTTTCTGCAATTTAGAGATTTAAGAGCAATCCAAGTGCAGCATAGCAATATATGGAATATTTATGAAAAGAAATACAGTATGAACTGCTGTAGTTGGGCTGAGCTTCAATAACAGCCAAACACATCAGCTCCTCTTGTCTAATCAGTCCAAAGAATGGCCTCCTAAGAGAAAAAAAAATGTTATTTTCCTGCAGTTTAAGGGTCCCAAGGCACAAATACAGTCTATAGTGCCCATTATATTATTATAAAGCACTCCAAATATGCTTCCAAGGACATGTAATTACCATTAAAGCTTATCTTTTTTTGCTGAATCGACAATTAATTTATGCTCTCTCTGCATGATTATGTGCACATTACTTTAAAATTTTGTCAAGAAAGTGATCAAGTTTGAAGGCAGTTTTTGTCACTGGTTGTGTAATCAGCAGCTGCCATAGTGAAAGAGACAGTAGCACATATTGGCGAGTGTAAATTGAGTTGAATCTGGCTGTCAGTCATTAGAAACTGCTTGGTGGAAACCTGTTAATTAGATTATTTTGATCATCTTCCACAGGAACATGAGCAGTTGAGCTACTCGTCGACACGCACCAAGGCTCCCAGTGTGATCATCTCAGGTTTAAAACCAGCCACCTGGTACGTCTTCTGTGTACGCACCCGCACGCCAGCTGGATACAGTTCTTACACCCCGAAATATGAATACAAGACTACAGGAGACTGTAAGTACCTGAGACCACTGACAGGACTTGTTACAGGTGTGATGTGTCTTGGTGTGTATGTGTGCATCTTTTCATAGCAAAAGGACAAGATATGGAAAATCCTCTTTGAGCATGTTGCTGCCCCTCACCTCTACAAACAATCAGAACAAAACTGGGATTTTGGTCTGGGGTTAAGATTATGATTGGAATTAGGTATATGTGAGGGTAAAACAACAGTTTTTCTTCATTGCAGAGAATATTTAAGGTGGCATGTGCAGAAATCATGTAAAGTAATGGCAGCAACAAAACATGATGCCAGTGAAAAGGGTCAGCCATCCATTATTATATATGGTATTGTATCTATATTGTTTAAACAAACACTATCAATCTCAAAATCCATCAACACATGTAATGGCTGTATCAAAGTGTGTAATAGACCTGCCTGTCCACAGGAAGAAAGCATCAGTGTCACCGAGGCATGAATATACATGCCTGCACAGAGGTGCAGTGTTATGAAGTGAAGGTTATCTCGTGCATGAAAAGTTAGAAAGACCACTTATGGTGGACCAGTGGGGAGGTGGATGGGTCCAAAAAACACCAGACTTTCAAGTGGGAGGCTGGTATTAGTGTTTTGTGTCACGTGACAACCGTTTTCCATACTGGCATTACGTGTTGTTATTGTGTACGTGTTTTACTTATGTCTTATTTAAAAGAAGTACCCTAACATGATGTTTTTTCCTTAACCTAACTAAGTGGTTTTCTTGCCTGATCCAAAGTACTGCACATTAATGCACAAAAATTCACACCTCTGCAGGACATGACACTGACACGCTGTCCTCTGGTAGACAGGCAGGTCTATTACAAGCTTTGCCGTGATATGGGGTTGCAAGGTCAGTCAAGACCTTTACTTGTGCATAAAAAAAAAAAATCACAATTTAGGCGAAGAAGCAGCGGCAAAACAGGCTGCAAGCATCAGTTCAGGGTCAGATGAAGTTCATGTACTGTAGCCTGGAGCAGCGCTCAGGGCGGCGTGCACCAAGAGCACAACAGCAGATAATAAGGCTGGATGTGATCCCGCCAACAGGAGCATCCAGAGTAGCATAGCAACTGGCAACTTCTTCATGAGATCCTACGACTGAAATAAACATTTATACATACAGTGACAAAATCACAAACACTGTCACATCACACCGTCATGACTGTCAGTCCTCACAAGAGATTCGCTTTGTTTAAAGTGAACAGAACTCCCATGATTCCCTATTAATCACAACTACCATACACAGGAAATATGTGTGTCCCTTTTTCCACTCTTACTACAACATCAAATAAATTACCGTTGATTTAAGTATGAAATCAGCTTGAACTCATTGTATATTATGTCAAAGTTAATTTGGAACCATAGCGAAGTTATATTATGAACTGGCCTTGAAATACAGTGTAGATTAAATAAAGTATAGACTGATTTAGTACGCGCACTATGTTGCTAAAGCAGTGAGAAGATTTGACATCAGGATTTAATATCGGCTGTACAGCTAAATATACTGTAGCTGATTTGTTGGAAGCAACCAAATTCACATGATCCTTTTCACAATTCCCAGTTTTCTCGTACTTTTTGCTCCTGGATTGGCTTTTCTTAGAATATAGTTCAGGATTGCAATGTTATTGAGGAAAAAAGTATGACAAAAATGATTGGGATGGTATGATTGGAAAGTGTTTGGCAATAAGGTGAAATATTTGTTATCACTATGGGTTAAAACAGGGGAGATATCAGCATTGTCCCTTTATGATATTGCATTTGACTTTATTGAAATGTCTTCTTACTGTTACATTATTAGTTGTTTCTTGTGCATGTTGAGACAAAATTTTTTGTCCCTTTTAATGTGAATTTCTACATATTTTAGTCAACAGGTTTATACTGAAAATGTGGTTGAATGTTTCACTTTTCCAGTAAAAAAGAATAAAAACATAAAGATCTTTTTATTGTCACAAATTGTCACTTATCCTACCAGAGGACAGCGCAGCATTCCCAAATAGAATATATATATATCAATACAATATATTGTACATCTGTTAAATGGTTCACAGAAGACATTAATGTGTTTTTCAGGAAAATGTATTCATGATTTCAATTTGTGTCAATCACATAGTAGTCACAACATGTGAGTTAAAGCATTGTAGTACTTACAGGTAGATAAAACAATGCTAAATTTTAGTAGTAAATGAAGATTAGAAACGTTTGAATATCTTTAATTACAGCTGATTTCCTTTTAAATTTTTTGTTTGGTATCTGTTAACTGTGATTCATTGCAGTCAGAACATCTGGCCTCCCTACAGTATAAATTTCATATAGGGTGTATTTACAAACCTTAAACCCCTTAACGGTTGCGATGGCAGTTGAAGAATTGAATACAATCATCACGGGAGTCCGACAACACAGTCTTGATGTTCGGTGTATTTTGAATCAATGTTTTTTTTTTTGTGTGTGTGTGTGTGTGTGTGTGTGTGTGTGTGTGTGTGTGTGTGTGTGTGTGTGTGTGTGTGTGTGTGTGTGTGTGTGTGTGTGTGTGTTGGTACGGTAGCAAGTCTACTCATAAAATACAAAGGTCCAGCTGCCCTTTTATGTTGGTTCAGGTATTGTTGAGGGCTGATTTGGCTCAGTGGTCCTCTCCCTTCCAAAGCTGCGCAGCTTTGCTTTATCTACGGATCAGACGGTGCTTGGCCAAGCCTTTGTATTGCCTGGCCTTTTATCTGAAAGAGAAAGCAGATTTTGGCCCCTGTCGCTCTCTCCCTCCTTGTCAGTCTGTCTGTCCGCTTGTCACTCACTGTCTCATGCACTCGTTCTTCCATCCGTCTGTCACTTCCGCCCTGTTTTCCTCGGCGCTCACCTTGCATTCTGCATCTTGTCCTCTGCCGCCCATCCACACACACACACACACACACACACACACACACACACACACACACACACACACACACACACACACACACGTCATTACAGCATCAGTGCAACACATCTGCTTAGTTAGTGATGTGAAGAGTGTGTGAAGTTGACATCTGGGAGGATTGTCTCATGTGATCTGTGCACCGCCACTTTCGCTCCCCCTCCCTCGGAGTAGTCTGTAATTACTTTTATCCAGTCAAACACACACACACACACACACACACACACATTCCTTACACATATGTGCTCACCCACATACTATATAAACCCACATGAGCCTCCCTCTTTGGCTAGCGACCACGCACCCTGATCTCCAATTCATATTCATTAAGCGTGAAATATTATAGAAATAAGTTTGGTAATAGCAATCGTCTTTCAATTATCTCGGATTCGTTAGCCTTGTGACAAGACACAGAAAAGGGAAAATCATGAATATCAAATGGAACCAATTTAACCAAATGATCATGGACTAAGTCACAATTTCATGAATGAATAATATTAATTAAACAGCAGCAGGCATATGAATCATTCCAGTACAAAAGCTGACGGAGGGTTTTTTGCATTACAAAGAGCTGATCAAAGATCTCTCCGTAATATCTGGCTATCATGAGAGCGAACATGGTCTATGTATGGTGCATTGATGGAGGGGAATATTGAAGATGATGTTGAATGAAAATTTGCCCAGTCTTCTCATTTTAACCTGCCTCCCTGAGTAATTTCCTTCTTTTCTCCCCTCACTGCTTTTATCATCCCTACCTGCTCTTTACATTCAACTTCTACTTCTCATCTTCTTTCCTTCTTTGCCTTCTTATCCACACCTCCTCTGCCGAACCCCATATCTTTTCCCTTCTTCCTAACAATCCGCCATTTTCTGCCACTTTCAGCATCCGACATCGCCTCTGACCAAGGCCAGGTGTTGGTCATCGTCACAGCAGCGGTTGGTGGCTTCACCCTCCTCGTCATCCTCACCCTCTTCCTCCTGATCACTGGAAGGTAAGAGCACTTCAGAACCCTTGATTTCAATTTATGCAAAGAGCCTCATTCAGTGTGTTGCTACTCTACTCTGCAGTTTTCAAAGCGCATATTCAGTTGATAACTTTTAAAATCAACCAGTCCAACCCAGTATCACGCCAAAGCCTGTCTGTTCGCCAGAGGACAGCGTGTCAGTGTCACATTTTGTGTCGCAGACACGAGAATATTACGCACCACTATTAACGTCCAGTACCAGCAGGGGGCAGCAAAGCTCATTCATTTAGGTTCAGGCAATAAAAGTTAGGCTAAAGGAAAATGTCATGATTAAGCCTTAAACTGAGTAAAACATTCACGCAAACAGCTTAACATCAGTACAGAAAACGTGACAAATGTCCAAAGACAACTTTCACGAGAAAACACTTGACAAATATCATTAACGTAACTCACAAAATAAAACACCGGCCTCAAACACCAGCCTCCCGACTGAAAGCCATGTTTGTTGGTTAAGCCTTGTCAGTGACGTTTACCTGCACAAATTATGCCCTTTTCCCAAAAACTTTTTCGTAAAAAGACAATATCCTATTAAGCTTTTTACACGGCTAATAAAAAATAATATTCCACTAATATTCTCCTGTACATGCAGCCGTGCATACTCTGATTAATGTAATCGGTGGCAGACTTGTTCGACCTTCAACCACCTTCTTGAAAAGCTTAGCATTGCGATATTTGTGCATGTCTAAAAACCTGTGGATATCTAAATCTTTCATGATTGTTTAAAAGCAGACATCTTTGTGCTTTCGACCAGAGATGTTGGCTTTTCTTTTGGGCATTCGTCTCTGCAAACTGTCGTTTTTTCGGCTTGTCTACAACGCATAGAGCTGATTGTAAAAAGGCAAGAGCAAACAGCCATAAAAACTCTGCTTGAGACGTACTGTATATCGTGAATGCGCTGATAGACAGTATGTCCAAAGAATGCTCCTAAAACCTGAATAATAGCCACGTATCCCACATGTCTTAATCGAAAATGCTCCATTCAGAATATCTAAATGAAATATACTGTCTTCATAGCCTGTATCAAATTCGAAGTGCATCCCTTATTAATATTATTAATTGCATATGTGGTCCTGCAGTGTCTGCTTTGAAAAAGGCAGATGTGGTCAGTGCACCAACTTCATGATCCTTCCTTTATCTCTAGAACTGTATAAGTTTCATATTCCTGAGCTTACAGTTCAGTTGTTCAATATTTCCTCAAGGAAACTGGTAAAACCTGACACTACAAAAGACTGTATTACATTTTGTTCAACACTTTGTATGCCTCTAAACTGAAGTGATGTCAAAGACATCAGAGGGAAGGCTGGTACGAAGTCTGCACCATCTCTTAATTAGATCTGTGTGTGACCTTATACACATGTTCGGTATATAAATATGTGCGTATGAAGATGTTTCGCAGCCTAGAATATTGCATAATGTAAGAATGATTATGGTTATTATAAACTGTTACATTACTTACGGTCCGTCAACATACCTCTATAATGGAGGAGGTGAAAACACAGATACACATGTACAGAAATATTCAAAGAAGGAATGAAAGGCAAAGCTAGACTATTTCTGTGTGAGTGAATATGTGGGAAAAAAAGTTTCAGACATGTGAAATTGAGAAGGTTTGGAGACTAAATTACAACCTACAGTAACTGAATATAAATGAATTGTTCACAAACACAGACAGAAATATTTGATACCACACATCCATGGAGTGTTTCACACAATACTGCACATATTTTCTTGATATGTTTGTTGTTTTTTTTCCATAAAGATTCACAGGAGCCATTTTCATAGAGAATGATGCAACCATTTATAGTATCCTGTTAAGACTATGAAACAAATGTACCATACGATTGCATTCAAGAGCATATAACAAACAACATTACCAGAGCTCATGTCAGTTAATTCAAATATTCTGTGTTCAAAAATTATATATATATATATATATATATATATATATATATATATATATATATATATATATATATATATATATATGGAGTCATTGGGGGGGTTTTTTGGGAGCAGTGGTTTAAAGATGTGAACACAACACTGACATCACCTTTTAAGTTTGATCACCTGATGAATGTAAGTCCAATATTCACTCTCTGTTAGCTCTATTATCTCTAGTCTGGTCTCTAGCTACTAAATATCTGTCTTTTTAGCTGCTATATGCTCCACTGTGTTCACCAGCTGGTCGCTAACTGTGTGTGTACGCCGTTTGGTGCTGAGCAGGTAGTACACTGGGTTTTTAGAGCTTTTGCACTGAAAAACAGATGCCTGCTGCAAACTCGTAAATAATTATCTGAATCTCCCAATAAAGCTCTGTAAAGCAGAGGGGTGCTTTTATTATAAGAATATTTTTTTATTATAATGATGCTGAGATGTTGTGACTGATACAATTAGTGCTCCAGATCAACCTTTCTGTCAACACTGTTTCTTCAGTTGTTTCTCTTTTGGTGTTACCTTTGGTGAAATATGCTCGTAATCAGGTCGTATTAACGGACATTTACAAATTTGAAGTCCAGTTTGACTTAGGTACACTTCATGCATCAGCGGTGAACTCTTTATACGCATGTGATGGGGGATTGCACAAAAACAGGAGCAGATATGATAATTATGGTTGATTACACATTCTGCTGAATTGACCAGGGGTCACATGATTTGCTAGGGTCAGATTTGCATAGAGATATCTCATCCTCTGAGGGCATGTGCAAATAATGAGATGACCTCAAATTAACCTTTATTCTACAGAAATCTAAATGTCAGCCAGAATGATTGGAGATGAAATGAAAGGGATGTTTCTGCTGTACCATGGATCCATCTACCATGTGCTAGAAACTTTGGAGGACACATCCTAAAAGCATCTCTATCAAAAAGACATTAAAATCAGATGCTGCTTCACATGTCCTGCCACAGAACAATAAAACAGTCAGTAGAGAGGGTCCTAGAGCATACAGTCATAAAGGAGCACAACAAAATATAAGGCTGATGGGTCCAGCAGACAGCAGATAGACAGATGCACTCGCACGACCGAACATATAATCTCCTCCCAGGTTTACGCCTGGTGGAGATAATAAAAACATTTTAACAAGTTCAAACAAAACAAAAAGAGGAAACAAAGTGCCAGTGAATTCAATTATGACATAAAAAAAAAAAAAACATTTGGTACAGCTGACGTAACGTCTCATGACTTAACATTGTCAGTAAAAATCAGTCAACTTTTGGTTTTTCATGTGTTCAATTCATGTTTGTTTATTTGGTTTTTATCATTGCAGACATCTACTCGCCCGTGTCCTTCTAAAATCCATGCTTTCAGCTCTAGCTTTGTTTTTATTTTTGATTTGATTTGTTCAATGTTTTTCATCTAATTTCAATGTATAATTGATTCCCAACATCCTACGTCATTGCATGCAATCTCTTGTCTCCAGTGTTTCTTAATGATTTATCAAATTCCCAGTAATTTCTATGTTGTTGTTGTTTTAGTGCCTAGAGCGACCGCATTTATCTTAGTTGACCCTTCACCCCGCCCCCTGCTGCTACGCTGCCAGAGCTGGCACACTAACTCATTCCCTGCATAAATAACTAGCGAATTTTTGGAAAAATGAAAAAGCGAGTTCAGAGAGCAGCAGACAGAAGGATCTATTATATGTGTTTGGAGGATATATCAGGATGTCGAACTAATTCAGGAGCAATTTGCAGCATGAAAAAGATAAAGATAGAAGCTAAAGTCTACAGATCATTGTGTAAAGGTAAACCACCATCACCTGACAACGGAGACAGAAGACAATGAAATTAAGAAATAACAATGTTCCCGGTAACAAGTATCATGTGCCACAGACACAGCGTTTAAACTTCAAAATCTACAAAACCATCCTGAAAATGAAGAAAATCTGCAACAACTGCATGAGAGTCTATAGATCAGAGGTGTGTAGTTATCAGGAGCAGCAGGTCGATGCCACGCTATGATTGGCCAGTCTGCGATCAGGCGGGACTTAGCAAGAAGTCAATTGAGGTGGCTTCGCGGTCAGTTACTGGGTTGATAGAGACTTCTGTAACCTTGTTAGTAATGTCACTGATGAAGTCACTTCATATTCTTTGGTCTGGGTGTTTGTGACGTAAAAGTATCTATAAGATCGAAACATAAACACACACTATGTGTTGCATTCTGGCCTCTGATTGGCTCCTTGGGACGTCCAAGTTGGTGAAAACATCGATGGCAGCAACATAATTTTTTCTGCCCCAGGAAGCGCAGATTTCTTTCACTTTCAAACGAATGTCCTCATCAGTTTTCTCTGTGATGCCACGTAGCCTCAGGTTCCATCTTCTGCTGTATCTGTCAGTTTCATCGACCTTTTGTTCGATCTCAAGAACTTTCCTCTCAAGGCCATTGCGCTTGCTTTTCAGTGTGGAGTTTTCTTGTTTTACATCAGACACCTCCAGAAAGCAGTGGTTGATGGTTTTTTTTTAATCCTCAATATTCAAGGCTTTTTTGTTCACTGTGCATTTAAGGTCATCCACACTTTCATCGATTTTATTAGTTTTGTTTGTCAGGCCATGAATTATGTCGTCCTGTACTTCACTTTGACATGTCTCATAAACAGGATTCATCTTTGCTTTCGTTGCCTTAGCTGATCTGTTCTTGGCCGGTGTGTTGGGGACGAATCACTTTTGCCACCTTTGTTGGATTTGCAGGAATAGGAAGGAGTCATATTTTTCCCTTGAATTGTCAGTTTCAATTTCTATCATTGGTTCCCTCACAATGAAGGTTTACTTTTGGTCTTCCATTTTTAAGCTTTTGCTAGCTTCAAAAAGTTAGCGCCAAACTGTATTACAAGAAAAGGAGGGTTTTCCAAAAAATACACTTGGTAGCTGGTAGTTGGTAACTTTGGAAGCTAATTAGGTTGACATTTAACTTGTAATGTAATATTTGTGAGGAAGACCTGAACAGCCAGTGACATTATGAGGTGATGCTCTATCTTACAAACAATTTAAGACTGTGACCTCATTGGCCTGAACTAATTGATGCATGCTGTCACATTAAAGCTTTAAAACAGCAAACTAGATCAAGTGGATTCGCTTGTTGGGGTGAAGTAAATCTTCAAAATGCTTCACTTGAAGTTCAACTTGGGTAAACCGTGACACAAATTGGGCAAACCATCTTGACAGTGCTGAACTTTCAGTAAGAGTCCAAATTGGAGCAAACTATCCTTCTTATTATCTTATTATTATAAGTTATATTATGGCTGTGCTGTACCATAAACTTTTATTGACCATATACCAGCTACTCCACTACAGAAGGAAGGTTTGCAGACAGTTATGAGACAGGAAGTGGTACAACAGTGTCTCCTGAATAAAGTGTCTGAATTGTCCTGTTAAAAATTGAGCTAGTGAATGTATCAACTTGGGAGTTTTTAAATATTTTTTACCCAGACCCGGAAAGTGAGTCCCCCCCAAAACAAAAAAAAAGAAAAAAACCCACCAAGCCGGAGCCTGTCGTCCCTGAGCAGCTGTCAATCACTCACAAACTGCGATCAAACGGTTAAACCATTCAACGCACTTTCTCATTTTACAGCTAAACAGTACATTGATTGATTGACAGCTGCCTTCGCTGAATGAACAGCCAATAGGAACACTCTCTGAAGTGACCTGTGATTCGCCAAAGTCTCCCCTCACGGGCAAGATTTTTTAAAGCCTGAAAACACTGCAGAAATCAAGTTTTCTCTCAGATGACTTGAATTACAGTGCTGTGCTTTTCTGCCCAATGATGCAAATTCTGCCTGCTTCATGTGTAAAGGTATCCTGTGTGATAAGTAATTAATAGTGGAAAGCAACATGAAAGTTCATCAGTCGCTTTTAATTTAAAAACTATTGGTATCTGCAATTCCGGCCCTGTATTTTTTGGTATCGTATCAAACAAAATTTTGTGGTATTGCCCAACCCTAATAAATTTAATGAACACAGCACAAAATGGCATTTTCAAACAGTTGGCCCTCAGTCTCTCCGGAGCCAGGATCTGACGCCAATTAGAGAAACGGCAGCCTACAACACTTGCATCTTCATTTTCACATTGAACTATGCTGTTGCCAGAAAATTTCCACGAGTGAGCAGTGAACTTCACAGATATGAGATCATTGTTTGCATCAGACAAGGCGCACTACCTCACAGTGAAGTCCTTTTGCGTTGGCAGGATGTGAGTGTCAAAGGAACTCTTAAGTCCATCACCTTAAAAAAAAAGCGGCAGATTTATGGCAGGGATTTACTGTGTTTTTCTTATTTTTTCGATGTGATCCCAGTGTGTGTAGGAGTGTCTGTGTTCCTGGTTTACTTATTAAAAACTCTCTCACACACACACCAGGTGTAAGCGCTAAAGCACGCCCTTTAGGCTTTTTGCATTCTAGCACAAGAAGGACCTTTTTTTACCTGAATTCAGCTAAAAGCAGTAGCAGCAGTGTGTTTATCACAATCCGTCATATCTGCGATCCCTCTGCCCTGTGTAGGAGGGACTTTCACTCTCTTTCAGTTTTAAAAAAGCTCCAAATGTACTTGAGCTGCCTGGGAAAGATGAGAGTTTTCAGTTACATGGCTCCCATAGATGTGAGGTTGTACAACACAAGTGAGGCTATAAGAGGACCTGCACTGTATGGGGAGTTTTAACACCTGCTTGCCCTTAAATCATCTATGTTTGCATCTGCTCATGCTACATTTGGAGAGTGATACTAGAGCAAAGCTGTCACGACTGCACAGATGTTGCCTAGCTGGAGAGTTTTATTATGTGTGCTCTTCATCCTTGAGCTTTCTGTCAGTCTCTGCATCGTTTCGTTCAAATTTTCCTTCATCCTTCGTTTCTGTGCCCTCAGTCGAACTAGAAAGATGTGGCATGGTGAGGTGACGGTGAGGAGTGTTAGGGCAAGAGAGCAGAGGTTTGAATTACACTGATGCTTTGATTAAGGCTCTCAAGGAAGGTTGTTTTACTGAAGTGGATGCGTCTGTGTGGGTGTGTAAAGTGCTTGTGAATATGTACCGTAACAATGCTCAACAGCCCAGAGAGCAGTGGCAGAAGCCAAGGTCTTTGTGTGTGATAACTGTCTTTGTGTGTGTCCGGATGTGTGGCCTTTTCAACATGAAAGCCGGTGAGACAGAGGGATCGGCGGATGAATGGGATCAGAGGATAGGACTGGAAAAGACTGATAAAGGCACATGCCAACGTTTCTTTAATGAACAGCTTGACCCCATCAGCAGAGGTCAACAGTAGCTTTCCAAATCCCCTTCTTGTCCTCCCTGCCAGTGTTACCCACCATGTTATCTACTCTGTCCATCAGTGTCCAGGATCCCACAGACTTCACTTAGCCGAAGCCCAATCTGGCAACCCGTGGCTCGTAGCCCTCTGACACCTGCTCTAATGTGGCAACCCGGATTATGTTAAGTCTTCAAAGAGGAGGAGGCTCACACACGATCACATGAACACATACACACTTCATACAAGCAAGGGTTTACACACACACTTTTTCCACTAGCACACTGTGGGCTTTTCACTCCTGATGTATTTAATATTGCGCTGCATTATCGAATCATTTAGCCACTTTAGTAATCAATACAATACTCTCTACCATTATTTGCTGTTTTTGTTGATTAGAGCAGTTAATGAGGCAGCACCCTCGCTTCATATCACATTTTAAAAAGAGGAAATTTATCCTTTCAGAAAATCAGCAATGTGCGCAATTCATTCGGAGGCTGATCAAGCATGAAGAGAAAATATATAAAACTCTGGATATATTTCCCTCAGGATATGGTGGAGACCAAAACAGAGCCGAAATGAGATACTGGGCTTACATCGGGGACCCATACGTGACATGCAAATGTTGTTCTGTTTGCTAGCACGTTCCATAAGGTGATAACATGTCAATGTTATGTTTGTAGTAATTAGTGCGACTGATCTTAAGGGAACCCATATACATTATTATATAGTATTTAATTCACAGTGTGCACATAGTCTGATACAAATTCTAATAACGACACGTATATCACAAATCTGTGACTGCATATAAGGGACATTGTAGGAAAAACAAATAATTACACAGCCAAAGGAGGGGGATAATATTCAGAAAATAAATCATAAATCAAATCATAAATTTGTCAGGGTTTTTGTTTTTTGTAAATGTATGGCTTTATTCGAAGAGAAGTTTTTTCTCATTCATTTATGGTTTTAGTTTTTTCTCATTTTAATGATTTTTTGCATGTCAGATCTTTTTAAAAATGTGAATATTTTATATAATTTGTTTATTATTATGTTTATTTGTTTGTATGTTTTCCAGTGCAGGGAAAAAAATCAAAGCCTTCCAAAATTTGTCAGCTTTCATCCGAGCCAACTGCCGACAGCATCATTATCAGATGTATCAGATGAACAGCATGTGAGCAAATAGGAATTAAGTCACAACCTGGAGTGTTGTCATTTTTAAGTACACTCGGCTGCGATGGGACTTTATGAAACGGGCAGCAGAGTTCTATATCCAATAAATGATGAAATATGGGAAAATTTAGGAGATCTAGTGAGAAGTGGGAGCGAGCGTCCCTCGTGCTCACGGTCATTAATGAAGCCCTCTACTGCAAAATAGGTTTTAAAATTCATCACTGTGAGAGAACACGGAGCACATTTCTTCATATCGGTATTTTCCATCTCGCTGCTCTTCTTCAGCCATGACACCTCCTCCTGCACACCAGGTACAAATATTTATTAACATTTCATGTCCATTTTGTAACCGTCACTGCTGAACATTTACGTGAACATTTAACCATGTTTGAATGACAAAAAGCCAAAACAAATGTTTGACTTAAACCTGGTATCCAGCCGTGCAGATAGTTTCTATATATTTATAAATGTTGTTGAGATTTGATTTGATAATTCATTAACATTGTATTTGGGTTGGAGCAGAATTAAGACCTTTCAGCTTAATGTTGTGCAACAGTGAAAAACCTGCAGATCAATTTGAAAGTATTATAAGGTTTTGTTTTTTTAGTGGTGCGGTGACCCTTTTCAAATTGCATCTAAATGTTCATAATGATATTCACCATGAAAATATTTCACTAATGAAAACTTTGAAAATGACAGACCACAGGTATAAATTATCATTGAGCCGCTGCTTTAATGACTGTGATTTTTGTCTCAGTTTGATGCTTTAAATTGTTTGCAAAAGAGCCGCTAATGGAGCCAAATCCATTTATAGCAGCAAAGCAAATTATTTCTGTCTTTCACTAGAATCATCATGAAAGTACCTCTGAGGGTCCTAACATGGAGTTTAATATAATAATAATAATAATAATAATAAACACTTTCATATGACTTACAAACACTCATATGGCTCGTATGCTGTTTATAGTCCCTTTACACTGTATTTGAGTGTGTCCTCAGCATTGATTATTGGTTCAAACACTTACAATGACCTATGTCTACACTATTTGTATAAGATCCTATTTAAGTAGCAAAGGCACAAGTAGTGTGCCAGTTGCAAAAAGGAGACGATAGTTAGATCCACAAAGTGTGTGACATGGGATGTTGTGGTTGCTGTCAAGTCAACAGCCAATATTAGTCTCTTTCAACCATGACGGTGATGTGTTCATAACCGTAAACATGACTGTATTCTTTCACTATAACCTCATAGCTTTAGTTGCCTAAACGTAACCAAATTTAAGTGAACTTTTTTGTCATATGAGAACTTGTTGGTATGATTGTATATGTGTCTGTAACACTTTGTGAGCTGTTAATTGTTGGGTTTTTGTTTGGTGTTTGTTTTGAATAACGGGGTGGAAGGGTAAATCTAAATTTGATCACATGTACTCAGCATCGGAGTACTAATTCAATTGAATAGTAACGGTAATGAACGAATAATGACATGGCTTGACATGATGGGCCTCTTTTTGTCACCTATTCACAATTTCTCCATTTAAGTGCACCCTTGAGGGCACCTCTCACATTGTCTCCATTTAAGGGCACCCTAGAGGGTTCTTTATTGTGTTTGCTCAATGTAAAGGCACCCTATTTTTCCATTTAAGGGCATCTTAGAGGGCACTTAATCCCATTTTCTCCATTTGAGGGCACCCTAGAGGATACTTTATCATGTCTCCATTTAAAGGCACTCTAAAGGGCATTTAATCACATTTGGTCCATTTAAGGGCAGCCTAGAGGGCACTTCATCATGTTTTCTCCACTGGGAGGGCACCCTTGAAGGCACTTCATCACAATGTCTCAATTTAAAAGCACCCTAGAAGCTACTTTATCACATTGTCTCAATTTAAGAGCACCCTAGAAGGTACTTTATCAAATTGTCTCCATTGAGGAGCACCCTAGAGGTAACTTCATTATGCTTTCTCCATTGGAAGAGCACCCTAGAACGCACTGCAACACATTTTCTCCATTTAAAGGCAACCTAGATGGTACTTTATCACATTTTCTCTACTGTAAGGGCTCCCAGGGCACGTCTATCACATTTTATCTACCACAGGCACACCCAAGAGGGCAGTTTTGTGGCATTTTTTCAAACATGGGGACACCAAGGGTGGCAGTCCCCCTCTCCCTGAGTCCAGTAGTGTAGGCAGCACTCAATAGTTGGTGCTCTTTTTGACAGCTTTGTGTTAATGTGTTGTGAGCTGTGAGTCAAATACCTGTCTGCACACCGTGCTTTGCCATGAACAAGCTATTCTTGGTTGTCCGTGTGATTCTAAAAGGGTACTAAAAGGGTGTTTTCTTCACTTTTTTATTTTCAGAGTAACATCCAAGCATCTATTTGGATAAATTCTTCGGTGTTATTTTGCAGATGCTGTCATCTAATCTCTCAGCTTTTCAGACTTTCTTGGCAGCAGCTTTTTATCAGTCGTTGGCTGTCTCTCGGTGTCTCGGTGCCCAGATAAACACTCTCTCTCTCTCACACACACACACACACACACACACACACACACACACACACACACACACACACACAGGAGGACGAGGAAGTTTTAGCATCAGTGGATGCAAGCGTTCTTCCCTTCTCTAGCGGTGTGTTGAGAGAAAAACAACATTTAATTCTCTCTGTGAAAGTTTCTGTTCCATTAAGTTCCAGTTATTTTCATTTCTTACGAATTTTGAATCTGTGTGTTTATGTGTACACCACTTCCATCTGCATTACTTAATTTCATCTCCTCCAAGGCCAGACTCTCCCTGTCTGCCAACATCTTTCCTCAGATGATGAGTTCCAGTGATCAACAACCTTGCAGTATTGTTTAGTTTTATGCTGTTTTATTTTAGGTCATTTAAGCTGGTGTTTTGTGTCATTTCTCTAGTGTTTAAACTGGTTCAGTGTCAGGATTTTTACCAGAAATGTTTAAGCTTTTAAAAACTGGTTATATGGATATGTGTTCCTATGAAAATATCATGGATTATAAGTTGAATAGGCTCTCTTTACTGTCTGGTGTATGTCTGAATGGTTTTTCTTTCTCTTTCTCACATTTTTTGTTGTTGTTGTATTGTTCTACATAACAAGTTTTAGCAACCTTCCATATGAACTTTTTAATTACTGTCACATTCAGTAGTTGTGAAATCAAGTGCCACTATTCCTTCAAATTATTCAGTCTGTCTGAGGTGAAAAGAGCTGCTAAATGTTCTCCTAAAGAAATTTGTTTTCATGTAACTGCATATAACACACACACGCAAGCATGCATCAGGATCTGTATTCAACTCTTAGCCCGCAAGTTGTGAAAGTCTCACAAAATGGCTAAGGATAGGCATTGACCTCCAATGGCTAATGTTAGGAAAGGTCATCAGGCAGTGAGCCTCACAAGAGAGTGGCTGCTGTGGAGCAACAGTCCTGTAATCCTGCATCTTTTAGTGTGACTGTTTTCCTATAGGGCTTGCAGCAATACTGTCATAATGACTCTTGGAAAATCTGTCCTCCGGGGAGACTTTTGACCAAATCAGATCAATTTATTTTTCTACTTATCAAGAAAGCTCTTGCTATGAAGCAACAAAAAAAACTATCATGAATGACTGATCAACATGATATTGGCTAAATATTGGCGTTGGCCACTGAAAAACCTACATTAGTTTTTAACCTGCCTCTCCTATAAGAATCTTACTTACAGAACTTTATAACCCGTATTATACCCGTATATATTCACAGAATGAGGTAACACAATGGTGGTTGAGCCTCTAGTCCACTGATGACAGCCCTTGCATTTGCAGTATTATGGACTATGTGTCTGCGTCGTGTGGCGGCAATATCAGACTCAAAAACAAGATAGTCTTTCTGAGTTTTATTACACACACACACTTGCAAGTGGGCACACAAACATCAACATGAAATGTTCAAGGCTGAGAGCAATGAGTCTCTCTGTTTAGCTGTATTTATACCGTTCTATAAATGCTCACAGTCGTATATCTGTCTGTCTGTATGTCTTCTCTGATTGACATTTCTGTCCTTTTAAGTTATGGATCCTCAAATAGACACTGCTTATTTGTTGACAAGGAATGCAACGCCAAAGCTGAAATAGACTTCAAGGACAGTGAGACCCCTGTCTGTCAGACCTTAGCAATGGCCGCTTGTTTGTGTTTTTCCAGCACAGGCGACATTCCCAGGAAAAATCACAAGCGGCAGCACAGTTAGTTACTCGTGCATCACCCAGCAATGGCTGGTTGCTCTTCAGCTCACTTGTGTATGAAACAGCGTACTGTTTTTTCCAGTCTCTGATAACGTTGTGCGTAAATGGTTGCTATGGTTGAACAAAGAAAAGAGCGATGACTACAGATGATGAAACTTCAAAAGCAAGTGCAAATCCGAAGTCAACTGCCAAATCAGTCACATTCTTTGGATCTCTGGGCAGTGAGATCCAAAAGCGCACCTGCAATTACCGCTTATTGCCAAATTTTTGAGATTGTAACCTTAACTCTGTCCATCAATGTGTTTTCCAGGTGTCAGTGGTACTTTAAGGCCAAGATGACTTCAGAGGAGAAACGGAGGACCAATTATCAGAATGGACATGGTAAATCAATCAATTTCTTCTTTGTTGAATAATTTTATTTCTCATCCAAATTTCACGTAGCAAAAAGATTGAGTCAGTTATGGTAATGATGGTGGGGGGGCACATATCATAATAATAGCGCTGAAAATTTGTGTCTTTGGCAATAAGCAGAGGAGAAAGAGAGATTCACAGTTGGCAACTAGCAGGTTAGCCACATGCGCCTGTCTGTAGTCAACATCACATTGTACTGCTGTATGGATCATTTCCCATGTGTTTCTATGCCTATGCATATTTCAGTGTTGCACAGGAATGACGGACAAAGCTTGTACAGAATGCAACACTGACTTGCTATTGTTACAAATGCTAGCAAAAAAGTAAATGTGGTATTTATGTGATAGTTTCAGGAATTAAGACATCAGGCATGTCAGCAGAGCAAAAATCTTTAAACCGCCATGCTCCTTCATCTTTCCTTCTTTTTCAGCACTCCTCCTCACCTCCTCTCAAGTTTCATTTGATGTTCTTTTTTTTTATTAATCTGGTTACAACGCTGCATCCCTGAGCTGTCTGCATCTGCACTCCTGTACCTTTCCCCATCTCTTTTGTCTTTTAATACCCAACTTTTCATTCCTGACATGAAAAACAAAAATTGAGAGCTGCAAAGTGGAAAAAAAAAAAAAAAGACAGAAGTTTGAAAGTGAGCATAAAGACGAAGATTGGGGCGAGACATTGGAAGATTGCTAGAGGAGAAACAGAGAGGAGAGAGAAACAAGAATAGGAAGGGCGACCAGGTCGAAAGGTAGAGGGAGAGAAGAGGGGACAAAGAGAAATGAGGCAGTTTTCAGAGGACTGGCAGAAACAGCCGAAGGTACGAGAGGAAATCTGAAATTAGTTTTGTGAAGGTGGTTAACAAGCTGCCACATTGTTCTCTGATATTCAAGATTAAAACACACCCTATATATGAGTTTGTGTGTTCAAAACCCCATGTGTCCTGTGTCTTGTCTCCTAGATGTGGTGTTGAGCAAGGGTTTTGAGAGGAGACCAGGCTCCTCATGGGTTTTATCAGAGACAGCTGCTTGTTGGGTTTTGTTTTGTGACGCTGTATCGATCCCTGAAGGAGAAACACAGCTTTTGTCTGGAACAACCCCGTCCAGTGGGAGGTCTGGGTCAGAGGCAGAACAGCAGCAGCCTGTCAAAGAGTCACTGACTTGCTCAAGGACACTTCAACAGTGTGAACGCTTGCTTTAAGCAGGGGCTAAAGCCTCGCCCCAGTTAACAGACTGGCTCAGCGTGCTACTACCCTGCTGCTTCTCAGCAAAAGACAGAGCAGTAACAAGCTGTCAGTGTGTGTGTGTTTTGGTATATGTGTCTCCGAGTGAGGTAACACTTTTGAACTTTAACAGAGAGTAGATATTGAACATCTGACTCGTCTAAGGAAAATGTGACCCTCTGTGTCCAAAAACGGATGCTATGATGTTACAACTCATCCAGTTTGCTGAGAGGTGCAGTCAGTGTATTGTTGCTAGTAGTTGTTTGTTGTTATTTGACAATAAATTAAATAGAGATCAGCCTCACATGTTTCACATCCCTCCTAAATCAAAATATGTTGAAATATTCATATATATTCAAAATATGTCAACACATTATCTTTTACCAAATCATAATTTCTATCATTTCAAATTCCAGACCACCAAAATATCCGCTGATGTTGTTATAATTATAATTCTTACCATCTAAAATATACAACTTTTCTTTTTGTAAAAAACACATCATGTACATACAATATCATCTGTCACTGCCAATATAAATCCTACACACTGTACATACACATATTGTATCGAGTGCATGTATACCCATTCAGTATTTATTCTTTGCATTAGTATTTATTATTTTATTGTTGGTTACTGCTGCTTTATATACAGTATATATGTAGATAGTATTTATACATATACACCTATTTTCCACCTCCTGTGTACACAACAGTTCTGTCTGTTATTTTCCTTTATTTTCCAGCTTTGTTGTACTTATTCCTAGCTGTTATTTCTATTTCTGTGGAAGTACCTTTAGAGAGGCACATAAAAGCTGGAGTCAGATTCCTTTTATGTATGTGCTTGGTAAATAAAAACAATTCTGATTTCCACATCCCTCCTGGTAACTGCAGATGTATCCCTCTGGGTACCAGTTGGGTGGTATTTACTGTATACCTGCAGCAGCAGCAGCAGTAGTAGTAGTAGTAGTAGTAGTAGAAGTAGAAGTAGTAGTACTCCAGCAGTTATTGGCAGTAGCAGTCTATTTTTTATACATCTTTACTTTAATTTGATTTGCAAATTGATGTGAGTTTTAAAAATATGTTAATGTTGTGTTAATATTCATATTAATGTCACTGTGTACTTTTGTATTTTGGTTAAGGCTGTCAGTCAGTTATTATCGTGATTAATTGCAAATTAATTGCATATTTTGTATCTGTTCAAAATGTACCTTAAAGGGAGATTTGTCAAGTATTTAACATTCTCATCAACATGAAGGTGGGCAAATATGCTACTTTATGCAAATGTATGTATATATTTATTATTGGAACTCAATTAACAACATAAAACAAGGATAAATATTGTCCAGAAACCCTCACAAGTACTGCATTTACCATGAAACATATGCTCTAATCATAACATGGCAAACTGCAGCCCAACAGACAACAGCTGTCAGTGTGTCAGTGTGCTGACTCATGGTTACCCACAGAAGCCATTTTCACTCACATATCTTGAGGTCAGAGGTCAAGGGACCCCTTTGAAAATGGCCATGACAGGTTTTCCAGTTTGGAGGATTATTTAACTTCCTTCTTAACAAGCTAGTATGACATGGTTGATTCCAATGTTTTGTTTTGTTTTTTGTTGGTTTTCTAGTCTGATATGAGTATCTTCACTCTAGCTTGAAAACTGAGCCCACTACAACCACCAAAAGATTGATGATTTTAACGTGTTAAAGAAATTAGTGGCAATAAAACTAATTTGCATTAAGGCATTATTATCGTGTTTTGACAGCCCTAATTTTGATGCTTTGGCAACTGAATTTAAAATTTGGCCATTTTGTTTTGCTAATTTACCCTTCCAGCCTGGTTGAGATACATAACTCATTGTCTCTATCTTTCTCTCTGTCCCCACAGTCCCTTTCCCAGGAATAAAGACCTACGTGGACCCTGATACATATGAGGACCCCACTCAGGCCGTCCACGAGTTCACCAAGGAGATCGACCCCTCCAGGATTCGCATTGAGAGAGTGATCGGAGCCGGTATACACTCACACACACAAGCCTGCACACAGTTAAACTCTCATCCACCTGTGTCTCTCACCATGTGGGTGGAAAAGGATCGTTTCATGTTGGTCAGAATAACAATAGCTTTAAATGTGCCATAGGAGACAATCTGTTTTCATTCCTCACATATAATTGCTGTGCACCCCCTCTACTCCATTGTACACAATAAAGAGGATGCTTTGTGCCATTTCCCAGCGTCTCACTGTCATTTTCTCTGCACACACTGTAGGAATATTAAAGCTTAACAGGTTTAGAGAACAAATGAAAGTATAAGAATAGATTCAAGTATTTTTCACAAGGCGAAAGAGAGAATTTCATAAAGTTGAACTAATCAGAGAAGAAGCAATGATGCTGGAGTTTAGATGAGAACTGCAACAGTGCCCCCAGGTGGTAGACCGTGCTGCCTGCTCATAGTGTGTGTCCTCACTGTGTTTATTCATGTGTGTGTGTGCTTCAGGTGAGTTTGGCGAGGTGTGCAGCGGCCGCCTGAGAACCCCCGGGAAGAAGGAGATTGCCGTGGCCATAAAGACTCTGAAGGGCGGCTATGTGGAGCGTCAGAGGCGGGACTTCCTGCGAGAGGCGTCAATCATGGGCCAGTTTGACCACCCCAACATCATCAGGCTGGAGGGCGTGGTCACCAAAAGTAAGTAGATGTCATCAGATTGCATCCTCGTTGTTCAGTTCAGTTCAGTGGCAATGTGGTTATAAACATGAGAAATCAAACTTTAGACCAGATTTTCTCTAAATAATTACTTCCCAATTGTCCATGATGTATACTGTATATTGATCCAATTTTGTATTTATTTTCTTATTGTTATTATTATTATCAGTACAAGTAGTATATTTTATTATTGATATTTTATTTAAGTTTTATTATTTGTATTTTTATTATCTATACTGTTATAATTTTCATGCTTGAAAGGTCTCTGTGGTGTTTCTTTTATTTAGTTTCTGTTCATTTTGTATCTCTGAAAATCAAGAATAAGAAAATTACAAAAAAAATGAAATATAAGAAACAACCACTTCATTGTCACATCTTAAATTAGACATGACTGAGGCTGATGCTATAAAACAATGATCCAAAGACACTCTGTTTCTTGCATGCTGCACTTGCATTAAGCGCTTCGCTTTAAAATGTAACAAGACCATTTGAAATTGCCATCTTTTTACCCATCACACTGTTTACCACAATCTGATGGTTAAATTCATGTCTTTGCTTGTCCGAATGGTAAATTGCAGTAAAACTGCTTTTAAAGGCTGACTTTTTATGGTATGGAATAAGTCACTGTGTGTTTTCTTGGTATTTACAAGATTAGCGACTCTGCTTAAACACATAGTTTTGTTTACGCATTGTGTGGAGTATGCAATATTCTCAACATACCCGTAGTGCTTGTGCATGTTTGTATTGTGTGTGGGTGCATTTTTTTTTTCTGCTTTAACTGCAAAAGATGTGTGTGAATCTGAGGACTTGTTAACGAGCTCTGTTTTACGGGGCTCACCCAGCGCAACATATGGTTGTTTTTACAGGGGTTGTATAAACTGAGACATCGCTGTGAATATAAATGTGTCCCCTGAAGACATAAGACCCCCCCCCCTCCCCTGAATATAGATAGAGGACAGTCCTTAGCTGTGACCCCGCTGACAAGGATTCAGCTGATAAGGATCTTTAAAGGCTGATACTGCCATTGTTACATTAAAGCTGCTGATTGCTGATGTTTTTGTAGTCGACCATCTCTGACACTGTTGAGTAAAAAAAAAAAATCCTCCCTTACAACACTGAGATGATTTCTCTTTTTCTGGTTAGACATCTGATGATAAAAGAATAAAAACCCTTTGAATCGTTGTGACCGGGGAGGACTTTTCATCACATCAGAGGTCAACAGCGCTGCTGTTATTTCTGAATAACAGCCTTTTCACAGCTGTTGATCTCTTCACAGTCACAGCGTTGTATCTGGCCTTTTTGTAGGTTTCTTCATGTGTTTTTTTTTCCTTACTTTTGAATATGTTTTATTACATAAAACATTTTAAACCCTTGAACTATTCATTGTCTTCTCATGCTTTCCCTTAAGTATCTTTAAAGTAAAAACAAAACTCTGAATGTCACTTTCACTCATATAACACTTCTTATGAGTAGTAGTTTATTTTTTAACTTGGAATCAATACTTTGACATTAAAAAAAATAATAATTCAAGGTCCATATACCAGCTTTTTTCCTCATGAGATGTGGTTGAAAGCTTTAGTTTTTTTGTCAAACTTCTTATGAGTGTGTTGCCAGTATACCAATGTGTGACCTTTAGTTTAACATGTTAAAGGTACACTGTGTTGGATTTGGGATCATCTAGTGGCGTGGTTGCAGATCGCAACCAACTGTGTACCCCTTCACTCACTCCTCTTTTTCCCAGACTGCAGTAACATGAGCCACCGAGTGCAAAACCATGATAACGCTTTTCACCTCGCTCAGAGGCCATCCTCACTATAATAACACTACTCTATGAGCAACAGAGGTCAGACGGCAGCTGGCGGTACCACGGTTTTGCACTCTGCGGCTCACTTTACTTTACAGTTTCACCAGCATGTCAGAGAACTACGGTTGCCAAAGATGGTGGACTACCAGCTTTTTTTATGTTTTGTTAGCACTGCTTGAAAATTTATGCAGAAGTCTAGTTTTGTTTCTTTTACACCTGAATTACAACATGTTGAAAGGTTATTATGGATTTTTTTGCCCAATGATGCCAAAAACATTCTGCATCCTGCAGGTTTAACTCGAGATCTCATTTGTGGTGAGGTAAATATTATGGCGGGCGTTTGAGTCATCTGAATTGAAGTTGTCCTTTTACAGGGGAAAATATCAGTTTTTAAAAATATCTGTATACATGTATACAGGCCCTTAGTTTCGGGTGATTATACACTAAAGAAAACATGTTATGAATATTATATTCTATTTCTGCCAATAGATCCCTGATATGCTACATGCTGATCCTTTAAGTTACTTACAGCATATTAATGATACAGAGCCACTGTATTGTTGTTTAGGAATACTCATTTTTTATTACACTAATATCTGAATTTGAGCCTTTTAATATTAAGTGAAATGTAAAAGCAAGAAGTAATTAATTGAAGAGGTTTTTAGTTATCTGCGTTCATAAGAGAGGAAGTAATCAGAGCAAATCATTTCCTATGACTGCCTATCCAGTGGTGCACACACACATACAGTTCAACACAATACACACCAAATCATGCAATCAAAAGCCATTTGTGCTTTGCGGTGGGGTATTATATATCGAGAGATATTAATTCTGGGTATCCCTTCTCTGTCTGCCTGCCTTTCTGTCTGTCTTTCACTCTCTTCCTCCATCTTTCACTCCCTACATCTGTTGTTGTTCTTCAGAGACTAATTATAGAGAGTATTGTGCTGTGACTGACTGCTATACCTGCTTGGAAAAAACAGGTGACACATTTGACTCTGGCGAACAGGTGCGTTTGTTTTTGTTCAGGTGCTGCGCTGCATAAGTATATACTGTTTCCAGGCCTTGCTAATTAGCTCAGGAGAGCCAAGCTTGATCAAATAATTTCCTGTCGATCCCTCCTGGATCGGTGTTTGGGGAACGTATCTGCAAATTTAAGGGTATGATGATGCAGCTTTGAATTAAAAAAGAAACATGATGTTCCTATTTGGTCTGAAGTGAGTCTGCTGATCCGTCCATCCATATACGCAGTATGTTTTCTCCAGTGACAGGAATGTGGGGTTAAGATCAGCATTTCCTTGTTGATGTTATGCTTGATTCACCTTTGATTATTTTAAATGTTAAACCAATTCAAGCTTTTTATATCTGCATGTTAACACAGTCACTATTTTTCAGTTTTTCCCCAGTATACTTGTTCATCAGTTTTCCTCCTCCTTAAATACAAAAAACTCAAAATATAAAGTGTTAGATTATAGTAATAATGACACGCCAAGGTGTGATTTATGAAGGTGCACATCATAAATGTCTATGTGTATTTTCACAAGGAGCTTTTTTTCAGCATTTGTTGTGAACCTCAGTGGAAGGTGCTCTAGGAGACGACTCAGTGGCCACCATTAAATGCATGATCATTTTTTATTATGTTGTTGCATTCTGGACAGTCACAAATGCTTCCCATTGAAAAATTTCAAAAAGCGGTTTTGAGACAGTCCAGTCGCTAGGAAGAAATGTTGTCATCGTCAGGAATGAGTTTGCATTTTAGCACTTCCAGTTCCCTGGTCTGGAAGTCAGTGGGTTTTTGGTTAGAAGCCTGAAATAAGGTCTGTGGTTAATACAAGTTTAAGAGATTTTAAAGTTTTGTTGTATGTTAGAAGACACAATAAATACCCCACTTGTGAATTTTGAAGTATGTGTGGCTAAATGAGACTATTAAATGTCATCACGCCGACTCGTCCAACTTTACATTTATAGCCTAACGTTAGTTTTTTACTTCTGGTGATAGCATTCACACTTCAAAAATCATAAAAGTGGTGTTCATTTTTGGAGATTATCTTGCCGAACAAAAACCGGTAAGTATCGTAAACCTGTGTTTGCCACACAGTTTATTTTCTGCAGTAATTCAAAATCCAACTGAAGATTCCCGTTGGCTTTTTGACAAGGGAACCAGAGAGATGCTAACTTCCTGGTTGGACTACAAAAAAATGGGTGGGAAGTGGTGGTGGATGGGTCAAAATTTAGTTTTACGGTTGTTAATTGTAACAATCGTGTGTTTTTTGATTCAGAAAGGTCAACAATCAACATATCCATAGTTTGCAGAAACGTACAATGCCAACATTTTCTCTGGTGACGGGACTGTTTAAAAAACCCAACTTGTATTTGCCAAAACAGCCACTTAGCTCTCTTCCTTAAAGCCTCCCTCTTGTAAAAAACAAAACATACTGATTTATTGAAGCATAAATCTGACTTTGTGTGGTGTGTTGTTTGTTTTTGAGTGCAGGCAGAATGGTCTTATTGCTGCCAGCAGTCTCACCTGCTGTCTCCTGTCACTCTAATGAGGCGCTGAGTCCCTTAACCCTATCAGTCCCAGCGGAGCGCTGGCCACTATTAAAGTGAGGGTTGTACATCAACCGTTTGGTCTATCTCACTGTCAATTAACACATCATTAGCCCTGGTACTTACAAACAAAATGAGCTATCATACTTGCTTATAACGCTTCCTTATCTGTTATGTCGAACCAATGGACATGAGCATCAAAGTTTGGGTATGTCCACTTCTCTCTAAAGGGAAATGAGAACAGTTGTCGGTGTTATTTATTGGTATTGATGCTCTAGTGAACTTCTTACCTTCCAGGTGCTGACCCTTGAACCCGTGAAGTCAGAAGAGTTGACAGGGTTTGATGTGAGTGGGATGTTGTAAGCCCACAGATGTCACTGGTTCATTGTGTTACTGTGAGCTGTCATATTTGATACCTTCAGATTTCTGACAACATCATAAATCTTGAATGCACCCATTCACATCAAATCAATCTTCAGGTTGAAACAGTCCTGGTGATTGTGGGAAAGAAAAATGGGGATTACATCCATATTCGAAGCAAGTAAGAGACTTTGAGAGGCTGGTAAATGGATGTTCATGAGTATAAAAACAGTTTGGGCCACACACTAACACCACTAACACTGTGGCTGTCGTTGCCTGTCTGTCGCAACAATTACCAAAACTTTTGTTTTGAGGGGTTTAAGAAGTGGTGAGAGATGTCAGTTAGCCTAGCTGTGACATGTCACGAGATGTGTAGTCTGAAGTCCAGATCAAATGCCTTTACTCTCAAGTGACACAGCATCGTGTGCTTGTGAAACAAGTATCCTGTTTCCTATAAAGCCATTTAGAGGTATTAATACTTTGCATTGACATTATAAGTTAGAGTGATCCATCATGTGACTTTCACGTTCCCATGTGTGGAAAAAAGCTGTCTTGAATCTGGGGTGTGATATCATGGTGCTACTTCGCTACAGTACCACTTTTATTTCTCTTTCCAGCAGTTCAAAATGTTTTACAGCTCACCAGCAGCATGCGGGCCTGGACAACTGCCTCCCAGCTGTAAACCAGTCAATCTGTAACACCGTAGGGATCCTCTGTGGGGAAACAATAACATTTGGAAAGAGAGGCTATGCTTGCACCTGTTTCTAACTAATGTTTCATGTCATGCACCGACTGAATACTGAACAGGTCCCGTTTGGAAGCACTGGAAAAGTTTTATGAATCGAGCGTCTTGACTCGATGCATCAATCACCTGCTGATGGTCTGCATGTTTTCTCCATCCCTCTCTTTGCTTTTCTCTGTCTCAAACTGGCAGCGACACACACACACACACACACACACACACACACACACATACACACACACATACACACCTACACACACACTGTTTGCCAGAACCCAATATGTCATCATTTGGGATCAGTGTCCCTTGACTAACAGTTTGATGACCTGCATTGAACCATTTATCATGCTGACCAGTCTTTGCTCCATGCTGTCCTCTGATATCTGTTTGCACAAGCAACTTAAATGCTTATATAATAGATAATAGATGCCAAGGCATTAAAAAAAACAGGAATTTTGCATATTAGCTGCCAAAAATGTGCCCCTTTTGTTGAAAATCACCTCAGATTTATTCAGCATCATGCACATCTAATATGACTGATATAATTGCAGTTCATTTGCATGTCAGTTTTCAAGGTCAAATTTTAATATTTTGATATTTAACACAGCATAAGAGCATCTCATATTAAAAAAATATGAACCTTGACATTTACCTTTAAAAAACAAACTGTAAGAAGATCTAATCGCAGACAAAGAGCCTCACAATTTATAACCTTTTAACTGTACCTCACAGTCTTTATTAAAAGATGACTTTTTTTTTCATTTTTAGTGATAGTGATAGTGGTGAAATGGGGAGACAGAGGAGACATGCAGCAAAGTGCTCCGGGCAGCATTCAAACTTGGGGCCACTGCAGCAAGAACTTCAGCCTTTGGCACATGGAGCGCCTACTCTACCAACTGAGCTAAACAGCGCCACAGCTTTGGTATTTTTCAACCTGGACCCTATTTTCCCATGCCTAAGTGACTACTGAGAACAACAAGCTGAAAGTGGTCCAGTATTGAGGGATAATGTTGTAACCAGTAGCCACAAAACGAGCTGCAAATGCAAATGAACAGCATCAATGAAACGTTACATCCACTAAAAGTGCTTGTTTTTGTCACTGACAGGCTCAGATTGTTACATTATGGAAAGGACCCCACAGAGAAATAAAACATTTTTCTTACCTTTCACTTGTTATGGTCTGTTTGCTATTATGTCCAATTCCTGCTCAAGTCTTGTGAAATCTCAATATCTGTATACTCTGGCTCAAATAAACACAGGCGGCCATTGAATTCAAAGACTTCATCCACATTGTCAACATAATCTAAATATTCAGCTATGACACTGGAAATCTTTTAGATAACACTAAATTGTGCTTTCTGTACTCCAACACAACAAGCTCTGCCCGGCTATCCTGCCGTTGTCTTCCGGCAACACATCACCTCACAACAAGACTTGTCCTTGAGTGAGACTCTTCCATAATGTCAGACACTTATAATAACAATCAGAGCCTGTTGTGGCAAAAACAAGCACTTTTAGTGGACATAAATGATGGTGCCGGCTTGTCCCAATATCACCATACTGTAGCCCATGAGCAGCTGTCATCTACAGCGCTCTCCCTCAATACTGGACCAACTTCAGAAATTATTGTCCTTATAAGTTAGTTCGACACAAAAACATGAGAAAATAGGGTGGAAACATACCAAAGTTAGCTTTTAAGTGAATGGAAGAGGCTCTCTCTCCTTAGCGGAAGAAATCCGTGAATAAACAGAAATCATCTTTGGAGAAATAAGCAGTGTGTGTTGTGTTTGTGTGTTTGCAGGCCGGCCTGTGATGATCGTGGTGGAGTACATGGAAAATGGATCACTGGACTCATTTCTGAGGGTAAATGCTGGGACTCAAGTGTGATTATGTTGGTTTCCTGCCTCAAGTGGTATTCCTGTGGGAAATAAACACACGTCAAAAATGCTGATATAAATATAGTTTTTAAAAAGCCACAAGTTATACTGAAGGCCTTTGCCTCTGTAAAAGCGGCACTACCTCCTATGTCTTTGTTGCATCCAGGATAACAAGGTCACCCTCAGTTTGCCTTGTAAAATATTTTTAAGATTTGTAAGAAAAAGTTTAACTATCTCTGTTTTGGCTCTCAGGAAGCTAAAATGGGAGCATATTGTCCTGCCAGAAAACTGTCAGCAGAGTGTTTCACTATAGTATATTCTGATGCTTCATACACATCTTTATGTATTTGTCATTCCTTTGTCTTTTTGTTTTTGCTGTTGACCCTCCTTTTCTCTCCCTCGTCTGTGCTGTCTCTCGTTTCTTGCAATCGCTCCTCATTTTCCTCTGTATCTCTCTCTCCATGTTAGCAACACGACGGCCACTTCACTGTCATCCAGCTGGTTGGCATGCTGCGTGGCATCGCCTCGGGCATGAAGTATCTGTCAGACATGGGCTACGTTCACCGAGACCTGGCAGCTCGGAACATCCTGGTCAACAGCAACTTGGTGTGTAAAGTGTCGGACTTTGGCCTGTCCCGAGTCCTGGAGGACGACCCGGAGGCTGCGTACACCACGACGGTACGTACCCGACACAGCCCTCTAAAACCAAGCTTAATCCAGTAGTAGGAATTACATCCTCAAAGCACAGGCTCCTAAATGGGATTAAGTAGATTCATTAATTTGGTGTGAGTGGCATTTGACTCACTTAAATGGGAAGCCATCAGCCTGGATGAATGGTGACTTTTAAACAGTCAGATGTTAAGATTTTGTGTCACACCACAGTGACATATTAGCTCAAGTCCAGTTTCTCTGCGTCTCTGAAACACTTGAAAAGCCCATGAGGAAAATATTGCTGTAGTCCACCAAAGATAACTGTTGTCTTCCTTTTCTTAGAGAGAAGTTTTGCATGTTTTAACCCTACAAATATACAGATACATAACACAAAACGTATCTGGGAATGAACACTTTTACTCACTATACTGTTGGAAGTCCCAGAGGGGGTTTCTACAGCCAGAGACGGTTTCCTTAAAACTCTAATCTGCTGTCTTCCTGTGGTTGGTCCTAAGCGGATAGTTTAGGTGTTTTGAAGTGGGGTTGTATGTGCTACTTATCCTTTGTCAGTGTAGTGTTGTGTAGTGTAGTCTACTGTTACCTACAGTAGATGACGGTTGACACGCCCCCTGTTTGGATAAGCAGACAGGAGTTACAGGAGCAATGCAATGTACTGCTGTCATATTTTAGACACCTAAAGGAAGGGCCCACTTAAAAAAATCAATATCAGGTTAAATGTTTAGAATATTTTCACCGTTTCAGACAGTCCTTTCCAACAGGGAACTGAAACCATGGTATCCATCTATGCACTTGCCAAAGCCACAAGACTGACAAAGACAAAAACTGTAATGTTACCTCTCAGAGCGTTGGGGGTTCTGCCGCTGGTTAGTTTGTGCTATTGTGTGAGTTTGGTAAATCTAAACTAACAAAAGTTAGTTCGTTTTTCAATGGAGTCTGGTTGCTTTGGCAAGAGTATGGGTAATGGCTTCAGTTCCCTGTTGGAAACATAGACTGTATCGCTGTATCACAGCAAGGTAAACCAGCAAAAATATTCAAGTATAGTATACATTTAAACTGATTATTTTTATTCATCCACAGCAGTACATTACTTTGCTTCCGTGTTGGTACTCCTGTCTGATTCTCCTAACTGGGGTCATACCGTTTGTCATCTACTGTAGATGATACGCTGACTGTGAATAAGTATCTCATACAATGCCACTTCAAAACACCAGAACTATCCCTTTAAACGTTAGCGAAGATAGAGAAGTATGTATTGTAGTGCTTGTTAGATCATCTCTCCTTGTTCCAGCAAACTGTCTACTGTAGCTCTGAGTGTCTCCAACCATAGTAACAGTGTGTTTTATAAAAAGCCATCATGCAGATGGGCTATCAGAACAGTACTGTGATTTTAAAAAGATATGTACATACAGTATCTATGTCACCTGTAACAGCACCACAA
The DNA here is from genome assembly GCA_947000775.1 of Pterois miles. NCBI lineage: Eukaryota > Metazoa > Chordata > Actinopteri > Perciformes > Scorpaenidae > Pterois > Pterois miles. Next base: position 18,991,391 of record CAMQGK010000637.1, read on the forward strand.
CAGTAATAACAAGGTAGGATATACTGTAGCTATCATGAAGATGTCATTTTTTTTCTCGGTTCAGTGCCAGTTGGCTCAGCTGTCTCGTCCTGGTCTGTTCCTGAACCTCATTAGAAATAGAGCTGGAAGTCTTGAACTATGAAAGCAACAGGAATAGAGACCCACAAACAGCAACTCACTTTACCAAGATATACTGAGAGTTTACAAGACATTCCCTACCAGCTGTTCTGTGTCTGATCCTCCCTGTATCACCACATGACAACAACAAAAACAACCACTACCTACTTATCATTTTAATTTTCCAAATGTTTCCCCCAAATGCAAGTCTTGCTGGTGTGGAAAGGCATTTGGCATTTGAGACACTTAAATTTTCCGTTCAAAGACTGTATTTACAGACAGATGTAAGCTTGGGACATCAGCAAAATGACACTCTGCACTCTCCTTCTACTGAAATGTTGAGGTTTTTTTTTTTCCCTCCTGAGGCCAGCGAGAGATGGAGCTGCCTTAGATAGCTAAAAGCTAAACTTCAAAAACTGAAATGACGCCGTTGTGTAAATCTGTCTGAGCCCACGGTGACCTCCATTTCCTGGGTTTGTATTGAGGTTATTGTGCGACAGAAACATTGTGTTTATGGTTTGTAACTTTGACACACTGCGGGTGAAATCCGCAGATGGGAAGCAAAGGGAGAGGTGAGGTGAGGTAGGGAGAGGGAATGGGGAGAGAGGTGATGTGAGGTGGATACTGGAGGTGATAAACACAGGATTCAGGATTCAGGACAGGAGAGCATTTGGACAGCAGTATTTAATATTATTAGTGTGTTTTAAAATGGCTCAGCACACTTTAACAGCTACTTTCTTCAGTGGAAAGTAATTTTTGTAGAGTAAAGCCTACTTTGAATGATTTATCAGATGCTAATAAATATTTTTAAGCACTTCATTTTACAGGTCTGCAAATTTCATGGTAATTAGGTGATAATTAGCAAGTAACATATTTGAAATTTCTTTTGATTTACTGCCAAATGACCCCAATATTTAACTCAAAATTTATCAAAAAATACTTTTTTGGTTGTCTTGACTTTGGACTTGACTCTGGACTTTTATTGTTATTATTTTATATCTATTATTTAATAACTGCATTCCGCTATTTTCCGATAAGCAGTAAAAATAGATGGTAATTTATTTAATACATTTCCAGGAAAATAAATACATACATTAAGTTAACTGATATGCTTTATTTCCATGTCTGCTGGTAAATAGATAATAATTAGCAAATAAGTTATTTGAAATTTCTTTTAAAAACTCCCTGAATCATGACATTACCTACCAGGTAACATCTGTGTAGACAATAAGTCACAATGGTGAGATCTGTGCCTGATCAGAAGTGTCTTCTGTTAGTTTTGGTTTTCCACCTCTGATGAAGAGCAGCACACAGCCGCTTCTTAAGCCTAAAGTCCCTAGTTTAACCATTATATGCTATTTTAGCATATAATGGTTAAATCAGGTTTATCATAAAGTAATTAATACATTTTTAGGCAAATATTGGGGTAATTGGGCAGTAATTCTAAAGAATGTTCAAATAGGTTACTTGCTAATTATCACCTAATTAAGATGAAATTTGATGACCTTTAAAATGACCTGTGAAATTACCCATTTTTACAATCTGAATCGATCCAGGAGTGTTTCTTTTATGTGTGTGTGTGTGCAAACAGGGTGGAAAGATCCCCATCCGATGGACCGCTCCTGAGGCCATCTCATACAGGAAGTTCTCCTCGGCCAGCGACGCGTGGAGTTACGGCATCGTCATGTGGGAAGTGATGTCATATGGGGAGCGGCCGTACTGGGAGATGTCCAATCAGGATGTGAGTATTTTAGTAATCACATTTTTAATCATGTTTAAGGTGCTTTTGTGTCACATGGGAAACAAGTGACCCGGTTTAGAGTTACATAAAGAACAATAAAGTAGTAACTGCATGATTACCTTATTATCTCCTCCTCAACCAAAAGGCTTTCGGGTCTCACTGACTGATTTGGAGAGCTTCTGCCACCGAGTTTGTAAGTCTTATTACTTGAATACTAAGACACTTTTTGTCAGATTTGACAGAAATGGACCCGGACGCGAAGTAGCTTTTTGTTGATTTCAGAAAAGAAGTAGTAGAACTACTGCAGTGGACGAGACGAGGAGTGTAGGCATCAGTATATTGTCTTTTTATTTATTTTACTCTTTTTATCAGTCAAATTAACTTTTTTGGTATAAAGCACAAAAGTATTTGACGCCAAATATTTGATGCCCCCCCCCCCCCCCAAAAAAAAAAAAATAAAGGTGTATTCAGACAGAAGGCGTTCTCAGGAGGGATATGTGTGTGAATTTGACCAGTGGCTGTACGGTTTCTACATTTTATTTACCTATAAACAGTTATTCTTTATTGATATTTAGTCTAAAAATATCAGAATTAGCCCTAAAAAATCCAACCTGTGTAATATGTGTACAATGTAAAACCTTGGTGTCCTCAGTGGTTACTGTCTTGGCTGGATCCAAGGGAGTGCAGTGTTGAATGTGGTGCAGTTTGACCAGATGGTGGTGTTATAACAGTGAACTTTACATTTTGGCCTGTAACTTTTGAACCATGAGTCTCAGAAACAAAGTTCATTTTTCCTGGATTTTTTTGTGTCCAGACAAATCTATCCATACAAGCCCATTTGCGTCTAGACTGATTTTCCGCCATTTTTAATTCTGATTTTTTTTGCTACTCCCCCAACTAATTTTTAACAGTCGTCACCAGATTTGGCGCAGAACATCTCTGGGCTGTGTCAGGAAAAAATTTTGGATTGTTGACCTCACATACAGTTTTGGCCCTCAAAGTTAGCTCAAATGTTGTGAGCAGGGCTTTTATTACAAACAATGCAATATCTCCTGAACGCTTTGTGCTATTGCGACCGCATTTGGTGAACATGGGTAAATATGATGTCTGAGTGACTATGGCAAATTTGTTGCCATTTGGCTAATAGGTGGCGCTGTAGCAGCATCATCAAACTACCGTATAAAGGAAGAAATCTCTGTCTGTCTGTGATATGACTGCCCTTCGCTAGTCTTGAGAACAGCTCATCCAATCAACTTCATACTGTACAAGCTTTTATACCACAGTTCTCAACAACGATGCAAGCTGAACTTTTTGAGCCAAGCAATCGGCTCATTCCAGACGGACTTGCGCTCCGAATGGATACTGCACTAATATATCCAGTTTGTACTGACTATATGAGGCTGTATAGAGGATGGAAGAGACTTGTTCATGTAGTATCCACAAATATTTCCCTCACAAGTCTGCTTCTCTAACCTCTCGCACTACAGCGGACCTCAATATTGACTCCTCAATACAAGTTCTGCTCCACTGAGGAAACGTTGAGTTTATTTGTTTTCCATTATATCTGATAAAATTGCCGCCCTTTAACCTGCTCCCTGGCTGTCTCCTCACATCAAAAGCCTACCTCTGAGAGAGAGGAGCAGAGGAGCAGAAACACTGGTGAGATTCACCAAAAGGATGGAAGAAGGTGAGTGAGAGGGAAAGGAAAAGAGCATTGAAGGTCAGAGGTTCAGAGGACTTTGGTCCGAATGAGGAGAAGTTTAAAGCTGTGGATTCAGTGTGGCTGAGCAACCCGCTGATCCCTGGGCTGTGGTCAGGGATTCGAGGGGCCAGGGAGGAAGCAGATCCATCCTCCTCTCTCCGCTGAGTGTGAAAGCTCCACCGTAATCCCTTCAACCCCTTACACACAGACTCCTACACATCTATACACCCACACATGCACATCCACTAAGGTCCCGGGGTTTTGGGAGGATTTGTGCTGTTTGAGAATTGCTTAGAAGTGCTTTCCAAGGCAAAAGGCCGGCCAAGCCGCAAAACCGGCCAAACACTATCTCATCCTGGTCAGCCACTTACCACTGCTCCTTACAAAGATACATGGATCTCTGCTTTCCCATAGACTCACTGATATGATATGGAGATATACTGTATGGAGGCAGCAGTAATACATGCTATCAGCTCAGATAAAAAGGATTTACATGCATGTGATACATGTTGGAAGTGATTGTCAGCACAGATTAGGTCTGGGAGCACATGAATAAAAGACCAAGTTCAAATGTCTTGTACAACACAGGAAATCAAACGCCAAGGAGGAGGTTATGGGAGATAACAGAAGCTTACACAGAGCATTAAATATGATGATGCTTGCTGTTTTGACCTGAAGTGTGACTCTTTGTTGCAGGCTTATGCTGCATTCACATGGACGCAGGCAGATGGTAGATGGCAAACTGGTTATCATGTCAGGGGAAGAGAGCAGGACGGTAAAATCTGGTGAAGCTGGCAGAGAATACTGGCAAAGGCTTCACCATCCAAAGTTGAAATAGTTAAACTTTTTTGCCGTCCTCCGCGATGGAATTTACAACCAGATGTTACGGTTAGTTCCCTCACACCAGAGAAAGTTGTTTAAGTTTGCAATAAGATATTAAGAGAAACCTGCATTTTGATATCTACACACTTTACTACTGAATAGTCATGCATGTTTCTTTTTGCCATCCTGCCATTTTGTTTGTCTGTTTTTCCAGTGCCACCAAAAGGTGTTGTCAGTCTGTCTGATTTGCCTGATTCCATGTGAATGCGGCATTACAATTGGGCAGGCAGAGCTATTATTAATGTATCTAAAAATCACTATATATGTGTGTGTGTGTGTGTGTGTATGTATCAAATGACAATATATAATGTGAAAGGGGTCACTCGTAGTGAGAATTAGGTTGTTGAATTAACTGTTTTCAGTATAAAAGCTCTAAAAATAAATAAATACTAATATAAGTACAAGTCTATGTACCATAAAAACCCTGCTACTGCACTGCCTGCAGCAGACAGACACAGTTGGTGGCTGGCTGCTGAACATAGTGGAGCGTTTAGCAGCCTAAGAGCAAAGTCTTTTCCTCAGGAGTTGGTAGAGACCAAAACAGAGCTAAAAAAGTGAATGCAAGACCTACATTCATCAGTTGGCCACAAACTCATCTCCAGATGAAATGCTAATGTTGCTCCATAACTGATGGATGTGTAAATAAGCAGCTGTTTGCTAACAGTGTTGCAAGACCTTCAACCTGCTGAAGCTAGCTGAATATGTTGGTGTGGTCTTCCTGACACATTGGTCCTTTATCTGACTGAGGTTTGTGCACGCTAGTGTCCGACAGACACAACTGCACTGCATTCTGGATTCAACATGGCCACCGCAGCTGACCACGGTCACTCTAGACAATGCTTGTGATTCCACTAGCCATGCCACAGTGCCTCCCAGAAGCCCCTGGGTATTGATAAATGTGTATTTTAATGTGACGTGTATTGTTAAATATGTGGCGCTCTCAGGGTGCTGATGTAGCAGACATGAACTGGGTCCTAGCCCCAACAACAAATCGCCTACTGAATATAAAGCTTTGTAAATGCAACCCCAGACCTTACATATAAATCTGCATACAATGCTGCATGTATGTTATTCAGTGGGTTTCTTGTCTTTGTTTGGTGTGCTGCAGTCTACAAGATCGTAGAAAAAACTCAATTTCAATGATCTAACTAAAACTTTCCAACTGAATAGATCAATTTTCAGGCTAATTGAATTCTAATACAGCAGCCATTTTCCACATTTAGGCTTCATCCTTCATCACATCTGACTGTGTCTCCAGGTGATTCTGTCTATTGAAGAGGGCTACCGGCTGCCGGCACCAATGGGCTGCCCCGTGGCCCTGCACCAGCTGATGCTGCACTGCTGGCAGAAGGAGAGGAGTCATCGGCCCAAATTCACCGATGTTGTTTCCTTCCTGGATAAACTGATCCGTAACCCCAGCAGCCTGCTGCCGCTGGTAGAGGACATTCAGAGGTAAAGTACTGAAGAGTTCCTTGTATCATGAATTTAGGGCGATCAGATCCCAACAAACCAAATGTGGGACAAAGAGTATGTTTGTGTGGGAGTCTACAATTTTGATATAATGTCTATCTAAGTTAAATGATTAACATTTCCTTTTCTTTGTGGTTGGTTCCATCATAATCTGCCTAAATCTGCATAGCTTGTGGCTTTGCGTTGACTCGTAATTTTCTCTGTTGGGCGTAGCATAGCAACGACGGAGAAATGTTGAACTGTACTTGACCCACATGTGTGGAGTCTGATAGCAAACACAGCTCTGTGATGACAGCCTTATTCCCTGATTTCTTCACATAAAAGCCGGTTTAAAAAAAACATCTTTCCTGCAGTGGTTTGACTGTTGAAAGGTAGAGTCAATGAAAATGTGGGACATTGTCTCAATATGTGGGATGTGGGACAAGGGATAAAAAGGCTGTGTAGTCCCTCATAAAGTGGGACACCTGGTCACCCTACATGAATTGCTTTAACTGTAAATGCACTGTAAGTTAATTTCAGTCAATTTAAGCTTCTCTGAACTCAGAACAGAAGTTATTTGAGTTGCAATAAACAGTGAGCTATGATAGGATATCTCTCCTAAATCCATGATAGGGTGACTTTCCTGGTTTAAAAAAGTTTATAAAATGTTCTTACTCCTTCGCCTAAAAGTAGTACCAAGTGTGTGTCATTCTGAGGACTTTAAGCCAGTAGTGTCACTTCTCCACCTCTGAGATGCTTTAGAAACTGGCAGGATCTGACATTTTTGTTTTTTGTATCAGTCCACCAGAGTCTCCGGGGGAGGAAATGGACTACCCAATGTTCATCTCCATTGGCGACTGGCTGGACTCCATTAAGATGAGTCAGTACAAGAGCAATTTCATGGCAGCTGGCTACAACACATTGGATTCTGTGGCGAGGATGAGTATTGAGTGAGTAGCAGAGCCAAAACATAACCTTTATTAAATCACATGAAACCAAATAGGTCTCATATTCGTAGCAGCAGCAGGGGTCAAAAGGGACCAGTTTTACTCATGAAGTTCAGTTTGCTTGTTACGAGGAGTACTATTCAAACTGTGAATGTCTCTTGTGGCTCTTGGAGGAAGCTTTTAAAAGTCTGAGAAAATAACCCTGATGATGTCGTAGCGATGTCAGTGCTGAGCTGGTTAGAGGCACAGTGTTTTGGTCATGGTCCAGTATCATATTCACAATGTGAAATAACACATATTCATATTAAAACAGAGGCTTCGCTGTGCAGAGGATTGTGGGTCAGAATCATGGATGTATTAAGAGAACCCGATTGGAGCGTTGGAGGCCGAGCCCCAGTCATCCCTATGACAGTTGCTCAGTGGCGCATGATGCCAAAAGGGCTCAACTTCCGTCTAGGCCCGTCGAACATGCGCAGTAGCGTCCACCCTGTCACATGACAGTCATAGGGTCCCAACGGCACGGCGTCGCCACGGTCTGGGTCTCATTCACATGAATGGAGGAAGGGAAATAACTGGATTCAGCTATTAGTGCGCTTTACAACTTTTAGGACCTAATGCTTTAAGGGCTATTAGAGTGTTCGCACTGGGGAGTTGATTTACCTCAAAAAATACATACCCGCTGAGTTACAGAGCTTTCTCAATGTGAGACTATGGGAAAAGTCTGTTTTGGGCCCAATGGCTTCCCATGATAGACAAGGAAGTTGTAGTACTGCTGTTTGGCTACTCTGAAAACTGAGATTGCATGATCGGCGATCTTCCTGGGGGCTTGGTGAGAATAACCAGAAAAGCATGCTGGCTTGCATACTGCAACATACAACTGGATGCACTTGGAGAGCCTGGTATTTTTGGCATACTGCATTTGACATACTATGTAATGCTTAATCATATTCTGGCATGCTAAATAGTATAGTAGACTTTGTGTTGGACCGCACAGTCAGTATGGTCATGTTCTGTCACGGTCCTGGGTTTTTGTTAGTTTTTTCTTGTCTGGTTTTGCTTCCTGCCTTTGTGTGTTTTCCCACCTTTTTGATTGTCTGCCCGCCCTGATCAGTTTCACCTGTCCCTCATTAGTCCTGCACTCTCCTCACCTCCTGCTCACCTGTTCTCACTTCCCCAGTTAGTCAGTCACTATTTATACCACCTCACTTCCTTCCATCTTTTGTTGCATGAAGTTTGTGTTTTCCTGTCTGCCAGCTGTACCTGTCTGCCTTTTGTACCTGAAGAGTTTTGCTCTATTGAAATATCTGTGTTGAATCTGCCCCTGCACTGTGACACTTTCTTGATTACATAAAATGTTTTAACAAGGATAGAAAAATGAGGAATATCTTTAAAAGTGATATTTTTTTGGTGATGCTCACTCAGCCCTTAATGAAGCTTATAGCATTTTTGTGATCAAAACATCACCACCTTTTATGAGACAATGAGCCTTATCCAGCAACATCCTCTGAAATTTCTTATCTTTTCTCTTAATTTTCTGTTCAGAGTAAAAATAGTGAACTCCAGATGCACCAAATATTTTTAACCATCATAGTCTGCTCTTACCTAGGTGTGCTGAATAATAAATCCCTCTATTGGGAGGCGTGTAGCCGATTGTATATTATTAGTACAGGTAACACCCCCTAACACAATATAAGGACAGGTGCCGTGTGCTAATACTCTGACACATGCAGAGATGCCACCATAAAAAAAGTTATATAGCTATAAGAAGAAGAGCTTCAGCAGTAGTGAAACAGAGGTACTGTTGAATAAACTTTAACAAAGTAAACACGACTTTCCAGAGCGTCAGTACTGGCGTACTCTGTAGCTCTAGCTCTTTTGGTGCCCGAGGCAAAATACAGACTTGTGTTCAACACACATCAGACAACACAACATTTTTAAGACAAAAATTTCAGAATAAGAACAAATCATGAATCTGAGCAAAAAAAAAAAAGAGGAAATTTATTCTTATATCACTTCCTGCATGAGGCCCAATGTAAACACTGCCTACCCGACTCAGAGAGCCTCCCTGAAAACAATTAGGCAATGAATGTATTCAATGAAAAGTCCTCACAAGTAAGACTTAAAGCGTTTTGTGCATGTGTTTGTTGTTTCTGTGTCTCCCCTCTCGGCCTAGAGATGTGAGGCGTATAGGGGTGGAGCTGATCGGCCACCAGAGGCGGATCGCCAGCAGCGTACAGACCCTCCGTCTCCAGCTACTGCACGAACAGGAGAAGGGTTTCCATGTATGAGGACACCCTTTAACACAACCTGGGATGGACAGATAGATGGACCGGAGGGAAGTGAAGTCTAGACCGTTGGACAGAGAGACAGTCTACAGCCTGTGCCTGAGTCTCAGCCCCTCATACAGGAGGTCAATGGACAGACTACCACAGCAGACTGCCCCCTGGTCTCCCTCACATCCAGTAGTAACAGACTCTTTCCTACTATACACCCCGTTACCCAGACTATTGCAGCCTGATAGACTTTAAAGACTGGCCCAGGCCCTCACTTAGGGGAATGTAATGCCTTGTTGCAGCAGCAGTAATTTGTGTGTGGAGCAACAATATCTAGAGACGTAGATTTGCAAACGTAATCTACTGAATCTTTTGACTCTTTATTTTATTTTTTTCCTCTTTTTTTCGCTCCGAGTTATGTGCTCATGTAGCTGCTATTTGGGTGTGCAATCGAAAAGTATTTGAAAAAAAGTATCTTTTAATTTGGAGTTTGATAATTTATCATGAAGGTATTATTTGCGTCGCTTTAGTTTACCCTCTCTCCAGAGAATCTGATACGCTAATACTTGAAGAACGAAGCAAGTTACGGAGATTTCTTGAATGTTTAAAAGTGTATAGACAATTAATCGATAATTATTATCATAACCTAATATCTATATATGTGCAGTCCTGTATGTGAAAGCCCTAGTAAATCTGGATTTTATTTATTTAAGATTTTTATCCAAATCAGCAATACCGTATTATGCAGTCACCTCAGTATCTCAGAGGGAGATGAAGAATCGTGCAATGAGAGAGCTCTTGTTGTAAACATGAGGCTCACACCACATCATCCACCTGTTTTTATCGGCAAGCTTGCAGAACTGGATCCGTCACCTTCAGATGAATAACCATACACTCTGATGGGTTTTTAGCAGCCAGTGTGCTCACAGTTGTGCCATACGCCTGATTTTCTTTTGGATTGTGAATGTTATACATTGCCTGAAAGTACACAATCTCCACCGTCTTAACATATGAATGTTCACAGAACTTAGATAGGAGATGCTTGACATTTTCTGGGAACTTAACAACATGGACTCATATGGTTCTTCAAAATTAGCCGCTTTCATATACATTTGTTGGTTCTTTTTTGCCTGCACACGCACTAATGCGGTGTGATTCGAGATGTCAGAGCAGAATACTCGTAGGTGCAAAGCTACTGGAAGTTATTCTCTACCAGTCTGTTCTTACATTGTGGTCATGTTGGTTGTGGCATTTGTGGCAGAATGGAAAACAGTGTACATAGAAGTTGGATCTGCAGTAGATGGTGTCAAGTTGTCAGACGTTTGCCATTAAAAATCAACATTTTTCTTAATTCACTAAGTCAGTGGTAAATAGGTAAGTGCTGCAGAATATAATTAGTTAGTTGAGGGACAGCAGAAATAGCTAAAAGCTGGTGGACGGAGACCAGTGAGAGAAGGAAGTCTTTTTGTGATCAGGACAGACAGAGCTGTCTGGCAGAGACGGTACGTGACGTTTAGGACGGCAGAGAGAGAACAAATATAAACAGCAGCATCATAACTCATCATGTGTCATTCAAACATCAACAGCGACAAACACACACGCATACACGCAGAATGCCTTACAGTCCGTTAACCATGCAAGACAGAAACACTTCAGAGTGCAGTCACAGGACCTAGCCATTAGTTTGAGTTGTATTCCATATTCAAGGGAGCGGCTGTGGGTTTTCTCACAAACTGGGGCTCTGATGATTTAATGTCAAAGGCAAACTGGATCCAGAGATCTGTGCCTTTCAGCCGCAGCATAGTTATGCATCCAGCAGGCCTGCAGGAGAAGAAAAGCAGCACACATACATCCAAACATACTCACACACTCACAGTCACCACCCCTCTACAGAGTAAGGAGAATATCAGATGCTGTTTGTTTAGCATGTTCTACTGCTGAGCAATGTTAGAACGTTCTTTTGTACAAAGTACAAGTATACTTATAATTCTTGTATTTTATTTTTCTATAATTTCCAAAGAGATGTTGTAGATCTTGCACACTGTAAGAGGCAGTTACAGCGAATATTTATTTGCAAATAAAGATGAACAGGTCTGGTGGTTTACTGCTCATTTCATTTTCTTTCCGTTTTTACCTGGAAATCAAAACGGTATTGAAAGTCAAAGTTGACCGCGTCTCTTTAACCAGCTTTTAATGTAAATTAAAATAATCAATCAAACATTATTTCAATCAGACTTTCTTTGTATAGCACCTTTCATACCGGTTAGTGCAGTTCAAAGTGCTTCACAGATGACTGACATGCTGAAAATATGTCAGAGCACTTAAGTAATTTAACAGTTTGACAGTAAAATTAATAAAACAGAATTAAAAGTTATAATAACAGTAATAGTAGTATAAATATAAATTTAAAATGGCTTAATTAAATAACAACAAAATAAAACAAAATTTTGGAACTTAAATGCAATGAAATAAATGATTAATAAAATAACAAAATAGAATGCAATTTCACAACTTAAATAAATAAAAATGAAAATAGAAATACCAGAATACAATTCTACAACTTGTGCATTAAAATAAATAATTAAAATAAATAAATAAAAATAAAATAGAATACAGTTTTACAACTTACATTGAATAAATAAGTGATTGATAAAATAATAAAATACAATTACATTTTACGACTAAAATGCAATAAAATACATGATTAAATAAATAACAATGAGATAGAATACAGTTTTGCAGCTTAAATACAATAAAACAAGTGATGAATAAAATTAAAATAAATAGAGTACACTTTCACAACTTAAATTCAATAAAGTAAGTATCAATAAAATAGAACAACATTTTACAATGTAAACATAAAGTATGAATAAAATAATAACCCTTCAGAATGAAAGACCTGGCTTAATAGGTAGTTTTTCTTGCTTGTTGTTGTTGGGTATGTCCATGTCTTATATGAAGTCATACACATAACTGATAACCAAAAGATGGAGCTGTTGGACTGCTGACCAGCTCCACACCTGCCATGTGAGAAGCCCAATTAAATTCCTGCAATCATTATGAAAATGTAATATTAGATATATCATCTTCAGATGAGGAGTTCGCTTTATTCCTTCTTTGAAAAGCTTATTTTCCCATTATGGTTATATATGCGATAAAAGGTCCATATGCATGTAGTTTATAGTGACCTCTTTTTAAGATGTGTATGACCTATTTTACTGTGACATTTGTGTGTGTCTGTGTTTTCTAAATCATTGTAGATCAAAGATTGAATTAGTGTAAAGCACGAATCAGATAGTGGCTCCTTAATTAAGGTGAAGTAAGGTGGTGTTAGAGTAGTAAATCAAATGCTCCGTACTCCATGATCGGGTCACCGGGTGGTTCACCGAGCTTAATGTGCCTTAATAGGATTAACTGTCAGCTGGGACGCCCAGGCAGCATCTCAGCTGGTGACACTATTCACAGCAAGTAGTTTGAACACGCGGCTATTTTTATCATTATCGTCTGCTTGGAAGAGAATATGCAAATATAGTATATTTAATATCCAGACTATCTATGGGGTGATGTGTTAAAATTTGAATGGTGTAGTGTGAATCAAGTGTTATGGGGTTGCTGGATAAATTGTCGGGCTGGCTGGGCCTCAGAAAGAAAGAGGTCAACGTTCTGTGTTTGGGACTGGACAACAGCGGCAAAACTACCATCATCAACCAACTCAAACCGTCTAATGTAAGTACATTTAGCCGAGCCTCATTATGAGAAGTAACTTATTTTGTGTACTGTAGTCTGCCATGTGGGTACACAAACTTAAATGTGAAAAAGAAATCCTATATCTTGATAATTTGGGATAAATATTGTGACAAGGCCTGTCAAAATCTCCGTTATTTCACTGCAATCATTCACTGATTGCTTGTTTTCAGCATTCGAATCATTTAGGCCCATTGTCAGAAGACTGGAAACATGTTAGTCAGGTAAAGCCCATATCATACTCTCCTCATAACGTTTCCTCGTTGACATACTTTTGCCGTTACTTGTCTGTTTTTATGTGTGCATGTGCGTCTCTGTGCATGTTTGTGTGTGTGAATGCAGACACAGGCACAAGAAATAGTCCCAACAATTGGCTTCAACATTGAAAAGTTCAAGAGTTCAAGGTAGACTTTATAGACCTTTATAATATACATATATTAGTTTTTTACTAGTTTACAGACATAGACCAATCTGTCTCTCTCTCTCTGCATGCAGCCTGTCTTTTACAGTCTTTGATATGTCTGGGCAGAGCAGATATAGGAACCTATGGGAGCATTACTACAAGTATGAGACGCACACAACATCCCCATCAAATATTAAATCATGCTAACATGACTATGTCAACTCTAACTTCTTCTCGTGTCGTCCTCAGAGAAAGCCATGCCATCATATTTGTCATCGACAGCGGTGACAAACTGAGGATGGTTGTTGCCAAAGAGGAGCTGGATACTCTTCTCAATCACGAAGGTGATTATATAAAGATGCAATACTGCAGTTTTTCCTGTCGAAATCATCATTGACATATAGTGTGTGCCTCATGCATTAGGCCTTTATAAAATATGTTATGGTTCAGGGTTCATATTGTGAAATTATGAACTTTAATGACCGTTTGTAGTTTTATTGGCATTACTATTAGCAGGGTCGTTGTGCCCTCATTGTCTGAATCCAGTATGTTAAATAGTGTGGCATGGATTTTACAAGTTTCCAGTCCACTGAAATACTACTAGCTCTGGCCTCAACCAAAGAAATTATTAGTCGCGTAATTGATTATTTGATTTAATAAACCGATTTGTAAAACTTTCCCCACAAAGAATCACACAAAAGCACCACTTTAAATCTTGTGTTTACCAGAGATGTGCTCATACATTTCTTGTAAATAAGTCATTCAGCATGAGAAAAGCTTAAAAATGACAAATATCATATAGATATCATAGTTGACTGAGAGGGGGCAGCCCTGACGACTACATACGTTTATACACTGCAGTGTCACTTTTGCTTGAATGAGAACCTGCTAGTTTTAGTCCTCTGTCCATGTCACATGGTCTAACATGGCACTACTTTCAATTTTTTAAGAAAATTGTTACATTCAAGATATACTATATACTGTATATATGTGTACACAAACTATTAACTGTCTGCCGGTACACCATAATACATTATTGGATAAACAAAACAAATTAAAAAGAGTTTTATCTTCCTCTTGGCTGATGATTCACTGGCCTTCATATCTGTCTTATTATCCAGATATCCGCAGCAAAAAGATACCAGTATTGTTCTTTGCTAACAAGACGGATCTGCGGGACGCCATGTCTTCTGTCAAGGTCTCACAGATGTTGTGTTTGGAGAACATCAAAGACAAACCCTGGCACATCTGGTAACATATCTGCCTGCACACTGTCAGTCCAAACCAATATTTAGTTCAATATTTCTTCTGATTCTCACTTGTTGTATTCTGGTCACATATACAGTCCCAAAATGATGCTGTGAAAGGCCAAATTATTGTAAAATATTCACCCAAAGTGTCCCACCTCCAGAGACATTGTTGAGTAGTTTGCCACAGGAATCATGCTAGTGTTGGGTAGCCTTGAGTGAAGTGTACGTGGATTAAATACGCTGAACCGAGCCAAGCGCCGTCTCTCCCCCAACCACAACATTTTGTGCTTCCAGAATTACAGCTTAAAGTCTTAAACAGAGACAATAAAGTGACCATGCGTGTTTACTCGCTCCTTCCTGGGCCTGTTTCCAGTATCTGCTTGTCTGTTTGTCCCTTTCCATGGCTCGGGTTAAACATTATTAGGAGGCACAGCATCACGGTTAGGTTATATACATGTGTTTACCACCCTGTTTACTCATTAGACAGATGGAAGGCAGATGGTTAAACAGCTAGACAGCTTTTAACATCCAGGATCCAAGAAAAGTCATAAGAAAGTGATCGTGTGCCAAAAGGAGATTAACTTCTTGACATCTCCTTATTTATTTATATTTTCAGTGCCAGTAATGCTATCAAAGGAGAGGGCCTACAGGAAGGGTTGGACTGGCTACAAGGTAATTTAATAAAACTGGCACACTGAGCCAATAGAAAGACAACTTTCAATGTCAGTGCTGTGTGTAATAAGACATGTCTTCTTTCACACCCATAGAACAAATTGCGCAGTAAGTAAATCATTCTGTATCACATCAACATATAAAGTGATTGTGGTGGTAGATTGTATGTCAGTGTCTGTCTGAATGGGACTTAAGTCATTTGTGACTATAATTAACACTAAAGAGAAAAGTCCTGTAATATTGTAATTACTCAATTACAGAAATAAGTCCCATCCAAATGGAGCTTTTGTGTGGTGTATAGAGCGGCGAAATCGCTCCCCTTCCATCGCTCCCCACCGTAGGACCTAATTTCAGAAAAAATATCTGTCGCCGGTAGTCGGTGGCGAGACAAATATTTCTTTGATCCCATTTGAATTGCAAAACACAAAAGTAAATGATACTACAACAAACCGCAACTTCCTTGACTTGCAAAATGATCTTTTAAACTGACAAACATCATATGTGTGATTCATGGTGCAATTCAAACATGATCAAAAATATCTCTCCCGCCTTTGGCGGTTTACTACTGTACAGATTTTTTTCTGAAATAAGGTCCCATGGTGGTCCACTGGAAGGGGCGGGACTTCGACTCTCTATAGTGTGGAGCATTCAGTGATGTTTGATTCCCTTGTCCAGTTTGAATGTAAATCTTATGTGCTGTGTACATTTCCTGATGTTACCACCCATCGAACCCCCTCAAAACCTCAAAAATGCCACAAAAAGATCAGATATGGCTTTGAATTCTTGAATGTTTTGATGATTACCTCCAAATCAGTCATATACAAAGAAAGCACAACCAGATTCCATTATTTATTTATTTATTTTTAAAGTCTATTTATCTATATATGTCTATTATCTATTTTTCTGTTTTCCCTGCCAGATCATATCAAAACAATGAGCACATGAATCATTGAAATGCCTGCAACCAAGGACGCGATGTGGATGTGGTAACTGGATCTAATTCACCACTTGGGGTATTCAACACACTTGACGTCGTAGGCCTTAAACTTCAATGTCAAATAGCCTCGTACTTCCAGTATGTCCTACGAATCTGACACCATGGCTCTTTGTAAAAGCTAAATCCTGCTGATACTATAATTTGTATATGACAATAAAGTGACTATTTAAAGCTCCCACTAATAGCTAGTTACCTATGTTACACATCATTACTGACACAAATGTCAATGCAGTCTGAATAACATACTGTAAAATGTTTTATTTATTTCTGTATCCAGTAACATTTACATTTTTATTTTTTATTCCATAACACATCATTTCATTTTTTTTGAAAATGCTTTCAATTTTTTTTTTCTGGAGGATAATAAAAGCTTGTTATTTGCTGAGCGCCTGCTGTGTCTTTTTATAAAACTTTAAACAAAATAAAGACAAATTAAAACTGAAAATACCAATTTAATAAATTATGTAATAAATAATACAAAAACAATGCAATCATTATATAAAAACTGAATAAATAATGTCAAATATTGCTATTAATAATGAATAAATATTAAATGCATTTTATAAACATTAACATGCAAGATGTTTTTGTAGAACAAGATTTTAAAACTGGGAGATATATAAAATTTGTATAAATACACATGCTGTTTGGTCAAAGTAGTTAAACAGCTATATTTTTAACCAACAAATGCTGTGTTGTTTATAGCATATAGTGAACTGTAAATACAACCTTAGAGTCCTCTGAACTTTCATGGCTACCATGGGAACCCCCACATTCAGGTTTTGCTTTTATTTTCATTCATTTCTTTAGTTTACCACATTCATTACTGACGTTTGTTTCTTCCTCCTGTCACTTTGAATCTGCGTCGTTCCTATTTCAGGAACATGCGGAGGAATAAAGTGTGGAAGCGAGCGCAGGAGTCCAGGAGGATACACAGGGTCTGGAAAGTCTCCCTGTCCTCCAGATGGTTCCCTGAGAACAGATGATGGCATTAATTACTTTTTATACCGCTTACAATTTGAGTCTGAGACACTACAGAGGTATTCAAACCCAAAATAAATCTAGGTAGAGTAGCAAAAGCAAAGAAAAAACATGTCTACTATGTCAAATGATGTTTGTTTCATTTAGCTTTTCACAGATCTACCTTGGAGAGCTTGAAACAGGTTTCTTTTTTTCCTGTTTTCACATTAGCAGAGAGTTAAATAATGTAATGAATGCACCACTCTATCCTCCTGCTGTTACCCGTTAGCATGGGTGCCGATAAAATGAGTGCAAATATTCAAGGAGGGACGTAATCAAAGGAAAAAGAAGGAGGGTTTGCTCCAGGACGCTAAACTGCGACGAAGAGAGATGAGTTGTGTCCAAAATTCCCAAAACACCTGAATGATTTTTCTCCAGATACAAATATTTGTATATCTAAGTGTGAATCTACCTGCCCCTCAACACAGTTTTTTTCTTTCAGTGTTTCATTACTGTAGATTTGCCCACCATCTTAGTGTTATGGTTATTGTTTCTTCATACTTTTATGACTGCAACATCACAGTAGTATGGTATTATTTTACTTGATGCAAGAATTATTTCTCACTTTTTTTTTTCCCCAAGATAAATTTTGGCGTTAAGACTGAAGACCTCACCTGTTACATAAACCTCAAACAGCTCCCTGGTGACCTCTGAGAACATGCTCTCCAGATGTTGGATGAAGCAGAACCTCTCAGGAGCCGTGCTGAATACCTTGCAGATTTGCTGCACCATTTTCACCGCCCACGTCATATGATAGTTGTCTTTCTCACACACCTGAGGAAAAAACAGAACCAATGTGTCATAGTGTTAATAAAATGAACGACTGTAGGTTAGTGTCAGTAAGGTGTGTCAGTTCCATGGTCCTGGTCCACAGGTTATCTGGCATAGCTGACTGTTTTTCCTGCAGTGACGAGTCAAAATGAAGAACAGCAAATCGGTCAAGAAATTTTCAATCAAAGGAAATCAAGTATATAATAAAACCCAACTGGGAGAAACAATTGCATTCATTGTTAACAGAGAGGGATACTCTCTCGTGATGATATCAACCAGCGTACTCTGAAGGCTGATACTGACGTGTTTAAATTAAAACTGCTGTGGCAACCCAATGAGGAGGTAACAGAATACACTAATCAAACGTAGCTCCATGTACAGCACAAGTGATTCTAACTGCCCACAGATGACAGCTGGATAAACTGAGACTGTTGAAATAGAAGACAGATCTGTCCCAATATGTCCCTGCCTTCTGCCTAGTGCATGCTGGGTAAGGCTCCAGCCCCCTGACCCTGAAGAGGAGTGACTCACAGTGACCTGGGCAAAGCAATCTGTGGTGAATTTAAGATGACTCATTTTACTGTCTGCCTCTAGCTATTCCTGGAGGAACACTTGTTGTGAATCACTGTTTAATCTTATATTAATCAACTGTACACTCACTACGTAGTGTAACTGCTTCGTATTAGGGCTGCACAATCAATCAAATTAATTTGAGGAAAAACATTTAGGTACGATTTTATTTTGCCTCTAGAAGCACTGTGAATAAGCACCAGTCTTATTTTGATGCAAAGATTTGTACATTAGCAGGAATGCAGCACAGCATGGAAGTGAAAGCAGTGCTGTTTATTTAAATGTGAAAGTGCAATAAAACTATTTTGTTCCTAAAATCTATTGTATGAATAATCGGGATAAATAATCATGATCTCAATATTGATTAAACTAATAGGAATTATCATTTTGGTCATAATCGTGCAGCTTTACATTATATCAAATCAAATCGGAGATGGACAATGCTGGCCAACATACCAGATTAACCATAAATGACGCTTAACTTGAAGACAGTTTCTTTTAATCTATTCAGATGATGATAAAGTAATCGGTATAACTGGTATTCTCACCAGCAGTACCAGCCTACTCACCATTATGATGTACACGATGAGTCTGGAGATCTCGAGAAGTCGTCCATTGACGGCCTTGCTGGCGAGAACGGTGTAACAGAGACTGCTGCCGCACAGCACCAACAGACGAGCCACATTCTCCACATGCCACGGCTGAGGAATGACTGCAGATGATGAAGAGGAGGAGGACAACCAAGTCCATCAGTTACATTTCTTGTCACATGGCTTCCATGTTGTCCCTGTGTTAGTGTGGGTTTTCTCTGGGTTCTCCGGTTTCCTCTCACAGTCCAAAGACATGCAGGTTAGTATTTAGTTAGTTGATACCTTGCACGTCGGTGTGAATGTGAGAGTGAATGGTTGTCTGTCTTTATGTGTCAGCCCTGTGATAGTCTGGCAACCTGTCAGTGTACCCCGCCTTTGCCCAGTGTCAGCTGGGATCGGTCTCCGGCCCCCCGTAACCCTGAATAGGATAAGTGGTTACAGATAATGAATGAATGAATGAATGAATGAAGTACAATACCAATGAGCTCCTCCAAGATTGCCAGCAGTGAATTGGTGGTCTGGCCTTTGACTTCTACTTTGCCGAAAAGTAGGAGGATGGCCCGTGCCAGGTCACCCAGAGCGCTGTGAGGCAGCCCCCTCTCCACCAGGTCCTGCCCCCCAAAGGCACCTGCATGGAGGAGAGCACCTTGCTTACTAAGTGTGTCATACTTTGCTTTTAACTTCTGAACACTTCTGGTTGTTTAAGCTGCCTTACATTGTACATTTCAATCAAATTTCAACAAAATTAGCAGCCTCAGCCATGAGATAGCAGTCATTTTTCACTGGTGAGAAATCTGGTGCAGAAAGCAAATCATTTCAAGACAAAACTCACCACTAACCTAAAATTTATTGCATTTTTAAACTATATTGTAGAGCGATTACTGTAGGCAAGGAGTGTTACCGTCTGATAACTGACTGATTGTTTTCATTAACAGTAAGTATAGACGTAATGTCACCCTGAGGCAGCTGAGGTCCATAGAGGATGAACAGCAGGTGTGCTTGGCAGACCATGGGCCAAGGTTTCAGGAGCTGAGTTAGCCAGAAGTGACAGTCCGACTGGTTTGACCACGTGTCCAACAGAACCTGACGGCAGAACAGACGGAGCTGCAGCTTTTGGTACCAGCCCACGCCTGAGGACAGACAGATGCATAAAGAAATGTGTATTATATCATTTAAAACTTTTCACAAGCCTCAGTAAGTCATTACAACACTGTAAAGACAGTCGCTCCCACGTCACCGCTCTGCAATGCTATTAATGTTCTCCTCTCACTTCTGATTTTTGTAATCATTCAATTTAAACCATCTCAGAGACCCATGCATGCTGCTACTCCCACCAACACGGATATGACCTGGGGAAAGAGATGAACAGCTTAAATGAACACAGATTTCACTAGTTTTCACCAGGATTGTTTAATCTTTATTGGGCAGCAGTAGCTCAGTCTGTAGGGAGTTGGCTTGGGAACCGGAGGGTCACCGGTTCAAGTCCCGACATGGACCAAAAAACTGAGTGTGAACTGGTAGCTGGAGAGGTGCCAGTTTACCTCTTGGGCACTGCCGAGGTGCCCCTGAGCAAGGCACCAAACCCCCAACTGCTCGGGGCGCTTGTCAGGAGCAGCCCCCTCACTCTGACATCTCTCCACTGATGCATGTATGTGTGTTTCAGGTCTGCATGTACCATGTATGAGTAAAAAAAAAAAAAAAAAACAGAGTGTAAATTGAATTTCCCCACTGTGGGACTAATAAAGGTTGATCTTCGTGTTCTTCTTCTTATACAAAAAAATATAAGCCATCAGAATAATTTGAAAGCTTTAATAACCCAACCCGTTCTCACCGGAAGGCGTATAGATAGCACATTACAAGGGCATTCCACGTGGCATAAAGATGCAACTTTAACCTTTTTGCATGTCAACTGTACGACACACATTAAAACTAGAGTAACGTCCACAGTACACAACCTAAGTAAAAGGAACAAAGTAACGTAAGTACGGAAAACATGTGACAAACATCACTAACATAGCTTACAAAACAAAACTCAAACACCAGTCTCCTGGTTAAAAATCCTGTGTTTGTTAGACCCATCCACCTCACCATCTGCCCACCATAGGCAGTCTTTCTCACTTTTTATTCTGTTCTCACTGAACATAGCATACAGTATTTACACAGATGCATTTACATTGCAGTCAGTACAGACTATATGGTGCACAAATGACACATGAAAAGCAAGAACGGTGTTTGCCATTATTGTGTCGTTCATGCGCCTTTTCACCTGGTTTTCCAGTGATGACTGCCTCTATTTTCTGCAGCAGATTCGTGTGATCACACAGGAAGGTGAACACTCTGTGGCACTCCAGCTCATCCCACCCTGCAATCAGTGTCTGTGAAGTAGTCACAAAACATACCTAAGCATTTTCAAAATGCAATTTCAGGCACTGGGATGGGACACAAAAATGAGACATATTTCATAAGACACCTACGATTTCTAAACGGTATATATCCAGTGTTTGTACCAGGAGTTCATCCACTCTTAGCTGCATTTGTTTTGGCATTTCCTTTAATTACAACCAACTTTTAGTTTATCTGTTATCTATTATCTATTATCTGTCTTTATATGAGACCCTCACCTGGAGGAGGACTCCGTAGCTGGAGAAGCCGATGCAGTCTGGGGCCAAACACTGCTCCAACAGGAAGCAAGGAATCTGAAATGATCATCTGATGTTTGTCTCATCATTAGCATAAATTATGATCAATAGTTATTAGGGCTGAATAATAAATAACATTACAATGTACGCATGTGCAGCATTCTAAATGAGGAGCATTCGTAATGAGGCAAATTACAGTATGTACACCATTTACCTTTTTCATGACTAGTCTTACAGTCTAATCCATTAGTACGTTCAATCAGTTTGCCTGTTGTAATTATATTTTCTTTATTGATGTGATATTTCAATGCGCTCTCATCCGCTCTGCATCACTTTTGGTCACAGTAAACACATGCTTAACATTGTGAATT
The DNA here is from genome assembly GCA_947000775.1 of Pterois miles. NCBI lineage: Eukaryota > Metazoa > Chordata > Actinopteri > Perciformes > Scorpaenidae > Pterois > Pterois miles. Next base: position 19,013,529 of record CAMQGK010000637.1, read on the forward strand.
AAACAAAAACACTTGCTTGTGATTAGGAAACAAAACCACTATAGTTGGGTTTAGGAAAAGACAACATGGCTGGGCTTAAAATTACTATGTTTGTAAAGGGAGAATGTGACGTCTAGGTCTCCTAGATTGAAGCGTTGTGTTGTGTTGGACTCATCCACTGCCCCTTTTGTCTGCCCGGTGTGTCTCCTTAAACTACATCACCACAGTGCTTTCTCTGAGTGTTTACTGTTGCCGTGGATGGCTATACATTATAGTTAATGGAAAGTCTGGTGCATTGCATGCCAGCACTAAAGGGTGCCTTGTGTAGCAGTATCAAACCTCTGACAGCCATGACAAAGTGCTGGCAGTTGACGCCCTGGGAATAACAGGCTGGATATTTAATCCATAATTTTCTCTAATCTGGTTTGTCCTCTTACTTCTCCTTTTCTTACCTGTGAAAACTTGCTGAAGATAAACTTTAACCTGTCCTTTGTTGGTAGCAACAGGGTGCATCTCTTGAACAACAAACCTGAGACATTGAACACAAAAGCACACTATCAACCTGCAAATTCTGGTCTTTCCTATCCCTTCACTTGACAGGGAAGCGTATCCCAAGTACTATGTGGTGATCTTTCAAATGAGAAGAGCTACACAAAATAAATAATTCAGCTAAATATATATTACCACATACCCAGGTCTCTGTAGTGTTGAACAGTGGATGTCTGATCAAGGAAGGTGGAGCAGTGAAAGCTTTGAATGATTGTTTTATTCCTCCAGGCCAGGGTGGAGATGTAGTCCACAACATATTTAGTGATTTCCTTGGACACCATGCTGAACACACTGATCTCCAGCACTGACAGACACACACAGTTTCATTACATTTGCAATATTGAAATAGACATTTCCATTTAACATAAATGACTTTCAAATACTAGCACTGAAAAGGCTTTTTTTTTTTAATAACTGGTCTAAAAGTGTCCTAGAAGTAGTGGTTAAATTGAAGAAACTGACTCAATTTTTGCTACACATGCACAAACTGATTGTATTGTGTACACTGTACATGCTATGCAAACCTCAGTATTAATGATCATATTACTGATGATTATATGACTAAACCGTTAATTTAAAATATACAATGAGTGCTGATAAACACTAAAAGTACAAAATATCAGGACTTTAATCCAATCAGAGCAAATATTAATTTGTCTAATTCCCAAGAAATTTAGTTCAGATGCAAATAAAAAGTCTCAATCACCCTCTGAAAGGCATGTAGTTAAAATGTTATGGTACAAGCATGGACGTATATGATAGATCCATGTTTACACGCTAAACCAGACGCACCTACCGGTCAGTTTATCCAGGATCATGTCCAACACCTCTAACGGGAGCCTGCGAAAGAAGCAGCCGCCGCCGTGACTCTGGCTGCGGGTCATGATGGTTGTGGTCGGACACGGCCGATGATGATGAGCCCTCTTGCGGGATTTGTGTGTCACTGTGAATTTCACAGTATTTCTGGAGGCTTTCCTCATCATTACTACCACCGCTGAGTTGACTGTATTAAACAAAGACAAGGACTTGAAAGTAAAAGTACTTCTCAAGCTAACCTCGCGTTAGCTAAACATCACAGAAGCAGCTAATGCTACATCAGTATAACTAGCTAACCTAGCTAGCTAAACTGCTAAACTGAACTCCTGACAAGCTAGCCAACATAAACTAGTTGTAGTTTCATAAATAGGTCCGTGTAGTCACAAAACGAGATATAGAATTAATAGGAAGCTCACGTTAAAGCAATAAAGTTTCTTACCAATACTATGAACAGTAATGTCGATATATAGGCATCAAATGGCAGCTGTAAGAGTTAAGTCTGCTGTGTGCTAGCTAACCTAGCTAGCTAGCTAGCTGTCTCTGATGACAGTCAGTAAATAAGTAAGTAAATGACAAAAGACATGAAGACGTGTTTTCCTCGCTTCATGTTTGAGGTAAGAAAATAACATTCAGTGAAGTATCCATAATATACTTTATTAACAAGTAAGGCAAGGTAAAGTATTCAAAATGTAATAAAAGTAAGGAAATATTAGTGGGATTAATTATGAAGTTTCTGATGTGTAGTATCACAGTTGGCAGGACTTGGTCCAGGTAACTTTCTATACTTTAATCATATAGCTGGGTAACGTTAGATCAATTTAGCAATAGTAATGTTACATACATTAATATTTAATTATCTCCATGGAAGAAAACAGTATAAAAACATTGAATTTGCTAAGTAATGTGTAACTGTAGCTGTCAGATAAATGTAGCTAGTTACAAGACTAACAACTATTTTCCTTTGTCCCATAATGTTGTCTGCTGTGGTATATATTGATAATAACACAGTATAGTTACAGTACATCCCTGCTTTTTTCCTTACTGTATTGATAAGGTAGGTTTTTTTCACTGAATTGTTTTGTGTAGGTTACATGGTCTTGTCCCAATAAAGTCTTTGGTAACACTTTCTATGATGCCCATGTATATAATGCATTAAAAACATAATTTTAATGTGTTATAATCTGATCATAGCAGTGTATAATCATAGTGATACGCACTCTTACTTATTCATAATGCTTTATAATAACAACCAGTGGTCTTGCATAGAGTTAATTTTGTTTTTCACTTTTCTTAAAGCAGTGGCCACTTAGAGTAAATTATAATCTAATAATAATTATAATATAATAATTGTAAATTTCTCCACTGTGGGACAAATAAAGGAATATCTTATCTTATCTTAATCACATTCTTAGGCAATACACCAAGATCCCTGCAAAAACAAATGAGTGAGTGACCAGCAATTATGATGATACTTGACCTTATAAGTCATTATAAAATTAATTATTATATGCTTTATTTATTATAAAGCAGCAAATAATCCAGCAGTAACAGATTGCTCTTGCACCATAAATTATAGGATTTAATGCATAGACAAATGGTTCCTTCAGTGGGGTCCATATGAACGCCCCCCTCATATCATATTCACAACCTAGTAAGTGGAAAGTTTCTGAAAGCTCAGAGTTCACGACTTGTGACGTGTTTGTTGGCTTCTACCATTTCTGACAACATCAGCAAACACGTCACAACTGGTGAACTTGGAGCTTTCAGAAACTTTCCACTTACAAGGTTGTGAATACTACAAGAGGGGAGCGTTCATATGGACTCTTCTTGTGAACATGGTAAACACAACCCCGTTTGAGGGCACCATTAATTCATGAAGGTTAGTGACCTCACATAACTCCCATCATCACTCCTCCCAGCCTCAACTTAAGCATGGGTCTAATCAGCCAGAACACCTGTGTGAAAGGGCAGGGCCTTAACAATACACTAGTTTGTACTATATTTCAAGGATGTTGTGTGTATCTGCGGTATACAGTATAGTGTATCATTGAAAAGGAATGTACAGTACTAAAAAAAGAGTGCAGCTTTTCAGATCTCTGAAGACAAAAAACAAAAAAATTGAAGTCCTGCTCTACACACGCCATTGTGGTTGTGTTACCCTCCAGCACTGTGTACAACAGGCCAGCTATGGTCAGCTGCTAATCATGGGATTATTCTGCTTAACTAAGACTATTAAGTGTTCCACATTCAAATGGCGTCTCCCACAGGCAGACCTCGGAGAGGATCATCCCTTTGCTATAGAGCTCTGACAGAGAACTGAATGCTACACAAGGGACCCAGGGGATGTGCCAGGAAAATTCCCCATGTATACCAACAGGATGTCACGCTAGGTTACACTCGGGGCGCGGAGGGAAACAGAGAGAGGCACTGCAAAGGAAGAAGATGGACCTGAGAGGAACCCACAGATAAAACTGCAGTTTTGAGTGACCTCACATGGCTTGCAGAACAGTATGTACCACACACACAATCACAAACACGTAAAGTACCACATTACTATCAAGTACAGTTTTGCTATCAGTGTTTGTGTTTTTTTTTTGTTTTTTTTTGGCTATCACAGCTTTGCAGTCTTGCTTTTACTTTTTAAATCCCTGCTGATTGAGCCCTAATTGTCGTTGATATATTCATGTTTTTTCTTTTTAACAAGTTGCTTTTATGTTGACGATTAAATTACTGATTTCTTTTCATTATGTCTTTCAATGTGGCCTATTATTCATTGAACAGATGTAGAGCTGCAGAGAGGTGAATTATTGAGACAAAAACAACACAACCAGTGAGGACAATATTTCCTCTGTACGTCTCCGCTTGGCAACACTGCTCCGCCTCCGGGTCCACGGGTTTATCTGACTGGAGCAAGAAACCATCACCGGGACTGTCTCGCATGTCATCTCTGACATGATGCTGCTGATGTTGACAGTCATAATGGTGATGATGATGATATCTAACACTGACCAGTCACATATCTGACAATCCTGCAGCACAAACACATTTTCTTTGTGTGTTGAGGCAGCAGCAGAGACAGAAGGAGCTGGTCAGTGTGGAATCAGTGGCCTATTTATCTGAAAGTGTACCGTCTGGACACTTGTGACCATGGATCTGTAGTCCCCCTGTGACCTAGTTGGTGAGTATCAAAATGTGGAGCGTTTTTACTGAATGCTAAAATGTGAAAGATGAAGCAGCAGTGTAGATATTGCAATTAGCAAGTGACAAGAAGTATTACATTGGCTTTGCTCTTGTGTGGGCTAATTTGTGACTAAACAAACTTAAAACGAGATGCCTGTCACAGCCTTGTCTTTGCTTCTATTGCTCACTTGTTATGCCTTCAGTGTAGTCAATCATTAAGTAAACACAATGAGGCTTGTATCTGTGATATTTTGAGAGGCCTGAACAGTGCCAGGTCTAGCACTGAACAATAAACAGGCTTTATAACGCAGCTTCTGTTCTCTGAGGAAGTTAAAACAATATATGAGCACAGTTGGTTTCTTTGCTTTAAAATGCAAAGTTCATTCTTGCGGGTACAACAATGAATTTTGCGTTAAAGTGGATATTATTTGCCAGTTAAACAAAACATATTTTCATGGTTGGCGTTGGGTTTTCTTGCACAGGCTTGGGTTGTCGTTGTTGTTGGTATGTTTTTTTTCACCTAGAGGACATTTTGTTCAAAACACTGAGAAGGAACAAAAGTAAATGCATAACCACCAGTGAGTTTATTACTGTGGCCTCAAGCTTTCTGGGCAGTTGTGGAGTTTTTGCAGCTGTATCCAGAAGTTAACACCCAAACTGTGAAACTCTGACGAGGTGGTTAAGGTTAGGCAGGATAGGTCGTTGGCCAGCGAGAAAGTTTTCAGCATTACGTTTTGGGATTGCCTTCTAGACACAATTTTACCGTCATCTGTGGAATGTAACTAAGTACATTTACTCAAGTACTATACTTCAGAAGGTAATTGTACTTTACTTGAGTATTACCATTGTCTGCTACTTTATACTTCTACTCCAGTACATCTCAGAGGGAAATATTGTAATTTTTACTCCACTACATTTATCAGACACCTTTAGTTACATATCATGTGCTAATATAATATGATGCAGTACTATATTATTAATGTTCCCAGTAGTATATAAAGTATCTCACACTGGCTCCACATTGACAAACAACAGCATTAAAACACTAATAACAGAATAATAGAATATTCTATGATAATGTAACAATTTTAAAGGAGCCATTCTGCTGACTATTTTTATATTTCATACTTTAAGTATTTTTTCCTGATAATACTTATGTACTTTTAGTTAAATAACATTTTGAATGCAGGACTTTTACTTGTAGCGGATTATTTTTTGGCCATGCTATTTCTACTGTTACACAAGTTAAGGTTGTGAGTACTTCCTCCACCACTGTATAAATGTAGAACTTAGTGCTGTTAAATTGGTCATAATGTAAGCTGGTCAATTATTACAACATAAGTCACTACGATTTCGTATTGTCACAGCTAGAATTGCTCTGTCATCGAGTCATTCAGTCCCTCTCTCTAGCAAATACCCTGCAGAGCTGTGAAAAATGTTCAAAGTTAGTGGTTTATAACAGCACTCTCAGCTTGGGTGGTTCCTGTAAATGTTTAATTTCCTCTCTCTCTCTCCTCTCCTGAGGGGCGGCGGGGAGCTTAACAAATAGACTGCTGTGGTTTGCCCTCCAGAGGAGAGCGTTAAACAGGTGAAGCTGAACGCTGCTCTCATTAGTTACAGATGCAGTCACCTGCCACTCAACAGAGACTGATACCAGAAAGTTTCCACAGCTATTTCTGCCGGAGACACTTGAGGAATGGTTCAGACTCTGTGACCGGATGTAAGCTCAGTGGAATTTACTGTACTGCTGGGGACCGTGCAGATAACAGGACGAATATCCAGCCTTGTCTTCAGCCTGGGGGACTGTAGTTTTGTTCTGAAACTGTTTCTTTTTAATGTGGCAATATGTTAATCATCAACAGTGATTTCAAAATGTAACTTTGTACTTTGCAGTTTTTTAAACATCTGTCCGAGCGAGCGTATCATGGCCAGCATGGCGGTCCAACTCCTCGGCTTCTTCTTGGGGCTGCTGGGGTTTGTGGGGACTGTTGTTGCAACTCTTCTTCCCCAGTGGCGAAGCACAGCCTACGTAGGCTCCAACATCATCACAGCCACCAGCTATATGAAAGGCCTGTGGATGGAGTGTGTATGGCACAGCACTGGCATTTACCAATGTGAGCTGTACCGATCTCTCCTGGCACTACCACGTGACCTGCAGGTACCACACAGTCACCATTTAGTGAAAGTTTTTACCCAAAGCACCTTATCGTGGGAAGTAAACAAAAAAAATGAATCACCTGTTTGATAATCGATTAATCACTTAAGTTGTTTTTGAAGCAAAAATGAGTGGACCGCCTATTGGTCTGAAAAGTGAAGCCAAAGCCGAAGTGCCTTACACCTGCATTATTTTTAATAGCCAGCAGGGGGCGACTCTTCTGGTTGCAAAAAGAAGTCTGATTGTATAGATGTCTATGAAAAAATGAGCCTACTTCTCTTTAACTTATTACTTCCGTAAACATTGTAAACATAAGTTTATGGTCTCAATTGCTACTTTTAAATCTTCTTCAAAACAGCATGATGTTCAGGTAGTAAGTTATGGTCCCATTTAGAGTCAAATAGACCATAAAGCAGGGTATGCTTTAGGGTGTGGCTACCTTGTGATTGACAGGTTGCAACCACTGCAAATGAACATCATGCTGTGTTGAAGAAGACTTGAAACTAACAATTGAGACCATAAACTCATGTTTACAATGTTTACTAAGGTAATAAATCAAGTGAGAAGTAGGCTCATTTTCTCACAGGTCTTTTTGCAACTAGAGTCGCCCCTTGCTGGATATGAGAAAGAATGCAAGTTTAAGGCACTTCAGCATTGGCTTCACTGTTCAGACCCAGAGGTTACCCACTGTGATTATCTCATAAACACATGCATTGCACAGACAGATAGATAAATGGTCTGGTATGACCAAGTATTCTAACCCTACAGGCTACAATCACAATTTGTTTTAATATTAAAGTGCTTGTCTAATCTCCTCCACATTAGGCTGCCCGGGCGCTCATGGTGCTCTCCTGCGTCACCTCCGTCCTGGCATCTCTGGCATCCGTGATGGGGATGAAGTGCACCCGCTTCGCCCGTGACTCGCTGATCAAGTCTCCCCTGGTGCTAAGTGGGGGGATCTGTTTCCTCTGTGCCGGACTGCTCTGCCTGGTCACCGTGTCCTGGACCACCAACGATGTCATCATGGATTTCTACGACCCCTTCCTGCCCAGCGGGCTGAAGTATGAGATCGGCCTGGCTGTGTACCTTGGTTACGCCTCGGCCTGCCTCAGTCTGACCGGAGGACTGGTGTTATGCTGGAGCAGCAGTGGTGGCAGGTCACAGAGGCCCCTCCATGTTCAGAGGAGTCAGCCAGTATCACCTCCCCCTGCCTTCAACCACATATATCCTCCTGCTCCACCCTACAAGCCCCCCGAGGCCCTGAAGGACAATCACGCTCCTTCACTTTGCTCCCTTTCCAGCAGCGGCTATAGGCTCAACAACTATGTCTAATACTGGGGGAAACACAATAACTACAGAACTATGGGGACTGCTAAGAGAGTAAAAGACACTACATAGACCAAAACAGTCAACTGAACTCTTTTCCAAAATTATTTCTAATCTCTTAAGTATTTTAGCCTCCTCTAACCCTTAATATAAGTTTAAATATGAAAAAAAGGAAAAGACCAGTATTTTACATCACCATGTTTAACCAAAGATCAGCTTTTGAAAGGATATCAAAATGTGACAAACTGCTTAGACTTTCCTCTAACTTTAACATGACCAAATCTGAGAGCCAAACAAAACTTGGTGTGTGAGAGACCTGAGACTCTGCTATGTACCCAAATGACCAGAAGGTGGCGATATTTTACTGCGTATAGCCACAAAGGAGACGATATAAACATACAGATTCCACATCGTAGGTTGTAACACACGTTAATGGGTGAGCTATTGTTCTGTCCCTTCCTTGTTGTAGCCTACTTTCTAGTTGGGATTAACATTTTTTCTGAAAGTCAGTTCAAATATGGTAGTTATTTCAAAGGAAATTGATGATATTTTATGTCAGTATTTCACTTTTTCATGCCAAAGAAAATAAAAACAATGACAGTTTCTGATGATTTAAGCATAAAGTATATTAGTACTATATAAAAATATGTTTTATTGTTTTCAGAAGTGTTTTTAAAGCAGATATTTTGCCATGTAAGTAGCAATAACTGACCTTGAGGAGCCATTGTTAGTGTTATTTTGACCTGCGTTTTTCCTGCTGTGGAAAGTCCAAACGTCTGCTGTGACAAAGACCTACAGTAGATGACATAGTGACACTTTGTGACTGTTGATTATTTGCTTTCGACACTCCGGAAACTCTGCTGCAGTTAGTGGATCTCCGTAGTTTGATTTACAATATGTTTTGTAAAGCTTAAAGCCACTGGATGGCGACAAAGGTGTTTTTGAGAAGGCAACCTCGAGTCTTAAGAAAAAACTTATTTTTATTCATTTAGACTACATCATTTGATAGATACAGCAAACTGTGTGTAGTTTATAACCTAACACTTTTTATGAATGGCTCTATCATGGAGCCTGACGTCATATATGTGATATTCGTGGGTGCTGAATGTGACTCCTCTGAGGCTCCTTCCAGGCTGTTTGCTGATAACTACCTGTAACACTGTGGACGTGTTCTCTGAGGCTTATTTGTTAGAAAACCTTCCAATTAGAGCTGCCCTCCATCTGGCAACCTGTCAGCCACACAGACACTCAATTAGAGGACCAATTCAAGCAAGTCACTTATTTCATTTCCAGCAGTCCCACTTGTCAGCATCAACATCTTTACATCAAGAAGCTCATTTATATGGCTGTGGCCCAAACAATGAATTATATTTAGCTCGGTGTTCAGTAAAGGAAACTACCTGTTTTAGCGATTGTTTATGAAATCTGCCATATGAAACTATTCTAAAAAAAGAAATGTACGGTAAATACATTTTTGACAAAAGCTATAGAAATATCACATCAAAGTTGAAGGCATACTTTCAGCACCATGGCCAGCTACAAGGAAACCATGTAGGGGGTAATAGATGTGGGATTGTTGATTGTTTATTACTGTTCCCAGTTGTGATCTGAAGTCAGGTTATACCAGATAACATACTTTACAGCTTTATAGATATACATAGCATTTAAAGAGAATATTATCCGTCACATGATACTTGCAATATTTAAGTTGCGTCTTTGAGTATTTTATTCATCTTTATATAATGCAATAGTTGTAATCTCTTCAAACAGAATTATTCTTGATGCATCAGTGCTGGATTTGATGACATAAGACTTCAAGTGCACTAAAAATGACCAAAATAATGTCCTGTGAGTTGCAGTTGCTCCGCCATTGTGACTCACGTCTATTTATAAAGTTGATTTGAACGTGTTGATGTTGAAATGCAAAATCTTGTGAATGGAGTAATGTTCTTGGACGACAAAAAAAACATGCATGCGTAAAGTGGGTTCACACCCTCACCATTCCTACCGGCAGCCGGCGTTTGCAGAATAAACGCGATGCTTTAATCGCGCAGCAAGATCGTAAATCAGGCCTGAGATGTAACCTGGCAGAGTAAAGGTTTCATCCGTTGCCAATATGACATTATGATATTGGAAAGCTTTCCCGAACAGGTTGTGCGTCATGCCACTCTCTATTAGGTGCTATTTTCGTCCTGCCCTGGAAGACATTCATCCACCATCTACACACCCTGACAGCACCCAATAAACCCACCACTCCCATTCATCTCCACCCACCTCCACCCTCTCTCTCCCAGTCCCTGGCTCTCTCCCTCTCCCCCTCTCTCCCTTTCCCGATGAGCACCGGTGACTTCAAAACAACATAGCAGAATCAACGAGGAATACTCTGCGGTACATTTAGTTTTACAACAAAATCGTCTCTGACACATTGTACATCTTTTGGTGGCCCTGTTCCTGTTTCGACCTGTTTCTCCAAAGGAAAGGTAAGATAATGTCAGTTTCTAATATTCTGTGCTTTTACTTCTATGTGTTGGCTGACTGGAACTGTATTTGACCAAAGTGACAGATGTTGATTTAAAGAGAAATCAATAATGCAATACCGGCCTCCTGGAACCATGGTGTCAGCAGAACGGGGAGCTGAAACCCACAGGTTTGGTTGTAGTGATGCAGCACATCGAACACAAAACCCTTATGCATCTGTTTCAGGTCTCCTCTGATTAACAATTCACAGTTTTTTGACGGTGCGTCGAGTTTGGGAGGCATTAATGGACATTTACGCACGAAACAAAACCATGGAAGACAACGTATTTTAAATCATAGAGCAACCTGGACACTTTTTAAGAATACACTGAAATATAACAGACACCTTGCGTAAACTGGCACAACAACTGGAGTAATCCAGTAAAGTGTCTGTAAAGTGAGCAGCAAGTCGCGCGTAAAACATCTAAACGTCGAGGACAACTAGTCCTAAAAGCTGAATAAGTGCAACCTCAAAAATACCATTTTGGATTTTTTCTGATTCATATCTTTTGATTTGATGACACATGATGGAGTGCCGGTTGTTCCTCTTTCTTTGCTCCGTGCGTCAGTTGGACACGGTAAGGTATCCACTCTTCACAGCTTTTACCGTACAAGTTCAAATATCTTATGCGGTCAGAGTTTTAAACGAAGATCGGAGTTGAAAAAGCACGAAAGTATTTCAGATTTATTTGCTGTTTATTTGTTTCTTCATCAGCTGGTCGTTTGTCTAATAGTTTATTGTGTTGAGTAAAATATATGGCCAACGAGCAGGAATGATCAAGCGGTTTTGCGTACTGGATGAACGGACTTCAGTAATTTGACACCAATGAGAGGAGGATACTGACAAAAAGGGACTTGAAAATGCAGGGTTTTCGTGCCTCAAATGTGGGTTACAAATTCTGCTGGCTTTGTTTTCTTTAATTGTAATTTGTAGGAAAATTGCATCTATATTTTTCTCTAATAATGATTCCATCTTTGAGACTTAAAGTGAAAAACGCATCAGCTTGAGCTCAGCAGGACATTGAATTTATGTGCGTTTTCATGACTTTGTTTTGTAGTCGTCACAGCTGCAATAAAACTGAAGTTGATCGGTGCATAGTAAACGGCATTCAACTTTTGGATAGAAGTGTTTTAAAGGTTTATTCATCTCCTCGTAATTGCGCATGGAAGCATTTTCAATTGCGGTGTGTCTGTGCTGTTAACCTGGTAAAAATGCTAGGTTTCTTTACAAGATTTTATTCAGACCAGAGTCAGAGTCCATACAAATGTGTTTCTGTCTTTTTTTTTCTCAGAGTTCTCTCCATGAGTCTCCAGTCCTCCGCGCGCAATAGTACCTGATCTCGGCAGGAGGAAGCAGACGAAAGGAAGATGGCCATCCACGCCGAGGGTCTCGTGGCCATCGTGATCTTCTACCTCCTGATTCTGTTCGTGGGGATATGGGCCGCGTGGAAGAACAAGAACGAGGGCGGGGACCGGAGCGAGAGCATCATGGTCGGGGGAAGGGACATCGGATTGTTCGTTGGTGGATTCACAATGACCGGTGAGCTGCTTAAGTGTGTTTGTGTGTTTTTTGTTTGTTGGTAGGTGTTCAACATGACCAGCGTGCGTATGCTGTCACGCTTAGGTGTCATATGGGGTCAGAAAAACAATACATTTCATCAACTCTGTTTTTTACGCACGGACACAACTGCAGCCACAAATATAATTTACAACCACAACTTTCAGTATTGCATTCATTAGATTTCTTAGCACTTAAAGACGCGACAACTGATGACTGAAAAGTTTTAAATTATCAAATTATAATCACAACTGCAATCTAAGATCTAGTGAATCCATTTCCATCCGCATTAGACAACCGTGACTTGTAGTTTTGTTATAACACTCAACTCATGCAACATGCACTAAATTAGTCTTTACACATTTTTCTTTCTTGGTTTCAGCCACTTGGGTGGGTGGGGGCTACATCAATGGAACAGCGGAGTACGTCTACCTGCCAGACTACGGCCTGGCTTGGGCACAGGCACCCTTTGGTTATGCTCTCAGCCTAGTAGTAGGTAAGAACCACTGTCTATGTATCAGCCCTTTCTTTAATTATACTGTAAAAAGCACATGTATATAAAGTATAGTGTAAAGAACCATATAAGAAGGTTGGAGTTGGTTCAAATTAATAGCATTAAGGTACATTTCAAAGAACCATACCAGCAGTTTTGTATGTTTAGGCCAATTAATATAATTGAATGGGCTAATTGAGTCCAGCCATTGATTTTACAGTAGTTAGTCGGGAAGATATGTAATACATCACAGTGATCTTCATGTCTGCTTTTATTTATGTCACCTTGCGTCATTGTTGTGTGGTGAGGCAGACTTTTCAAATCAATATGCACGTAAAACTATAATACTATATGGAAATAATATGCATGTTGATACTCATAGCCCAAGTGAAGTGGAAGCCCAGAAGTAAAAATCCCATTCATATTCTGAATGGTGGATTTGATTATTATCCATAATGTCGTAACCATCCGAGGTAGATTTACCACGAACAACGACACTGTTAAACAATTGTATATGCTCCCATCGAAGCCACAAGTCTGTATGATATCAACCTTGTTTCTAAGAGAAACGTGTTTTATCTGCGATGTCATGGAGAAGTACTACATTACCCACAACCCTAAAGTGTAACAGCGACATCTGTGATTGGTGGAGCTCGCTGCACCCGTGAATGGCCAACCTGGACCAACATGGCAGCTCCTGTGGTAACAAGCTTGTATGTTGCGAAAGTAGTTCACTGAGATGTGTTTCTGACAACATTTGAGACGAGAAATAAAGCACGCAGTTGCTGAAACTGTCTTTATATATCGACAATGATAAGTTTAAACGTTTTTCAGCATGGTTTATGAGAGGAGTAGCTCCTTCACTCATAAAATGTTCAGTCTTTTGACTTTTTTCCGTTTCCAATGTTTTGTAGTCTGAAGCAGTTTTTTATGGCCACTGTTCTCCTAACTGGTTGGCTATGTTTTCATGCTTAAAACTATTTATTTTATGTAATGAAAGTGGAGAAAATGGTGGGAAATTCACTTCTGGTGCCTGAGCTGATCAAAAAAGTGGGTGGACACTGTTGAGGACTATTGCATTGGATTAATCAATTGAAACCAATTTCAAGTACCTGCTGTTATGTAGCACCGTAGAAAAAAAAACACAGTTATGGTACTCTAATAATAATAGAGATGCAGTATATCATGAATAAGAATGCATCAACTAGATAAACAGGATCTTAAGGGTCACTATATAGAAATTACTGGATACAAATTTAGTGTTTAGTGTTAGTAATATCGTTCAATTTAATTGATTGAGGGATTGTAAAATGGACTTACTGCGCTCTTCCTCTGCCTTATGTTAATGTCTGACATCATTCAGGCGGCCTTTTCTTTGCCAAGCCCATGCGTTCCCGTGGATACGTCACCATGCTGGATCCTTTCCAGCAGCTGTATGGAAAAAGGATGGGTGGCCTGCTCTTCATCCCTGCACTTATGGGGGAAATCTTCTGGTCTGCAGCCATTTTATCTGCCCTAGGTAGGTGATTATTGAACAGGAACACAGCATGTTAGAAATATGCTGATATTCTTAAACTCTGACTGGATGCATTGTCCTGCAGGCGCCACTCTGAGTGTGATCGTGGACATTAACATCAACATGTCGGTGGTGATCTCCGCCCTGATAGCTATCTTCTACACACTCGTTGGAGGACTCTACTCTGTTGCATACACAGATGTGGTCCAGCTCTTCTGCATCTTTGTGGGCTTGGTGAGTTTAACTGTCAAAATCTAACCAGCCAGGGACTGTAGAGGGGATTTTACCAAAGTACAATGAAGGCCAAAACCATAACCTGTGCTGTATTTCTCCTCTCCAAATGTGAAGCTGTCAAAAGCCAATAATTTATACTAATCTTTGAGGTGTTTGTGACCATTTTTTCTTGCTTAAACTTCAAAAATGTACATCCATATAAAGTATGGAGGCGGCAGTAGCTGGGGGCGGCAGTAGCTCAGTCTGTAGGGAGTTGGCTTGGGAATCGGAGGGTCACCGGTTCAAGTCCCGACATGGACCGAGAACTGAGTGTGAACTGGTAGCTGGAGAGGTGCCAGTTTACCTCTTGGGCACTGCCGAGGTGCCCCTGAGCAAGGCACCAAACCCCCAACTGCTCGGGGTGCTTGTCAGGAGCAGCCCCCTCACTCTGACATCTCTCCATTTGATGCATGTATATGGGTCCTGTTTGTGCATGTGTGTGTCCCGGGTCTGCATGTACCGTGTATATGTAAAAAACAACAGAGTGTAAAAATTGAATTTCCCCTAGTGGGACGAATAAAGGACTATCTTCTTATACATGTGGACTCTGATTAATAAGCTGATTAAAGTGCAATAATCATCGTAAAAACCATCATAATCTTCATAACAAAATGTGTCACATTGGTGGGAATATACTGATTTACATTTAAGAGATTAGTCTGCAGTGCTCCTCATTAAAGTTATATCCATCTCACTCTCTCAGTGTCAGAGTTCAACAACTTTTACGGTGAAAACATATTAAAAATCACTGAATATCTCCACAGTATAACAATAATAATATTTGCATTGTGATACCCTCTTCTCCTTCAGTGGATCAGCGTGCCCTTTGCCCTGTCCAATCCTGCTGTGGCAGACATCAGTGTTACAGCCAAGGAAGACATCTACCAGTCGCCCTGGCTGGGGAAGGTTGAGCCTGAAGACAGATGGCTCTGGGCGGACAACTTCTGTTTGCTGGTAAGCCTCTGGTTTTTATCACAAGATTCATCAAGAGACCATTCTGATTGTCAAGTGTTTTAGGCAAGGGGGTTTAAGTGAGGTGGTGCGGTTAAGGCGCAAGGCATTTTAGTTTTTTTGTTTGAGATACAAGTAGTAAGTAGTAAGAGTATCATGTAGAGTAATTGGAAGCACAGCTACAGAACAGATTTATTATATTGCGTGAGAAGAGTCAGAGCTGTTCCACTGGTGGTCTAGCTGACTGTTACAGTATGCATTGGTTTGGTGTCTGTATTTACTATGGTTTTTTTCTGTTTCTAGATCTTGGGGGGGATTCCCTGGCAGGTCTATTTTCAACGGGTTCTTTCTGCCTCTTCAGCTACCTACGCCCAGGTCCTTTCCTTCCTCGCTGCCTTCGGCTGCTTGGTCATGGCCGTCCCCTCTGTCCTCATAGGAGCTATAGGGGCCTCCACTGGTAAATACACACACACACACGCACGCACGCACGCACGCACCACACACACACACACACACACACACACACACACACACACACACACACACACACACTGTGGCTTTGCTAAAAGTGGATGCTTTCAAAATGTACCATCATTCAAGCCTGTCATTTCAGAACATGTAGAAGTTCAAAACAGTTTGTTTTACACATTTAGAGAAAGTGGAGCTCTTGCTATGTGTATTCATAGCTAGCAGATATCATGCACCTAAAACAGCAATAAATACAAGCTGCGTGGCTGTGAATAGAAATGACTTAAAACTGAACACTAAAAAAATGCTAGAATAATATTAGATTTAATTATATTCATTACTTTTCATACTGATATTGATTGATTTGTTTTGTTTCGTCACATTGGGTGTTGCAGTTTCGTTGTGTAGAATTCACATAGACTAAGATTATTGTCCTCAGGTTGTAAATGGAAGTATTGATTCATTATTGATCAAATAGCTATGTTTGCATATTATTTATATCTGGATTGGCTGCCTACAAATGACACAAAAAATGACCAAACTGCATTGTCACCCAGTATTTCTATTTTATACACACACTGTTGCGTCTGAATTTCAGCTGTTGAACAAAAAATATCACTGATCCATGAATGATGTGCATACTCACACAGACACACATGAATGAATGAAAGATCACAAGACAATCGAAACATCCAGAAAGCTGAACTGATCCTTTACTCAAACAGGAAACTGTGATCAAAGGAAACACAATGCCTTCCTTGGCTTGTTTGCACCCCAGCAGCTATATTTTCAGATGTGTAAAAAAAATGCAGATGCATAAGTATCCAGAGGGTAAACAACATCAGATGGATCCTGTCACAACGGGCAGAGGAGAGAGTCATCAGACTATGCCGATTTAGTGAATATTACATCTGAAGATGAGCTAATTAATCTGGTCCATCTGAAGCTGTTTCATGTGTAACAAGCACTAATCAACCTTGTGAATATCCAGGGGAAGGAGACACAGATTGTATACCGCTAGAGGATGAATTGAAGGATGAAAAAAAGTGGCAGAAAGATAGAAGGATACAAGGACTTTAATGACCCCCTCACTTTTCATCTACTGCCACCATGAGCACATTTGTAGTTTGACTGTATCTCGGCAAATATTGGATGAGTTCCATTTAATTTTGGTACACACATTCCTATCAGGATGATTTGTGATCCCTTGACTTGTCATCCAGCAGCATCATCAGTCAATATTTAGCCTATGATAGCCAGAGCATTAACATAGCATCAAACAACTGTCATGTAAAGAGAGAGAAGAATGATGTCTACCTGAGTAGAGAATGAAGTCGCTCTCTCTGTGGGTGTGTGTTGCAATCTAAGCTTCTCTTTGCTTTGTTGGCATAACCAGGCCTTTAGAACATGTTTGTGCATGTAAGCATGCCGCACTGGCTAGCTCACAGCCGCCGCTCTGTACTGGTCTCATAGAGTGGTTTCAGCTGATAACGCCGTCCCAACAGACAGCGGCACAGCGGAAGCAAAGCATCCACCCTCTGGTTCCTGCCACAGGTCAACACTCTCTCTATCAGCAACACTGCCTTGTTTTCACTGTTTTCACTAGCTGCTGACTCAACGGTCATCATGTTGAGAGCAGAGGGCAACCTCCAGGTCTGAGAAGTGAAGCCAATATCCAGCAGGGGGCGACTCCTCTGGTTGCAAAAAGAGGTCTGATTGTATAGAAATCTGTTAGAAAATGAACCTACTTCTCACTTTATTTATTACCTCAGTAAACATGAGTTATGGTCTCAATTGCTAGTTTCACATCTTCTTCAATACAGCATGATGTTTATTTAGTAAATTATGGTCCCATTTAGAGTCAAATAGGCCATAAAACAGGGTATGCTTTAGTGTGTAGCTACCTTGCCAGGTTGATACCACAGTGTTGTCCACTCTGGGAGTTGTTTGTGAAGTCATCTTACAACTTTGACCCTTTCACAGTGTGTTTCAGTTCTTCAAAGTTAATTGCAACCTTTTTGGTTACCTGAAAATGACTTATTCATGGTTGGGTCATACCTAGCTCCACCCTCTCATGTCATTTCTGGCTGCACCTACCAAGATGGCGACGGTCAAAATGTCAAACTCAATGCTTCAAAACAGCAGTTCATAAACCAGTGGGTGGTGTCATGGTGACTATGTCCACTTCTACATGGTTGAGAGCCTTGCAGAGGCAGAAAATCTTCTAATCTCACATTTAGCCCCTTTAATAACTAAATACTTACAAAAGTAATGACATCATCACCATCAGCCTCAGCAGTTTAGTGCTTATTAGCAAGTGTTGGCATGCTAATATACTAAATTATGATGAACAGTCTGCTGTAAGCCTTTCTGCTAAACATCAGCATAAACATCAGCATCATCAGCATATTAGCACTGTCACTGTGAGCATGTTAGCATACTGATGTTAGCATTTAACTCAAAGCAACACTGTGTCAATGTACAGCCTCACAGAGATGCTTTTAATCCTCAAAAGTGTTTAGTGTTTCCTCCCTGAAAAATCTACATACATCTATGCAAACTTATGTTCTGTTCATCAGCTCAAAATGTCTCATTAGATTCAACGGATTCCTGCAGACATGGATCATTATTAATGAAATGATTATCAATAACATGTTCAATTAAAATGCAATTAAACTACATAATGTATTCTACAATACTGGCTCATATTTCATATTAGGATCAACAAACCAATAGGCACTAAACAGTTTATTAACCATAGTTAATAATGCATGAATGTCACATTTTGAATAAGCAGGCTATCCATTATTTCTGGCATTCCTCTTCTTACTGTGACTTTCTCCTTATATTTTGACTAACAGCACAGCATTATATTGATAATCCCTGCTGTATTTCAGCATTTTCAGTTTGTTTCGCAGCAACTAAAACGTGTATCCACAGGGAGCATCAAAATAAGGTCTCAAAGTCGAGCCTTTTGTTTGAAAAATCAAGGCATCAATACAAAATTTGCAGTGTAGTAATCAATCCACTTAAAATTTCACAAGTTGGCCAAGAACATCATTTTATTAATCCCAACATAGGAATGTGTGCCAAGTACAGCCTGTTCAACTTGAGTTATGTTGTTTTATTTTCTCTCATAAGTTGCTGCATTGTGTTTCATTGTTCATCTGAATTATTCACGCAAATATTTTGTAAAATGTTGGTATGTATAATCCTGATAGAATATTACTGATCAGTTCATACGACGACCAAAAACATGCCTTGATATTTATGTTTACATTTGCTTCATTCACCATTTTCTTCTTCCAGACTGGAACCAGACTACTTATGGATCACTTCCTCCGAAGGACAAGGATCAATCAGATATGATCCTTCCCATAGTGCTTCAGCACCTCTGCCCGCCCTACGTCTCCTTCTTTGGTCTTGGGGCGGTGTCGGCTGCCGTCATGTCATCAGCAGACTCATCCATTCTCTCGGCCAGCTCCATGTTTGCCAGGAACATCTATCAGCTGGCCTTTCGGCAGTCGGTAAGAGTGCCAACAATAATACTAACACACATCTGCACCGTTTAAGCCAGTGGTTGCAAGCATCAGTCAAATTATCGATAAATCAATTCTAGTTTCATCCCAGTGGTTTACAAATGATGTCAGATGATTGTAGTTGACCCCAAACCTTTAGACAACACTCAGACAAGTTCAAACCTGATAAATGTTATTCTTTTAAAATTATGTATTAATCCTCCACTGAGGCTATGAAATATGTAGCTTCATGTTGGCTTGAATTACATCAGCAACTATTGGATGGATTGATATTTTTTACAAACCAGAGGGTAATCTTCAGGTCTGAAAAGTACTTGCATCCTACCTTGTGATTAACAGATTAAGATAAGATAAGATAAGCTTTCATTGATCCCCCTTGGGAGAAATTTCAGTTAACACAGCTGTACAGAGGAGTAGGTGGCAGCATGTAAAGAAGATACAGAAAGCAAAAATTTTAAGAAAACAATAGCAATACTATATATAGAAAAAAAATCAAAGTACTGTACACAAGAAAGGCCAAAAGTACTGTAAACAACATATCTGACATCTACATATGTCCTGTGCAAAACTGCAGTGTCCAATGTGCCTGAGAACGTGTATAAATAAGTAAGAAATAGAAAAATAAAATGTGCTGTATATAAAACCTTACATACCGAGTAGTGAACCTTATGTACAGATGACACAGACAATGAGCATTAACAGGTGTTAACAGGTTTTAACAGATGGTTGTGCATTTACACTTTATGTTTGAGTCCTTAGTCTCTCTCCCTTGCTGCCATAATGTATTCTACAGTACCTACCACGGCGTGGTTCGTCCTCTGTGTTGTCCGGTTTCTGTGTTGTCCGGTCTTGGCATTGTCCATATTTTTATCGAACAACTTTGTGGTGTCACTTCTGATGTTGAAAAACGAGAAAGATGGCAGCGGCCAAAATGCCAAACTTCAAAACGGCAGTCCACATAACAATCATGGATGTGTAAAGAGAACTGGAAACAGCCTTGGAGGCGGGCTCCAGTTCATTCCTATTAAAGTTGCTTAGTGGCACATGAAGCCCAAATAGCTGAACTGCGGACTGATTAAGTACCCAGATCTTCCACCGATCTTCCGCAGTCATTGGGCCCAAAAGAGCAGGCGCAGTAGAGTTTCATTTAAGTCGGGCTGGGAGGCGGACTGGGCCTCATTCACATTAACGTAGGAAGGCACAAGACCAGCGCAAGACCTAAGGCCTGGATACTAAAACACCTAACTAAGATGGTGAACATTGCACCTGCTAAACATCAACAGGTTAGCATCTTTATTGTGAGCATGTCAGCTGACATTTGTGTTTAGTTCAAAGCACCAGTGTGCAGCCTCATAGAGCTGCTAGCTCATCTGTTAATCCTGTTTTAATGTGACCTCTCTTTTCATTCATACCTTTACCTTACTTTCTCAGCTTTGTCTTATCCACATTTTCTCTTCACTCTGTTATCTCTTTCCTCTTTCCTCTAGGCCTCTGATAATGAGATTGTTTGGGTGATGCGTTTCACCATCTTTGTATTTGGAGCTCTTGCCACTGCTATGGCACTGTTAACAGGATCCGTGTATGGCCTGTGGTACCTGAGCTCCGACTTGGTCTATGTCATCATCTTTCCCCAACTTCTCAGTGTGTTATTCGTCAAGGGCACCAATACCTATGGCTCTGTGGCTGGCTATATCTTTGGTCTTTTGCTGCGCATTGGTGGAGGGGAGCCTTACCTCAAACTCCCTCCCTTCATCTACTACCCTGGCTGGGTGACCCAGGAGAGGATCCACCACATCACTGGAGATGTAGAGCACTTTATCCAGCAGAGGTTCCCATTCAAGACTGTGTCCATGCTGGCGTCCTTCTTGGCAAACATGGCCTTTTCTTACCTGACAAAGTACCTATTTGAAAGTGGTATGTTGTCACACAAGTACGACTTCCTGGACGCCGTGGTGTCCAGGCATAGCAAAGAGATCATGGACAAAGCCACGCTGGTGAGCAACCAAGATAACATCATTCTGTCAGAGATGGCGCCTGTCAAGCAGGCCTTGGGTGCATCACTTGCTGGGACATTCATCAACACTGAGGTCCTCAGTGACGATGGGGCGTCCAGTCCAGAGGCTTTTCACAATGACAACTAGGCAACAAAGGCACAAATGAATTTGAAGAAGAAGGAATAATCTAAGAGGCATCGACATTCTTCAGGAAACTTACTACTGCCGCACCGGGAGCCAAACCAACAGAAATCTGCTGTGGCTTCCGAGTGACTCCACAAGTTTGTTTTATGGTGATTACATGGTGCCTCCTTCTTTGTTAAGATCCCTTGCCTAAAACCAGGAAGCTGACTCTCAAACAGCTGTGTCAAGCATACAATACTCATTCTTTTTTTAAATCATGACTGTGAATCTACAACCATTTTAATTCAAGTGCTACGACAGTGATCTGAGGGATTTTCTGAGGAAAACTAAGAGTGAACACAGTGGACATCAACGTCTACAGGGGTTTGCTGTGGGTAATGAGAATAGTGCAATATCTAACTGTGTCCACATCTAATACAGTTTGTGCATGTGTGTGTGTGTGTGTGTGTATGTGTGTGTGTGTACGTACACACACATATGTATTCCTGACAACAAAGCAGTGAAACCTTTCAGTCTTTAAAGTTTAAGTTTGCTTCAATTTATTAATAGAGCAATAATATTTGTAGGATCTATGTTGTATAGGTAGAGACATTGTACTGAATTTGCAAGTTACTTTTGTTGTTTTTAACTTGAAGACCAATAGATATTCCTCATTTTATGTTTTCTGTTCACCTTGCTCTTAATCATCCTGTCATACTGCCACCATGATATTTCCAAACCCTTGACTCGCTAACAGAAGGTTGATGTTGGATGCTTCTGCTGATTACGTTCAGTCATAACATTTTTATTCTTCACTGGCAACATCTTTGAAATTAATAGTTCAAAACAATATCCCAATGTCGGAACTACAAAAGTCTAATATTCACTCTCCATTTATCTCTGTTTTGGTCTCCAGCAATTGATAAAATTCACTTCCTTTCAAATGTAATTGAGAATGCATTTTAGTTGTATGGGAACATATTTTTTAGGAGAAAGGGCTGTCCAAGCAGCCATTGGCTTCCATTCAGGTCCATATGTTGTGGAAATCAATTAGCAATCTTTCTCTTTGTCAAACTTCTGATTGTCATACATCTTTGAATTAATGTGCATTTACAACTGCAATACCTTAAAACAATAACATCGACAACAACGTAAGCACATATGATATTCATTTTGCAAGTTCATTTTCATGTATAAATGAATGGAAGCCAATGGCAGCCTGTAAAGTATGACAATTCAAAAATCTAAAACACTAAGCTTTGAAAATGATTGGCATTAACGAATAATATACTTCAATATATAAAAGGGTCATACTGAAGATATTTTGAGGTGTGTGTGTGTGTGTGTGTGTGTGTGTGTGTGTGTGTGTGTGTGTGTGTGTGTGTGTGTGTGTGTGTGTACGTACGTACGTACGTACGTGTACCTATGATGGTTTGTTTTGCTCATCCTAAACGTATTGACTGGCCAGCCACAGCAGGTTAGCGGAGACAGGAAATGATTGTTCCTGCCTGGATGGTGTCAGTAGCGCCGGTCATTATTGATCCAATCCCCACTCGATTAGCCCTCGGGACATTTGATTTATGCTGCAGAGAAGTTTGAAACTGCGGTTTATAAGGGTTTTTTGTTTGACAGTGCGTCATATACAGCAATGAAAGTTGAAATGTTTGATGATTGAGCACCCTCATGCATAAATCCCCCAATGTCAGTTCTCACATTTATCCAGGTCTGGCTGTTTCAGGCTAGCCGGCACACCAGAATCAAGTAAAGTCATTTCATAAAGGGAATTTTGGCATCTTTATGTGTTACCATTGTCCAGTTGACTTCTCTGTCTGTCTCCTCAGAATTGTTGTGTGTTTGTTTGGTGTCTTTTGAATCTATGGACTTGACTTAATTAATGGTCAGCCATGGGAAATTACCAGGTTTGTAATGCTGGGGTTATTCTTCAGTTAAAGAATAAGGTTGTCTGTATACTGTATTTTATTTATTGGTAACAATTAAGACCAAAATCAACAATATATTAGACTGTCTCTCAGTATTCTCTGACTTCCCAACCCCATCTGTGGCCCTCAACCAAAAGCCCATTCATTCCAACTGAGACATTCATCTTTAAAAAGGAGTCAAATATTAATATGAAGTGTAATTTTCTTAAAAGGCGGAGCGATTTCCTAACACAGCTGAGCAATGTAGTTTCCAGAAAATGTTACTGGGAGTAAATTTGTTGGGGACTATTTCCAAGTGCAGATTTAGGCATCCTATTGTATTTATTTAGCAGAGGTGTAGACTGGAGTCACATGACTTGGACTGGAGTCACGAATTTGATGACTTTATAAAACTTGACAAATTGAAATGACTCGTGACTTGAGCCTTTTGACTTGAAAATACTTGATACCTTTCCTCAAGCCCAAAGATTAAAAACATAGTATTTAAAAAGTGTGTACACAGAGACGATTAACTGCCTGCTACCAGAGGGGACTGTGACAGCATCGTTGGGTATATATTATATTATATATATTATATTATATTTGTTCAGTTCAGTTTTTTTCAAACTGAATTTCTCTTCGTGTAGTCTGTCGTGTAGTTTCTGAACTCTTTATATTTGGTGAATATTATTGGGACTTTTTCCCAGATCCAATCCAACACCATCCAATCAAGTGGCAGGAAAAAATATGAAGAACTAACATTATGTTACTGGGTGCCATTTGGCACCACTTATACATTATATTTGAGAGCACATTTTGACTTGTTTAGGACTCAAAATTGAAAGTTTAGGACATGGGACCTGTCGGCCATGACTTGGGACCTGAGTGCAAACAATAAACGTCACCAACGCAGCTAGCTAGCTAGCTAGCTAGCTAAGTTAGCTATGTTCGACGCACAAATGTAATGTTAAACTATGTGTTTTATCCAGAAACTTTGGTGTTTTTATGAGCCGGGAAGCAAAAGAACGAGCGAGACCCATTGCTCATATGAGTACAATCCTGTATGTAACATACAGGCATCGTAGCTTCAGAGAGCTTGCGTCGTCTTTCTAATATATGTTCACAGTCATTGTGTTTTACAACAAATTGTGATTTTCTTGAATTGCAAAATTCTGTTTTATATTGACAAACATCATATGTGTGATTCATGAAGCAATTCAAACCAGATCAAAAAATATTTGATTCTTGCTGCTGACTACCATTCATATTTTTCCCGAAATAAGGTCCCATGGTGAAATACCAGAAGGGGCGGGACTTAACCTCTCTATGGCACAAAGCGATCAGGCTTTGACTGCTCAGAATTAGTAGGATCAATTCATTGTTGATTTTGGTCTTTTCAAGGAATTTGGTGACAATAAGAAAAATCTAGTATAACACAAGCCCTATCCTTTAAGGTGGCAAGATGGCCTTATAGTTAGTCTGTAGATTGAAGGTGACTTCCCATATGCAGCCATGTCTGCTGAGGTACATTAAGACACGCTGAATCCCAACCTGATCCCATTTCGTCTCCAAAGCATAAATAACAGTTGTGTGATTTATGATTTGCCACCAAAGTGACGTCAGCTTCAAACTGAATGGAGTGGCTGCTGGTCTGATGCTATGCAAAGTGTCAGGCAATCTCATTGGACTTAAATGTGAATGTAAACTCTCCTCCTCATCAGATAAGCCTCATAATAACGAGTGTGTTGTAGCTCATAGGTTCATTCACAAACCTGAACGCACACAGAAAACACAGTCAGACGCTGAGCTGGCATATTTGTGGCTATATGTCGTAAACTGCAATGACGCTGTATTTTTGTGTGATAAATGTATATACCAAAAGAAAAAAGCATATAGGAACAAATTAGTATACTTTTAAATGCAGCATTGAAAATGATGTTTGTTGACAGTGAAATTACAGCTATTTATTAATTCATGCTGTGTCTATAAGAGTATAGTTGTAAACATATGTGAGGTCAGTTGAATAAATTATATTATTTAGCACAGTCGTGATTTGGTTTTCTCTCTCCATATGCACATACTTGCATTATAGCATTTTACATTTTTACAGAGTCCACGTTTTTCACATGTCAGCTTTCAATTATTGTTTTATTCTCAACTATTTGATAAGATATGAAACAAATATGGAAAGATGGACAGTGTGTGTGTGTGTGTGTGTGTGTGTGTGTGTGTGTGTGTGTGTGTGTGTGTGTGTGTGTGTGTGTGTGTGTGTGTGTGTGTGTGTGTGAGGACTGACTGGTGGAGGATTTAATCTAGAGGTTGCCGCCTGTGTGGACGCATCAATCAAAACGCCCACCTCTGAATCTTATAACTGCCGAAGCTGTCAGTGCTGTCAATCTCTCTCTCTCCCCACATGACAACACCAGTCTGACCCCGCTCTGATGGAAGAAGCCTTCAAATTGCGTTTTCCTCAAAATACGTATAACAAAGGAAGAATTAAATCTTTATTGTTTTTGTGGTTGAAAAAAACTATATCATATTTTCTGAAGTTAATTTTTATACCTGAAGTTCAGTAGCAGTGTATTATGAGGTTCAAACTGGAGCCAGGCCAGTATGGGTGAGGGATATTTGAGGATTTTTGTTTTAAGCTTTATTAGGTTGGGGAATAGAGCCGCGTAGGAATGGCATATTTCTGTAGGCCAACCGGGAAGAAAGCATCGCTGTAGTTCCCTCATCAAAAGCTGATGGTATTTTTCCTTTGGGTTTTGGATTATTGCAGTAAATAAGCTCTGTGGCAAACACCCGTTTATGATTCTTACACATTTTTGTTCGGCAAGATAATCTTCACAAATGAACACCACTTGTATGTATTGTAAGTGTGAATGCAATCGGCAGTAAAAAGCTAACGTTAGGCTATAAACAACCTACACCACAGTATGCCCGACGAGGCCGTAACGGTGGTCGAGTCGGCGTGATGACGTTTAATAGTCTCATTTAGCCACTTGTTAGTAGGGATGCACCGATCCAACTTGTTCATTCCCGATACCGATAGCGATACCTGGGCTTTGGGTATCATCCAACACAGAGTACCGATTCAATACCAGTGTTTAATTAAAAAGCTGTTTGTATGTGCGGCCCGAGTCCTGATCACAGTGACCTGGGTTCCAGTCCCGCCTGTGGCCCTTTCCGCAATGTCACACCCTTTCTCTCCCCCTTTCAAAAATATTTTCCACTTTCCTATCTAATAAAAAAAATAGGCTAAAAGCCAAAAAATAATCTAAAAAAATAAATAAACTCTGTCACTGTGTGGAAGTGACTGGGATTATTCATTGTGTAAGACAACATCAGGCTTAAGATAAGATAAGATAAGATATTCCTTTATTGGTCCCACAGTGGAGAACTTAACTTAAACATTGCTTGTCCATCTTTTTAAAACAAAGTGTAACAAATACATACAATACATTTTTAATATTAATTTACTGAATAATACATATAAACAATACAGTTCAAGTGTAAAGCTTTTTAATGCAGCAACAAATTAGTCAAAACTTAAACAGGAATTAAAATTATAGTATATAATGTATATACTATGTATAATAATTACTACATAATAATTGAGTAGATTCCTCCCATTATCACCAATAGCTGATTTGGTGTCGGTATCGGTGCGTCCCTACTTGTTAGCAATCACCTTTTTAAAACATGTAAAAGTTTCATAATTCACAAGTGAGGTATTTGTTGATGTTTTCAATGTCGTAGGACTAAATGTTAAAATATGTAAAGCTTGTGTTAACCACAGATATCATTTCAGACATCTGACCAAAAACCCATTAAGAAGAAAAACAGTGTGTAGCAAGTGCTAAAATGCTAATTCATTTCCATGTTTTAGGACTCATTCCTGCAGCACTGTATAATCACTTATATTTAAAACATATTTGGGACTCGAATTAAAGTAATGGGAATAGGAAAGGGCTGTACTGGCAATGTCAAACAAGAAACCAAGATGAACACAATTAAAAAAAAAAAGGCAGCTGGGCAAATTCAGGAGAAAATGTTGGTCCTGCGCATGTCAAACTCTTATTATTGACCATATCTGTAATTTCAGATAATACCCTATTCATTTGTGAGAATTATTTGTGACAATAATACACCACTTGACTGAATAATTTATTCATCATCTTGCAGCACAGGATTTATAATAGCAAACCTGAGTTCAACTAACTGCTTCTTCTACTTTAATGTAATTTGAGGGTTTTGCATGAAATAAAAGCATGGCGCTTCTTAGCTGAGTACATTCAGTTCTTTTCACTTTCTTAGTTCACATCTCTCTCTCGCTCTCCGCCTTTCTGGGATTTCTATATTTGACGTCTCTAAGTGCTTCTTATAGACACTTATTACTGCGAAGAGTCATAAGAATCCATGAAAGAGCTCCTCGCTGTTTTTTTTTTATCTTCATAAGTATTTTTTCTCTAATGATATGGTTCATTGAGTCATTATGGTGCCATTTAGAGCCACAATCCCTTATGTGCTTTTCAGTCTGGCTATATTTAATTGAGACGGTCATGTTTTAGTCTGTAATGCTGATATGTGGGAGATGATTCCTGTGTAGACGTTACACCTCTCACTGTCGCTGCTTCATCTTGTGAGAATCATGTATGTACCTTCGACGCCTCCAGACCAAAACCTAACATCAAGCTATTACTCTGTCTGCAGAACGGAGATGGAGGCATGTGTGCAGGTTTATTAGTTATGAGTGTAAGTGTCAATGAAACCTGCCACAGTGGCGGATGATTCGCCTGCAGGTGACAAACATGAGATTGGACTGATATCATCGACATTATAAAGTGTGTTATAATCTCACAAAAACACTCACTGGAAAATAGTAGTTTCTTGTCCAGTCAATTATAAAGTTAATTTTTGAAAAATAAAAAAAAACACAAGGAACCTATGAAAACCTGGAACGACACAGATGGGATAATAACAGGTGTGAATAACAAAATGATTATTGGTTTAATTCCATGTAGCCGCTTCATTTTCAGGGTCCTGGTACTGTGCATGTTGGGTAATGGGCACATTATCATGGCTTACAGGGACACTTGACTGTAACAGAGCCATGGTTCATGTTATCCCTAACAAAGCAAAAGCACAGTTTGCTGCAATGACAAGTCCAAATGTCTGCAGGGAAAACAACATGGTCTCACAGGCAGGCGTATAAAAAAACCTCAACATTACAATATATCGATATTCCTTGTGTCATGAGGACGCATTTTCATGTGTCAGCTGTACAACACGCAACAAGACTACGGGAACATGCACTGCTAGATTTTGGAAAAATGCAGTGGGCAAGTCCAGGTCTGAAAACTGCCTTAAACCTGCAGTCTTTCTAATATCCAGCAGGGGGCGACTCCTCTGGTTGCAAAAAGAAGTCTGACTGTATAGAAGTCTGAGAAAATGAGCCTACGTCTCACTTGATTTAGTACCTCAGTAAACATTGTAAACATGAGTTTATGGTCTCAAACACTAGTTTCAAGTCTTCTTCAGTACAGCATGATTTTCATTAGTAAGTTATGGTCCCATTTAGAGTCCAAAAAGCAGGCGATGCTTTAGGGTGTGGCTACTTTGTGATTGACAGGTCGCTACCTTGGTGTTGTACAGTCAGGGAGTTATCCACATTTTTGTCTTCCAA
The DNA here is from genome assembly GCA_947000775.1 of Pterois miles. Classification (NCBI taxonomy): domain Eukaryota; kingdom Metazoa; phylum Chordata; class Actinopteri; order Perciformes; family Scorpaenidae; genus Pterois; species Pterois miles. The sequence goes on from CAMQGK010000637.1 coordinate 19,042,571, forward strand.
CTTTAACCATTTTACAGTGTTTTCAGTTCATAAAAGTTAACTATAACATAAAATGTCTGTTAGCGTTCAGTTGTTCTTAGCTTATCACCCTCTTGTGTTACTTCTGGTTGCAAAAAACTCCAGGCTTCAAAACGGCAGTCCACAAATCAATGGGTGATGTCACATTGACTATACGTCCACTTCTTATATACAGTCTATGGAAAAAAATGGTTGGGCTTCAAATAAGTAAAACATGGACAGTAAGAAAGCACCATAAGTATGAACGATGCGCCACAAACATCACTAAAAGACACACGACAGACATAACTAATGTAACTTGCAAAACAAAACACCGGCCTCCTTGTCTTCTGTTTGTTGGTCCCATCCACCACCCCTCCAGCCCACCAGAAGCGGTCTTTTTTTTCTTTTTTCTGTCACTTCTGAGCGTAGCATATACAGTCTATGCTGTACATGGATGTATTACATCACAGTCAGTACAGAGTACATGGCGTGCAAATGACATGCCAAAAGAAAGAAAGGCGTTCCTATTGCACGCTTAATGCCTTGTGCAGTATAGTAGCATTCATACCCCTTTTCTAGTGAACAGGCTGATGAAAAAGTCTCATGTGACAACATATTTGTATTCTTTTCTTAACTTTCCCACACAAACTAAGGAAATGTTAATGTAAAATTGGCAAACATTCGTGCAGTTTTGACTATTTTTTGCAGAGGATTTGCAAGACTAAAAAATAAGACTAATTACATGGAGAAATAATGCATGAAGCTTTTCCTGCCTTATTGCCACAATTTTATGTTCTCTGTCATGGTGATAATGCTTGGCTAACACTGGCACATCCATCCCAAGTAAATCAGGTGTGAAACTTGGCAAGATAAACTGAATATTTATATTATTTCTCTTTACCATTTAATGGTTCATGATATATGTATGAAGATTTAGGCTTTGACTCAGGACAGATTAAGCATTGAGTTAGGGTTAGGGTTGGGATTAGGGTTAGACAGCTCATATAATGCAAGCATGTTGTTTTTGCATGATATTATCAATTGTCATAGATAAACTAAGCGTTTTATGTTTGACGTATTACTGGCCCCTTTGTAATCCATCGAAAAAAATCATACAACCTCTGATGAGCTATGTTCGTCATGTGTTTATCCCCACAATCCTCTGATTGAACTCCCCGCTGGTCGAGTGAGCACTTTGTGTTTGAAATGTTTCCACTCTCTATGTATCTTATCTTATCTTATCCAACCCTACAGCCTAGCCACGGGCTTCGCAAGCTTTGTCCTCACTGATGCTTCCTCTGTTTAAAACAACAGCAAATTCCCTGAACGTCATCAGCAGCCTGTAATTCACACATACACACATACATTCAGCCCTGCAGCACAGCTCATGACTTATTCTCTCTAAAATGACGAAAAAAAAGGCAGAAACGCAGTTGGAAGTGCTGATGAACTCATGACACACTTTGACACCCCTTATATATGTTTTATTTATCACTGATATTATTCTCTATTTTTTTGCTTTTAGCTTTTAATAACAGCTATGATTTCATGTTTAATAATATATGTTTTATGCCTCCAGACAGTTTAATTAAAAGCTTTTCTTGGCTGTTACATTACACTGGCTTATGGAAACACTGACTGGCTGGTCTGGACTGATGCTGGTGGGGAAGGTGTTACTTCAGTGTTGCAATCTGGGCCGGAAGTATCAATCTACAGAGGCAGCTGCTTGGGTTAATAAACTGAATAAATTGTCTCAAACATGGGGAAGAGAGAGGATCATTTTTTCTTTAAACTATCCACACCTCTTTATGGGGCGGTGTGAGACGAGAAGGTAGCCTCATACATTTTAAACTGATGGGATAATAGGAAGAGGTGGTAAAATCTATGAATGGCTCGGAGCCAAGAGGCGTAGCTGAAAGGAAATGGAGCAAAAGAGAACGAATCAAGTTGTGTTAGTTAATAAAAGGCACTGAGGAAAATCAACTCCAGTACCCAAACACCGTAGTAGCAGAAGAGTATGTTACTAATAGGGCTGTCAGTCGATTAAAATATTGAATCATGATTAATCGCATGATTGTCCATAGTTATTCGCAATTAATCACTCATGTATTTATCTGTTTAAAATTTACTTTTGGGAGAAATTTTCAAATATTTAATACTCTTATCAACATAGTAGTTCAATATATATATATATATATATATATATATATATATATATATATATATATATATATATATATATATATATATATATATATATATATATATATATATATATGGAAATCAATAATCTACACAAAATAATGACAAATATTGTCCAGAAACTGTCACAGGTATGCTCAGATCATAAGATAGCAACCTGCAGCCCAGCAGGCAACAACAGCTGTCGTGTGTCAGTGTGCTGACTTGACTATGACTTGCCCCAAACTGCATTTGATTATCATAAAGTGGGCATGTCTGTAAAGTGGAGACTCCTGGGTACCCACAGAACCCATTTTCATTCACACATCTTGAGGTCAGAGGTCAAGGGACCCCTTTGAAACTCACCATGCAAGTTTTTCCTCGATAAAATGAAATTAAGTTTATTTACTTTGTCTTTATCAACAACCAAGTATGACATGGTTGGTACCAATGGTTTTCTAGTTTCACATGACGCCTGTATTTTCACTCTAGCTTTAAAACTGAGCCCACTACAACCTAAAAATCATGTGTTAAAGAAATTAGTGGCATTAAAACGAATTTGTGTTGTCTTATTATTTAACTTTGACAGCCCTAGTTACTAATGTTACTTTTTAAAATGTGTTGACTTCATCTGAGAGTGACAGAACAAGGCGTCATAACTGCAGCATAAAAGAAACCATCACTGGAAAAGTGAGCAAAGAAAATTGTATGATAAGACATCAAATAAAAAAGAACAAGGGTCTATAGCTAAAGAAGACGGAGGGGGGATGATGTAATTTATAGCAATAAATCTTGGCTCATTTACTGCTTTTTCAATACAGCCAGCGGTTAATGGCCAGCCTGGAAAACAGTCATTGTCATTATTCGCATTAGACTAAGTGCTCTTCTTCTCAGGGCAGAAGGAGGTAGAAATTAATGGGGAGGCCAGACATTTACTGTCACAGCCTGAGCTCATATGAGGCATGGGCTGGACATGGAGTCTCCACGACTACGTCCTTGCTTCTGTCCTTCATCATTTAAGAGCTGAATCTCATGGGAAACTCAAGTTTCTTCAGGAGAAAAACCTGTGTCAGTCTGTAAGGTTATTATTCGTATTGTTTATTTTTAGTTTATCTTTTTATTTTCATATTTATGCAGATTTTTAGGGTTGTAATTACTGGAAGGTTTTTGTACTGCACATCTCTGAGATCACTTGGCAATCCAACAATTTGTCAGTTATGTTGATGCCCTTTTCCATTAATTTTCTGTTACTGAATAACAGTCTGCTGATGAAGCAATGTCTGTGTCAACCAAGTTGTTCTCATCCACTGTTCGTAGCTACACGTACGAAGTAAAGAGGTCAGGTGGATGGTTGGATCACAAAACACTTAGGTCAGGGAGACCAGTGCTCACATCCTGTGTAAGTCACGTAACTTCCGCACTTCGGTTACGCCACTTATGTATTTTAATTCAAACGTTGTCTTCCGTACTTAAGTAACACTACTTCCAAACTTAAGTAGTTTTGTTACCTAATCCTAACCAAGTTGTTTCCTGTCAAGACAGAAGTTTATTTATTTCATTTTAAGATTGTATGCATGCAACAAGCTGAAACTGAGTCAGATGTTGCTGGACCTCTGTAGGAAAATGTACAAAAAATGAGGAGTAATTTTTCATAAGACGTTATACCAGCTCTTTCAGGTCCAATGCACACATGTTAATCTGCCAGTTTCCACAGTAGAGGCCTTAAAGCTGAGACCCACATCTGCTCACTCAGAGGACTGTGCTTATACATGTAACCTTCTGATATATTTCGTTGTTGATAACCTTTTCTTGAACTTTGAGCAGCATGTAGCTGGAAGATTTCCTCACAGAAGCACTGTCACATACGTAACCGTCCATTTGTTATTGTATTAAGACGTTTCCACCCAGGTAGTTCTGGCATTATTCTATAATTTCCTTATTGTTAACAAATCCTGTGCCTTGAGAGACCAATCCAAACCCAATAATACATTAGTACGTCTCTCTTTCTGACTTTTTACAATTCTATATATAGGCTACAGGATGCTGGTTGGTATGTAGTTTGCACATCCATGTTACAAAATTAGACCATCAGTGTTTGCTTTGTGTTGTTTTTTTCATTGTATTCACACATATGCATATACAAACAAATATAAATGCAGTCCATTCACCATGCTGTCACACAATTACACACACACACACACACACACACACACACACACACACACACACACACAGCCACCCTGTCCCCAGGGTACATGTTATTAATGCTAGCAATACTGTAGACAGGAACATTTAAATTATTGCAGGATTTATTACCGCTGAAGCTGCAGCGAGAATATTATAGCAGCACTGTAACAAACTGGGACTGGGAAAACAGACATGTTTCACTTAGTAAGCACATTGTTCTGCAAGCAAACTGTAAATGTCATAATTCAGCTGTTCATTGCATCACCATGCCACATGTCATTTTTATAAATAATCTGTCATTTTGAAATATTCCTGCTTCATGTAAAAAAGCAACAGACACAAGCTCCTAGGAAGAAATGCTATACTGACTCTTTAGGTATTTATTTGATTCTTTTGCAAACTAATATTGCTTACTTAGAGGAATAATTTGACAATTTGGAGAAATACACTTATTCACTTATTGCTGAGTTAGACAGGAAGAGACCAGCAGTCCGTTATCTTAGCTCAGCATACTGTAGATTGTTCTCTGGTGGCGTGTTAATGACACAACAATTTGTAAGTCATTTCACATGAAATAACTGTTCCTAAGCTGTTCCTGCTTTTGGCGTGTCGTTTGATGCCATGTAGTCTGACTGTAATGTAAATACATCCGTGTGAGTATGCTACGCTCAGAGCTGGTGGTCCGCTTACGGTGGACGGGAGTGGAGGTGGACAGGTCCAACAAACACACGACTTTCAACCAGGAGACTAGTGTTTGTGTCCCAAGGTGTTGTTGAGTTTTTAAGTTATTTGAAGTTACGTTGGTGATGTTTGTGACGTGTTGTGAATTCTTATGTTACATTGTTCAGGTTTGTATTTTACTTAGTTTACATAGTTATTTTAAACCCAACCATGATGTTTTTCCTAACCCTAGCGAAGTGGTTTTACTGTCTTAACATAACCGCGACCGCTTCACTGTAATGACGTGGAATTAAATGACTGTGTTATCATGCTGTTTACACGCTTTCCCATGACATAGGTCAGGGAAACGGCTAGCCTGGCTGTTTCCATATGAACAAAATCCAGCTACCAGCACCTCTAAAGATCACTAATTACATAACATGTTACTTTCATTTGTTTAATTCATAGAAGAATTGAACTGTGAAAAAAACAAGAAATTGTAGTTTTACATGAAGTTATATACCTGGGGACACCAAGTGTACGAAGGTTGAGTCCTTGCTGCAGTGGACCCGAGTTTGAATCTTGAGTTTGTAATTACTTAGTCTAAATGATATGACATGAACGCAGCAATACGCCACTTAACCTGGTGGGCAGATTTTATTTGTTTCTTTGAATGGAGCCAAGCCGTGTCCCTTGTTTCCATATCATTTCCATATCATAAATAAGTACATTTAAGGAGGCTCCTAGTTTACTCTTACTTACAGATTATTAAGTAATCCTACTGTGTGAGACGGCTGGATTTGAGCTGTGAAAGACCACAGACAGTCTTTGAACACATCACATCCTGCTATTTAAGTTATTACTGTTGTGCTGGGAGAGAAAAGTTTCAATTTGTCTTCATTCCTTAGTGTTTTAAGTGAGCTCAGATCTGTGTCATTAGCAGTCTGTTTTCAGTCTCAAGTGAGTTTCATATTAGACAGTTAGCCTCAACAAATACACCCACAAAGAGAGACAGAGCTCTTCCTGACAGTTAAACTTTATCCCTTGTGATCCAACCTGCCAACATTATAAAGGTAACAAACAATTCCTAATTTTGTCCCTTGACGTTTGTTGCAACACTTTCTGATTTGTAAAATTATAAAGTAGTAAGTCGAAAACATGTCAAAACATTGTAAACGCCTTTATTAGACACTGCATCATTATCATAGCTGATAATGTTTTATGTACTTCCTCCAAAAGCAGATTTCTTCTGGGGGTGTAATGAAGTTATGCCTGTGGTGTGTGATCTGGATGTACTCTGGACAATACCTTTGGGCAGGTACAGTATCAGGTTGGATAATAAGTCATGGAAACTATCACATGGCTGTAATTGAGTTAACTCCAGTCATACTAACACACACCATCGTTTATATAATATAATATAATATTACATATCATTATTATTCACTCTCCATGCCACATTATGTGGAAATGGGAAAGTAGAAGTATTACGTCTAATTTTTTTTTTTCAGTTGATGTTTTGCTTGTCAATCAAACATTCACGTCTTTGCTGAGCAGACAAGTTAATCACATTTCTCAGAATCCACTGAACAGTCAAAGCAAATTTATGTTTTAAGTTAAGTTAAGTATTTAAGTTAATCACACATCACTGTGATGCTGACTAATACGCTTGTTGTTTTACTTACTCAACTGATCATGGAAGAGATCCTCTGAGACTGCTGAGATGCTTCCTAGCCCTAGCTATAGGAAAAAACACCTAAAACAAACCCAAAATGAATCAGGCAGAGCTCCTCAACCATGATACTTCTGGTCTCCTTTGAAAGGTAAGAAGCTAAGGAATATGAATCCATTGTATGTAAACTCACCTATATTACCATTCCAGAGTAAATGGAGATGCAATAAAGGAAAACATTTTTACCCTCGTTAGTAGTAGTATAAAATAGTATAAAATCTAAAATCCAAAGGGATTATCGCCATTATAACCAAGATCACACAGATAGTGATTTAACTAAATGTATTCTACTCTTTTCTGACTGTAAATTTTGTGAAAATACACTAAAATATGTCATTTATGATACAATTTTCGGCTAAAAATATCCTCTGTAGGACTCCATGTTTTGGCCATGTTTATTGGTAGTTTTGCTTTAAAACATGATTTATTTCTATATAACCATTTTACAACTGACATAAATATCCCCAAAACATTGACATTGAAATAAACAATTAATATTGAGCAATACTGACATGACTGAAGAGCTCCATGCTATACTGCTAATAAATGGAGATTGCCAGGCCCCACAGTGCTGTATGAGCACAGATTTGTCTGAGCACGGCTAAATGATATCAGGCTTCGGTACAGCCACCAGCTGTCCACGAACAGCCAGCGCATGTCAGTCAAACTGAACTATGATGGCTGCTGAGTCCACTATGAGACTCACTGCGACTTTCCGTCAGCCCAAGCTTTGAGCTACTGCAGAAACGTACTATTTAAAATGTGTCGTTTGTGGTGAAAATAACATACGCTTTGGTGAAATATTTTGGCAAGAACATAGATTTACGTCAGTGTAACTGTAAAATGTCAAGTTTGAATACATTGTTTCCTGTTAATAGCAAGTCAAGGTGCATTTGGGTGCGTTAGAAAGCATGGAATTTCCAGTTTCCAAATGAGAAAATGAATATTTTGAACACAACTTCCTCCTATATTTCCGAATGATGTATTTTTAGTTAGATATAGTTTGACAACGTGCAGTTGGTTTCAGGATTGTGAAAGGTGAAGACCTCTTGTGTTCGAAACAGTATAACATGCATAGCTTCGATAAATACACCATCTTCCATTGTGAATATAAAACTACCACAGCGTGGACCCAGTACTGGATCTGCTGGGCTCAAGTATATAATAATTAGACTAGATATATCAGACTATTGTCTGATATATTAAAACAATGCTTTTAAGCTAAAAAGCAATACAATAAAGGCAAAATCACCTTAACTATGATATAGGCTATTTTAAGGGTTTATGTGCGCAGTCATACATGCTTACTATAAGATGCATTGACAAGCCTGTCTGGTCTGGGGTTGCCGGTCTGTCTCTTCTGCTGTATATCCTGCTGTCAGCTGTCAGATCCATTCTCGTTTCTTGTGTTTATTGGCATCCCTTTTGTTTCCTTTTTTTTTTGAAGTCTTGAAAAGAGCACGTTCAAAGGTGGTAGAGTAAGACCTTTGGCATTCAAAGCCATGAATAATGTAAATCAAATTATTTAGAAGTGAAAGGTATGATGGACATTTTTTGGTAGGCTCATCTTAATGTTGATCTCAAATTATAAATGTCTTGTAGGTCTAACAGAATGCTCGTTTACGTAATATTTCCTCCATCATTCATCCTTCCAGCAAAGCAATCAAACAAGTTTTTTCTTTAGACAAACCACAGGTATTTTCATTTGTGAACCCAAATCAATTGTTTTCGCTAATCTCTAAAATAAAATGCAGCTGCAGTGAGACTGAGTTTTAACAGTAGCATGTTTCATGATTCAGTGTGACTGACAGTGTTCTCGTGCACATTTGACTGATACACTGCACCTATTGATTTCCTATCACTGTAACACCTCAAGGGAAGACCACCTCATATAACAACACGTCTCACGGGAGCTGCAATTTGAGTTGTGTGTGTGTCCATCTCGCAAATGAAAAAAAAAACACCATTTACCATAAATCCCCTTCTTTATGTTTTAATTGTGCTTCCACTTTCATCTGGATTCACTGCATATCATCAATGATTTTAATACATTGTAATGTACTTTAAGTCATTTTTAGTTATTCAGCCATATTCGGTTCACTTATGGAAAATCACTATGACCCGTCCACGTTATTGAATATAATTCAGCTGCACCTCTTTGTTTTGACAGATTCTGCAGCCTTTCTTATTACTGCTGCACTCGCTGATTGCTGTGGTGGCTGCCTATGTATTAACCTGCGGTAAGTAATGAAAATGGTGTGTGTCCGCCGTTGGTTCTCCCATTGATCCCATCAGTGGTAAGTAGCTCTGCTCCAATTAGGCCTTAATAGGCCCGAGGGAGGGAGAGGAGGGGAGAGGAGACGAGAGGAGATTCTGAATGTAATATGTGAAGCAAAGGATTCCCTATAAAAAAAAAAAAAAAGGAGAACTTTAGCAGTTTTTACTCAATCAAGCTCAACAAACGTCACATTATACGTGTGTATATTTCACAATAAATCAATATAATGAGCGTGGTACTGTGGGACAGAAATAAAGTGCTCTACTCTGACAGGCAATCATTAAATCTTAAAGTCGAACGTGAAAACAAATTTCCCCCAGGGACAATATAGAGTGTTTATCTTATTTCTATCACAGTGCAGAATAAGTGATAATCAACTCCTGTTTCCCCTCTTACTCACCAATTTATACTAAAGCCTGAATGCTGAAAGCCTGCTTTTCCTCCTTGAAGAGCTGACAGGAGCTGACTTTCGTCACAGCAATGCTAACGCAATCAGCTGAACCCACACAACCTTCGATGCACAAATTATGTTACGCCACAGTTTGGGGAGGAGGGAGTGGGGATCCTTCAGAGTGATTTAGTTAATGTCTGGACTCACGATAAATGTTGAGTGGGGGAAGGTAGTTGCAGCCTTGAATCCACTTTACACTAGAGTAAAAACACAGCTATGCAGTGTGTCTTTCTGCTTCGCTGCTGCTGCACATCTGGCTTCCTCCAGCAGCAGCTGCCCAAGTTAAGATCCCTGTTCTGTTTCAAAGGAAAGCAAATAAATAAGAGCCATCCAAGACTGAGATAAACAGATGAAAGCTGGCAGATATGACGCGCATTCATTAATATAGAAGAAATCAAAGACGTGTTTTATTTCAAACTGAAGTTTTTCAGTTCTCATTCAATAACACGTTCCCTTGGCACAGACGAAATGATTCTTTATTCAAGCTCCACTTTGAGGATGAAAAGACAAGTAAATGATTTATCCCATTTGAAATTATAATTGGAGAGGTTTACATAAAATGCCTGGCTGTGCCATTTTGGAAAGACAAGTCTCTCAGTCTACCCTTTCTTATTTGATTTCTCCTGCTCAAAAGGAAATTGATGAAAAGTACAGATCAACCTTGACTACAAAACATAATAAAACTACCTGAAATGTCTTTTAAGTCTTTTACTCAGTGAGCAGCCTCTGGGTCTGAAAAGTGAAGCGAATCCAGAAGTGCTAATATCCAGCAGGGGGCGACTCCTCTGGTTGCAAAAAGAAGTCTGACTGAATAGATGTCTATGAGAAAAAGAGCCTACTTCTTACTTGATTTATTTTTATTTATGGTCTCAATCGCTAGTTTCAAGTCTTCTTCAATACAGCATGATGTTCATTTAGTAAATTATGGTCCCATTTAGAGTATCAATCAATCAAACTTTATTTATATAGCACAAGTCATACATCAAATGCAACTCCAAGTGCTGAACATAAAGACTAAAAGTAAAAACAAATGACATAAAGCAGGGGATGCTTTAGGGAGTGGCTACCTTGTGATTGACAGGTCACTATCACAGCATTGTCCGGTCTGGGAGTTGTCTGTGTTTTCGTCTTACTTACTTAATTACTTACTTTAAGTAATTCTATGGTTTACTACATACAGCAATCATACTCTAATCTTTCATCTACATCAGAAAAACACTGGACCTCTGCCCAGGAGACTGTTCGTACGCAGTGTAAAACCAGAAGTAAACGTTAATTTATTTGTCGCGTAATATTTGTACTTAAGTTTCGCCACTTCCAGAGTTATTTTAACTCAAACCAAAATCTTATCCTAAACCTAACTAAGTAGTTTTGTTGCCAAAACAGACGTTTATTTTGAAGACTGGAGCGGAAAATGACACATGCATCACGTGTTGCTGGACATTTGTAGGAAAAAAATAATTTAATATATCATACAAACCGTTGTATGAGTATACGTTGAAGATTGGTACCGCTGCCAAGTCTGTATGCTGTGCAGTATATAGAGACAGCAGGCAGTTATCTTAGCTTAGCATAAGACTTGAAGCTACCAGCACTTCTAAAGCTCACAATGAAGACATTATATCTTGCTTGTTTAATCTGTATAAAAAGCCAAACATAAAATCAATAAGTTATGGGGAGGTATGTGCTGTAACTGTTTCTTGTCAAAGGGGTGATTTCCTGTAGTTTGTCATCATGGTGAGGTTACCAGGTGACCAGTGACTCCATTTTGGACAGACCCAGATTAGTTGTTTTGTCATTTACAGTCTTTAAGCTGAGTAAGGGATAGGGAGCCAGTCGTTGTGACTGAGGGTGATGCAACAACCAGTTACATTATCCTCCTCATTACACGACTGCTTACTTAAGAAATTAGTAATTTGACACAAAAACAGTCCGCCAAGCCATCGACGTCAGTGAGTCGTTTCTAAAATTAAGTATAAATTAATAGAATATTTGCAGACAAGAGTACATTATCAGTTTTGGTATCAGTCAAACTGTATATGTGTTCTGTTATCCTCCCCTGCTGCAGGGCACCTGTTGCAGCAGGCAGGATGTGTTTCTGATTAGAAGTGATACCAGCTGCTGGCTAACAGGCTAACGGGGCAGAAACATTTATCTGGCTAACAAAGCCCTGGCAGGGCCGCTCTCCTCCACTCTGCTCTCCGTAATGCTTTACGACACTGTCATTTAAAGATGACGTATGATAGGAGCTGGCTTTAACTTGCCAATATCCCTGGTCGTCACGCCACACACACACACACACACACACACACACACACACACACACACACACACACACACCTGCTGAGGAGGCAACCCAGAGAGGCGGACAGAGAGGCAGAGATGGATGAGCAGCTGCTGCTGCTGCTGCTGCTGTGTGTGTGTGTGTGTGTGTGTGTGTGTGTGTGTGTGTGTGTGTGTGTGTGTGTGTGTGTGTGTGTGTGTGTGTGTGTGTGTGTGTGTGTGTGTGTTGGCCAGCGTAGTCTTTGTTATTTATTTGATTATTTCTTCCGGTTTTACATCTCTCGTGAATCAAGAGGAATGGTTCGTTGTGACTCTGGATATTGGCTGTCCTCTCTGTTATAGAGGAGTGTGCATGCGTGCGTGCGTATGTACGTGCGTGCGTCCGTGCGTGCGTGGTGACTACATCCCGAGCACAACAGACTACAGTATGTTGAGCCAGGGTGATCCCCTTGGTCTCATAAGTAATCACTAATTGAACAGACACATTATTTATTAACTAATCAATTAATAATTGATTAATTAACAAGAGAAAGTGATCCCACTGACACAACAAAACCTAATAATAGTACACAGCAGAGATAGATAGATAGATAGATAGATAGATAGATAGATAGATAGATACTGTGTTGTTCTTGTTCTACAGTCATATCGTCGTATACTGTGTATCCTACATTTCCTTCTGTTTCCCATCACACAGCCAATAACATCTATTTGTCAGAAGCTCCCTACCCGGTAAAGCTCATGTCTTGGTCCACAGGAAGGCAAAGAAAAGCATGGCATTACGTACCATGAGGACACATTTTAGGCTTTTTGTGTGTCATTATTACACTGCTTTTTGCATGTTATTTGTACACTATGGAACAAAACAGTTAGGTTTCGGCAACAAAACCACATAGTTGGGATTAGAAAAAATGTCATGGTTGGGCTTAAAGTAAGAACATAAACAAAGTAAAATAAGTACAGAAACAACGTCACAAATGTCAGTAAAAAAGACATCACAAAGGTCACTAATGTAACGTCTAATCACTAACATTTTCTGACTAGAAGTTGCTTTGTTGGAGTCATCCACCTCCCGTCCCACCTGCTATGAGCAGCCTTTCTCGTTTTTTAATTCTACGTCACTAGCTCTGAGCGTGGCATATTTCTGCATATGTGTTTATATTGCAGTCAGTATAAACTACATGGTTTATAAACGACATGGCAAAAGCAAGAAAGGCCTTCATATTGTAAATGCTTTGCACCTTATTGTGTCATTCATCAGCCTTTTCATGTGAATGAGCTGCTTGTTCACACCACACTTCAGTTTATAACAGGCATTCTGTTTAAAGGGGTTATTATTATTTTTCTCATATTTTGGAAAGGTTCTTCCAGTGTAACATCTATTGGATAAATGCAGGAGCTCAGTTCACTCCACACTCTGTTTTCTCCACAGCAACAGCTAGTGAAGCTTATGGGTACCCCCGTATTTTGTGTAATTCGACATACCGAAACAATGAAATAATGTGCTTTATGAAAAAAGGTGAAACAGCTGTAATCAGTGGCCATGGTTTAACCCAGGAGACTCTGTTTCTTGAACTTATTGTTGACAGTGAACTTTGAAATGATATTTTGCTGATGGATCACAATTCAAAATATTTCATCACAATAAATTTAATCCAACACCGTATAGCCATTAGACTGCCTTCAGTCAATTCATTACGTCCCTACGAACAATATACCTTTTGAATAATCCTTTCACTTTGTATCTGCATGTGGATTTTGTATTGTTCTTTATATGGTTCTATCTTATTAAGACATGTTCCCATTAGTCACAAAAGGCCTATTGATTCAGTGCTGGCTCAGTCTTAGGAAGTGCAATCAACAAAGGAGTATTTATGTGTTTTTAACTGATGATGTCTCCCATAATGTAATTGCTCTAAATATCTGCCAGGAAAAGACTTCCTTGTTGATGTGGAGAAGAAAAGCAAGGATGCAACTTATTCACTAAATATTGCTCTGTAGTTAGTATTAGAAACGAGCAAGAGAAAGACAAAGCTTGGACACAGTCATATGTTTCAGAAATACTTGCAGTATTTCTGTTGCAGTTCCGATTCGTGTCTCCTTCTACTGCGTACAGGAAGCAGCAGAGGGTAATCAGATTACCTGTTCTGAATGGGGAAAGATAATTAAATCTTACAGGAGCTAACCCATTTACCAATTTATTGCCCCTGTTACGGATCGGGACACCCTTTCCAAATGCAGAGGAATGGGTTTGAAATTGAGATCAATAAAATGTAAATTGCATTGTTTAAGATTTTTATTCTTCCTTTATTATAATTGTAGAGTTACGACTGTGTTTACATGCATGCTTAAATTAGTGTTATATTGGGAAAGTGAGTTTATCTGTTGTTCTATTTTAAATGACTGTCATGAATACTTATTATTATCATTATATATATACTAGACTGCATATAAGAAGTGGACATAGTCACCATGATTTCATGCATTGGTTTGTGGATGCCGTTATAAAGCCTTGAATTTGGCATTTTGGCAGTTGCCGCACTTGAAACTAGCGATTGAGACCATAAACTCATGTTTACAATGTTTACTGAGGTAATAAATCAAGTGAGAAGTAGGCTCATTTTCTCATAGACTTCTATACGATCAGACTTTTTGCAACCAGAGGAGTCGCCTCCTGCTGGTTGTTAGAAAGAATGCAGGTTTAAGGCACTTCAGCATTGGCTTGAGGTCAGCATGAGCACCCTGACCAGTCTGCGGCTACACAGCCTCATACGCAACAAACTGCGATGCACTGTGTGTTCTCACACCTTTCTATCAGAACCAGCATTAACTTTTTCAGCAATTTGAGCTACAGCAGCTCTTCTATTGGATCAGACAACATGGGGCAGCCTTCACTCCCCAAGTGCATCAGTTAGCCTTAGTTGCCCATGACCCTGTCGCCGGTTCACTGGTTTTCTTTCCTTGGACCACTTTTGGTAGGTCCTGGCCACTGCAGACTGGGAACAACCCACAAGAGCTGGAGATGCTCTGACCCAGTCATCTAGCCATCACAGCTTGGCCCTTGTCAAAGTTGCTCACATCCTTACGCTTGCCCATTTTTCTGCTTCCAACACGTCAACTTCATGGACAAAATGTTCACTTGCTGCCTAATATATCCCACCCACTGCCAGGTGCCGTTGTAACAAGATTATCAATGTCATTCACTTCACCTGTCGGCGGTCATTATGTTGTTAATGTTATGGGTGAGCCGTGTATACATCATGTCTGTAGAAGTCTGTGCTTTCTGCTGCAAAACACTGCAGCTCTTCGGTCTCTGCATCTTTCTGTGTGTTGGACTTCTTAAGTAAAGTGCATCATCTCTGTCGTCGTGATAGAGGTTGTTTTTTGTTTGGGGCAGTAAGAGTGGAGAGCTAAATGGATAAAGCCCTGAAGACGTGATGGAGCTCGGAAAACAACACGCACTGAGATTTGTGTGTGTGTGTGTGTGTGTGTGTGTGTGTGTGTGTGTGTGTGTGTGTGTGTGAGTGAGTGACAGAGGCACAACACACCAGTAGTTTCAAAAGGACTGTCTGCTCCAGATACAAAAGCTGACCCAGAATAGACGCTGACGCAGCACCACACAATTTGCATGACCACCACTGACTGAGAAGGACACGGTAAAACACTGCATAGTATAAAGTCCCCACATTTATAGTGGCTAACAAAGGTCAGCCTTATTAATCTACTAATTTATTTTAGATTTGTATAATTTATTTACTCACACAATGCTCTCTTTTATTTAAATGTAGTTACCAAAAAGATCAAGTAAAGCTGAGGCACGTCTCAAACATGACAGAAACTCTAAAGAGCAGCTGGCAATCGTTGGAGGCTGCACTGCGTTTTTTTTTCCGGAAGTATTTTACTTAGGTCACGTACTTATTTTAAGGCCAGCCATGATGTTTTTCCTAAAAAGTGGCTCTGTTGCCTCAGCCTAACTGCTGTAGTTTTGTTGCATGGCATACAATTCGCACACAAAAAGTCTAAAATGCATTCTCATGACACGTTCTTGTAATGTCGCGCTATGTATATGCCTTTGGTGAAAACAGGTTGGATCTGGACAGAAGAATTGTACATGGAAAACTGAAACACCTTATAATTGTAAGTTATATAACACTTCAAAATATGCACAAAACAAAGGTACTCTTTTCACTCTGTAAGACTCCAGTCATCTCTGTTATACCAGCTGATATTTAAACTCGTCAACCCGTCTCATTGGTTGATATTTTGCACAATGATAAAATAGAAGTTTTAAAAATTGCCCGCTCAAAGAGGCACGCAGACAGAATGTGTGATAAATGTCACAATTAACATGCAACCTTGATCAGGCAGCGTTTGCAGGTTCTCCACCCATTCAGTCCACAAAAAAGATCCCCTCGCATTGATCCATGTAACAAAGAGCAGCTATAAAAGAAAACAACAGTGGAAGGGAGAGCGAGGGCATTGCTTCACCCGCTCTGAAAGTAGGAGGGAAGCCATACTCACAGATCTGAAGAGAGTGCTCTCCATCAATCTGGCTTTTTGACAGCTATAAACAAGTGTGAACATAAACACTTCCAAGTTATCACTTGGATCAAGTCAGTCCATGTGATAGAAATGATAAATGAATGCAGCATGCTGTAATAGCATGAATGGAAATAATAAAACGTTTCTAGTCCCATATCCAGTCTTTGTTAATATCACAGTAGATGATGTGAATGACATCAGCAGCAGAGGTGCAGTAACACTGTGGAGTAACTCTTTCTGTAAAATTAAATGGGTTCCTCGAGAGAGGCGGAGAGGCTATTTGTCTCCTAGTCCAAACAAGCTGAATCTAAGTACGAGATCAATACTGATATCTTTAGGCTTCTAACTGCTCCACTAATATATTATTGATGTCTGGGTCTCGCTGGATTGAATTTGGGCTGCACACAGCAGTTCATCTTGAAACAGAAGAGATGCTCCCACAGACGAATATGAGAATTCCCCTGTAAATGTGTACATGACGTCCACAAAGCACCAAGAGACAGAATGGTATTACATGTTAAAGGGACTTTCAGGGTGAGTAATGAAGGAGGTTACAGAGTGGGGTTGGAAAAGGCCATTGCATCGCTTTAGTTTAATTTGTCCAGTCTTTGATTTGAGAAGCAGAGGCTGTTGGGTTGAATGCTTATCGAGGGCCTTTGGGTGAGCTGGGCTACTTATCACTTATTCACTCCACCTTTGACCTCACTAACCTGGTTACAGAGCAGATACCATGACAGGGAGCACTCATAAGGGAATTTCTCTGTTGCTCTCTGGCTATCAGCCATCACTGTGTAATCACTGCATCATCAGGGATGTTTTGGTCAACAGTTAAATGACAAAAGAAAAGTCAGTTGACAATCATCTGTCTCTTATGCATTAAAACAAATTGTTGTTACATTTTCGTGAGAAGCAGCGCCCTGTGTTCATGTGAATGTTGACTGTCCTTTAGCAGAAGCAAAGGTGGAAGTAATTACATGTTTACCAGCCGCGACAGTGATGATGGTGCTACCTCAGAGGTGGTTTTGAGTACTTCGCTAGTGTTAATATTTCTGCTTTACTGTGGACACATTTTGTCACTGCAGTAGTGTCACAACTGTGCAAGATGCAGTCATGAAACTTAAAATGGGTGTGTTACGAGCAAGGCCACAAGAAGTAAGGGGATAGGAACTGGGGAAGGGGCCGTTGCCCCCCAACTTTATGCCCCTGACGCAATTTGGCATCACGACTGATGTGATCCCATCTCAGGATGGTCTCTAGTTTGTACACTGCCACAAAAGTCATGGAGGAGGTCAGCTGGTCACACTCAGTTTGCAACCTCCGGGTCTAAAAAGTGAGGTCAATGCAGAAGTGCATTAAACCTGCATTCTTTCAAATAGCCAGCAGGGGGCAACTCCTGTGGTTACAAAAATAAGTCGGATTGACTAGAAGTCTATGAGAAAATGAAGCTACTTCTCACTTGATTTATTACCTCACTAAACATTGTTAACATGAGTTTATGGTCTCAGTCGCTAGTTTCAAGTCTTCTTCAATACAGCATGATGTTCATTTAGTAAATTATGGTCCCATTTAGAGTCAAATAGACCATAAAGCAGGGTATGCTTTAGGGCATGGCTACCTTGTATCAGAACTTTAACCCTTTCACTGTGTGTTTTCAGTTCTTGAAAGTTAATTGTAACACTTTGGTCGCCTAAAAATGTCTCATTCAGCATTCTGTTGTCCTTCGCTCGACCCTCTTGTGTCACTTCTGGTTGCAAAAAGCCAGCATGGCGATGGCCAAAAGCCAAGATGGCAACAGCCAAAAACGCTGAACTCGACACTTCAGAACAGCTGTTTACAAACCAATGGGTGATGTCACAATGACTGTGTACTGTTTTTTTTTTTTTTTTTTTTTTTTACATACAGTCTATGGTCACACGTTGGTTTCTTATAACTATGGCCACAGTCTCTCTGTAACCTTAACCATAATAGTCTTGGTTGCATAAACTTAACCACACTTTAAACTTTGCATAAAGGGTTGTCATAAAAGACTACAGTGATTCATCAGGTGTTTAAATACTGTTTGCAGCATTAAATATAGTTAGATATATAACTTTTATAGATCTTGTGTGTCAACACAGTGAAGACATTAAGAGCTGACTAAAGCCCCCTATATACAGTGCATAATGTATTAGATAATGTGCATTGAAAATACACTTACTGTTAAGGTTAGACAGGAGTGCTGGACTGAGTCAGGTCTGATTAAGTCCAGGAAAGAACTTGTTTATGGGGGAAGATTGTCGTTGCCATCATGTTTAAAATGTACTGGTGCTAAATGTTGGTTCAACATGGGACATGACTATAGTTATTTGTTGGTTAAAAAAAAAAAAAAAAAAAAAAAAACCTCAGACTTAATGAGGGCCAAAGCAAAAACAGGTTCATATTTAAATTTAACTCATATATCATGTGGTCAGTGTGTATAAGCTGACTTTCTCTCTGGTAGTTGCCAAATCCACTAATAAACCCATACTTTATATTTATTCCTAAAAGCACCATGCATGCTGTTTAACTTTCTCTACTCAATTAGTGTTTTTTTTTAATGTGTTCAGGCAAAGAGGCATCAGACGCAGTCCTCCAGTCAGCCTATCTGGAGCTCCTCCATAAGAACACCCAGTAATTACGGTTTCTGCCCTCATCCACCTGAATATGCTAACAGCTCATTATTTACTCCTTATTGTAGACTATAGGTTTAGCAGTGTTTTGAGGATGGGGAATTTTTAGCATCAGCTTCAGTCCACACAGCAAGTGTTTCCTGCAAAAGGCATATCGCCACTGATGGATTACCAATTGGACTTCATTAACTTCCCTCGTCTCCCCGTCTCTTTCTGCAGCACTCTGAAGCTGCTGTAATTCCACTAATGGAGTGCTCACCGTTCAGGGCCAGTTTTCTGACAGTGACTGATGCTGCTTTATTGCTGAAAAAATGGAGAGTGGTCCCCTTCTGCTGCTAAATACAGCATAACTGTAGCGACAGAGAAGTGCAGGAGCTCTCATCATGATACCCAAGATGTGTTAATCACATCCTGTTGGGGGTCACAGGGGAGCAATATTAAATGGTGAGTCTGCACACTAGTGCTGAACCAGGACTTTCTATTTCCTAAGAGCAAAATGAAAAGTCATTATTTTGCAGAGCTATGCACACACAAAATAGGCAAAAGACCATTATACCATGTGAATGTGAGCAGTAAAATGATTGCTAATAGTTCAAATTATGTATGATTGAATATAATGTGACAAAAGGTGGGCACTGTTAAAGTGTTGAGAGCCACTGAGACTCGAGAGGCAATAGAAATGCTCCCAATCCTGTATTTAGCACCTTTAAGTGTCTGAAATCTATATTTTTATAATAGCGATGTATCGAAAGAATGTGGGACGGGTCGATGAATTATCACCTGAGTCTATGTAAGGTAAACTTTATTGTCATCCAAGACCATACACATGAGGGGTCTGTCAACTCATATGTTAGCTACCTGGATTGACTATTTTGGTTTACCATTACTGCTCTCAGCGTTTTTGGATGCAGCAGGCATCTGTTTTCAGTAAAAAATCTGTAAAAACCCATTGTACACGACCTTCTCAGCATCAAACAGACAGACACAGTTAGATAAGCTGGTTAACATCGTGGAGCATTACAGCAGATAAAGAGCCAAGTATTTCCCTCATTTCCTACACATATTCACCAGTATTTTTTGTCTCTGTGTCAGGATGGTAAACAGTCAGTTTTTTTTTTTTTTTTTTTAATTTTGGGTCAACCACACATCCTGCCTCCATGCATTTTGAATGCAGCTATTTTTGGTAATTCATCTTAATGATTTAATGGTGGCGTATGCCCTTCTCCATCCATAAGCAGTCATCGATGGAGGAGGGAGAGAGGAGATGGAGGAGGAAGCCACACTGGAGAGAGGCAGCATCTCATGCTCAGCCAGTTGATGTTTTTTTTTTAATTTATTTTATTTATAACAAATAAAACATAAATAAAACAAAACAAAACTGTAGAATAATTAAAATTAAAAAAAAAGAAAAAATAACTAGAATGGCGTTCAGAGAGTGTAGACTTCCTCCAAAGTGCCTGAGTATGATTGCCCCCCCTCTCCGGTCAGCTTACGCCATCATCCTTCTGCATTTTTGTTTATGTTGAGATCTGCTGTACGTAGTGGAGCATCGTAAAACACTTCATTCAAACTGGACAGAAACAGAATAAAACTCACCTAAGCAGTCATCATCATTACTCTTTCTAACAAACACCAAGTGCTAAAATATAACCTCCTTGACCCAAGGCCCTTTGCCTTGGTGGAGGTAAAAATAAAAAAAGAAATAAGCCAGCAGAACTGGGCATAGATTGATATCAAGGTGTGTACATGTGACTGTGTGCTTGAGAGGGGTTGAGGGGCGGCTGGCAGTCAGGGTGCAAATCATATTAAGGCAAGATTTTAAAAATATATATATAGATAAATTGATAAGTAACTAACAGTACTAACAATAGCCATGTTTACTGTTTTCATAATGATCATTGTGGGGGAGTGGTTTTGCTGTCACTGTTGCCGACTTGGCGAGTTTCTCGTTATATTTAAGGCCTTTTAGAGCCAGTTAGCAGCTAGTGCTGCTAGCTACTAATAAACAGTTGGCAACACATCCTCTTGTAAATCTAGCGTTCTCATGCTAGTTTCTCAAGATCACCGAGCCTGAACCATTAATTAGTTAATTATTTAATATTACCAAAAGGATGCTACTATTCCGAAACCACTGTCTCATTGCTGAGTAGCATTTTTTTAATCTAAGGGTCCATTCGCAGTTTATTGTGAATGCTGAGCTTGTCTGGACAGACTTTATTACACACAGTGTGCATGCAGGGCTGAGCCGAGCGCCGGCCAGCACTTCCATTAGCTCTGATTGAAATTGAGGCAGCGCAGATGAAATACATTCAGCTGAGGTTAAGAGTCATCTTCTTCACACACACACACACACACACACACACACACACACACACACACACACACACACACACACACACACACACACACACACAGTTACAGGCCACAGCTCCACCAAGCTGATGATGAATGAGGAAAAGCAGTAGAGAGAGGAAAAGATGGAGAGAAAAGAAGCATGAGAGAGAGACAGAGCGAGGGAGGAGGCAGTATTTCAGTCACACTTAGCAAACGGTTGTCATTGGTGAATCCAGGCGCCTCATCACTCTCTGAGACATCAACTAATGTGTTGTTTCTCCACTGCTCTGCTAATGAAATCTACACTGGCCTGCTGCGTGCACATGCATGTGTGCACGTGTTCGTGTGGATGTGTTGGGTTGTTTTGTTAAAAGGACCATGCATTAAACAGGGCTGTCATTTCAGGGCTGCCTCACAAGGCTGAGTGAATGTGTGCATTAGCTTCCATGGTGACTGCACAGCAGAGTGATGTACAGCACAGTGACAATGAAAAATAACATGCTCACTGTTTGCAGTTCTGCAACAGCTGGTCTAGTGCAAACCTCTATTAGTGCTCAAAAACGATCTGGCATTAAAGCTGGAAAGTTGCCCTCATCTTCAATTTGTTGTCCTGGCTATTTCCCCCAAGTGGCCAATCAGAGCTTCATAGCTGGAATTAACAATGAGCTCATCATCTTCCCACATATCTACGTACTCGATAGAAAAATGGCCACAAAAATGGTAACAAGACTGACACAACTATACAGACTTACAGAAATAAAAACTCTTAGTTAATTCAGCATATTTCTTCATTGTGAAAAAAATGGCATCTTAGTTGCTCCTATGACTGTTTCCATAATGAAGATCGATAAATAACTGGCTACTGGGGTTATCACTTAGGTAACACTTCATTTTACAGGTCCGCAAATTTCATGGTAATTAGGTGATAATTAGCAAGTTACCTATTTGAAATTTCTTTGGAATTACTGCCAAATTACCCCAATATTTACCTAATAAACGATCAAAATGACTTAATTGTAAACATTATTGAATAATTATGTTCTGCTATTTCCCAATAGATGTAATTTTTTGAATGTATTTCCAGGAAAAGAATATAAAGTTAATTGACATGCTGCAGATGAATAGATTATAATTACAAATAATTTTACTTCGAAATTTCTTAAAAAATACCCTCCTTGATTCATTACATCAGCTACCAGGTAACATCTGTGTAGACAATAAGTCACAATGGTGAGATCTGTGCCTGATCAGAAGTGTCTTCTGTTAGTTTTGGTTTTCCTCCTCCAATGAAGAGTAGCACACAGCTTCATCTCAAGCCTAAGGGCCCTACTTTAACCATTATATGCTATTTTAGCATAAAATTATTCAATCATGTTTATAATATACTTTTTGATACATTTTGAGGTAAATATTCGGGTAAATTAGAAGTAATTACAAAACATTCCAAATAAGATGTTGAATTCAAACAAAAACACTTTGTTTAGGCAACAAAACCACTTAGTAAGGTTTAGGAAAATACTCCACAGTTTGGCTTAAAGTTACTACATTTGTAGAGCGAAAATGAGATGTAACATTGTGAACACAAAGACAAACAACACATTGTTGCTTTCATGCTGAATCAATATTTAGCACCTTTAAGTTTCAAACTGAATGAATTACGTGAAACGGAATAGCAGTTTACTGCGATTAGTAGGCCCTAAAGCTGTAATCGTTACACTTTATGCTCATTTATTTGCCTTTTATTTGCCATGCAGTGCTGTCCAACTTCAAACTTGGAAGTGCATGATGAGCCATTTTACTCAGCACATACTGTAAGAGCAGCATAATTGTCACCACTGAAAATATATATATACTGTATATATTTTAAGCCATTAAACAGCAGAAAAGTCCAGATACTGATGATCAGCAAAATCCTTGGGCTAGGGCTTATTTGTCTGACAAGCTCCTGTTGTGGGTTATCTTGAGGAAGGGGACCTTGTTTCACCTCCGCTATTGAAGGAAACGACTCAGTGAATCTTCAGTATCTTTAGAGGATGTGCAGAATCTGCCGTAAGCACGCAGAAGAGGAGGGCAACTAAGTGGGGGAGGAGGAGGAAGAGAGGAAGACTGTTGTTGTAATCAAGGCTGATGCCAGTGTTAGTGCAGACGGATGCAGGTTGTGCCCGTGGTCCTTGATGAAGTGCTGGTCTCCTGCTGAGCCACCAAACTATTTATGTACAACACACTGACGGCCTGTGGGCCTGGAAGAGAAAACTGCTACACTTACTGCTCTTTCTTCCTCGATCATCACTCCATCCCTCACTTCTATTCCTCCACTCACTGTGGCAAACTAAACAGGGGAATGCATTTATAGCACTGTACACGAAACTAAGCCCCAGCATGATTTGCCATTAAAATGCTGACTGATAAATATGTATGAAAAACGACTGATGATTGCTTACTGACACTGGTCTATTGTCTCTGAACAACCTACAAATCGTATCATCACTGAGATCAAACATCAACTATGCAGTTTGGATCCATCAGATCAGAGGCCAAGCGGACAGGATGTGACTGACATCATCAATAATGGACGAGCATCAGGATGGGGCCTCACACGCAAACACAAAGTCAAGGTAAAATACTGTATGTCCACCACTTTGTTCAAATCTAAGAGAGGTATGTCACCTTTAATACTAATGCGAGTCTCTACTTTGTGTTTAGTGCTAATTAAAGGTGCTATTGATAACATTCAGCCATTCTCCCTCCTTCATTACACTGCATTTACCTCACATCAAGTTGTTGCTAGGCATTTACTGTCAATCTCAGCCATTTATACTGTACACTGTGGAATATCAGTACTACTCAGGTGTAAACTTCAATTCATACATTCATATTGTGCAATATTCTCAGGTGAAATTTTCTTTCCAGTCACTGTGCAATAGTTATTTTTCACTTGTTTATTGTCAATAATGTTTATATTTTTCATATTTTTATATTTCCTTCTGTTTAAATTATTCAGATTTTATGTCTGTCTACTTTTGTATAGCTTCTTGTTTTTGCGCTGTACACTGCAAATTTCCCACTGAGGGACTAATAAAGGAATATCTTATCTTATCTCTTGACAACTGATGACCCAGAGATAACATGTGATACCAGTGTTGTTTTACTATTGGCTTCAAAGCCAAGTGGGAATCGAACATCAGGTATCTTCCATGGAGATAAACAAACCATTCATTTTGGACCCGCCAAATTTTTTTTCAGTGATTAATTCACAATTATGATAATTTTTTTCAGAAAAAGCCATCCATCCATCTGCAACCCGTTGTCCCGTTAGGGGTCGCTGAAGCCGATCTCAGCTGGTATTGGGTGGAGGCGAGGTAAACCCTGGACAGGTTGCCAGGCCATCGCAGGTAACATACAGACACTCACACTCACATTCACACCTATGGGCAATTTCGGTCATCACTTAAGCTGCATGTCTTTTGGACTGTCTTTGGAAGCCAGAGAACCTGGAGAAAACCCAGACTAACACAGGGAGAACATGCAAACTCCTCACCGGATCCAAACCTGCGATCCTCTTGCTGTGAGGCGACAGTGCTAACCACTGCACCACCCTGTTATCAATCATGTTATCAATAAGGCTTTCAGCACTGGCATGCTACCACTTTAAAGATGGTAAACAAAGTAAACATTATACTGTACCAGCTGTCATTGGAAACATGTTAGTGTGTTGACTTGAACATTTAGCTCAAAGCATCACCGTGCATATATTGTGCATATATTCTCTTAAAACACTCACAGCATCTACACTACAGCACACACTACAGCATCTATGTTTGATTAATGATATACAACCTCTGACAGATTACCTTCTGTTGAGATTATGACTAACTATTAACTATTAACCTATTAAATAAAGAGCTGACGCTATTAACAGCAGCTCAGAACATAATAAAATATTCTGTCATCTTGCAGGAACATAAGCTTTGGGTATATACTCGAAACCCTGCTCACTCTCAGGCTCTGTAGTGAAAAGAACAACCTGAGAGGTTCAATTCCCTCATTACTACATTAAAATGCCAAAGCTATATGTTAAAATGTCAAACCTATTAATGGTACTGCCAGTCTGCGGAGGTAAAATGTCAGGAAGAAAGCAAATGCAGTACACAATGAACAATATAAGAGGTGGAGCGGTATAAATGCTGATTGAAGGTAACAATCTTATCTGAAAGATTCATTCAAACAATTGTGAATGCGAATGTTGTGATGAAGGCGTAATCTACAGCGCCATCTTTCTTGGCCTCTGAAGGGGCCCCACTGAGATGCTTCAATCACACTGTAGGGGGTCAGTGACATAACTAGTCCCCCCTGCCACCCACAAAGTCACCTTTCACTGATTGGGTAGGAGGTCAGGAGCAGTGGAGTGGAGGAGGAAAGGGGAATTAAATCTGGAGAGGATGACTACTTCATCGTAGCCTACTCCTCAATTCAGTCTTTCTACAACTATACTGATTAATCTCAAGAGATGCCAGAGACTAACTAGCTTTTAAAGGAATAACCTCCGGGTCTTGAAAAGTGAAGCCAATGCTGAAGTACCTTAAACTTGCAATCTTTCTAACAGCCAGCAGGGGGCGACTCCTCTGGTTGCAAAAAGAAATCTGACTGTATAGAAGTCTATGAGAAAATGAGCCTACTTCTCTCTTGATTTTTTTTTTTTTTACCTCAGTAAACACTGTAAACATGAGTTTATGGTCTCAATCACTAGTTTCAAGTCTTCTTCAGTACAGATTGATGTTTAGTTAGTAAATTTTGGTCCTATTTAGAGTCAAATAGACCATAAAGCAGATTATGTTTCAGGGAGTGGCTATCTTGTGATTGACAGGTTGCTACCATGGTGTTGTCTAGGCTGAGAGTTGTTACAGTGTGACACCCCTTTCACAGAGTGTTTGTAGTCCATGACAGTTAATTGTAACATTACCTAAACCTAGAAATATCTTATTCAGTGTTTGTTTGTACTTAGCTCCACCCTCTCATGTCACTTCTTGTTGCAAAAAAAAAACAAACAAACAAAATGGCGACGGACAAAATGCTGAACTTGAGGCTTCAAAATAGCAGTCCACAAACCAGTGGGTGGTATAGAATACAGTCTATGATACCACCCACATCTGTATGCTAAATATGAAGCTACAGCAAACGGAAATCATCAGAAACGGCGAGCTTGGCTCTGTCTAATGGAAATAAAATGCTTTCTTGACTGGCCATAGTAACTAATGATGCCTTCAAATGGGGTTGTGTTTACCATGTTTGCGAGTTTGGCCCATATAACGCCCACAACCACAATGTCCAATTCCTTCAAGATTTTTGGGACAGTGTTATAGCTGCTGGTCCGTATACCAACACAAAAAGCTCATGTAAACAATATAACAATATCAGCTTTTGTCACAATTTATAAAAGGAGGAGGAAAAGTTTGTCACTAACGCATCTACGGCTTTGGACATGTCTGTACGGCTAGAAATATCACTCATTTTACTTTCATTTCAAATATAACTCAGCCGTGCAGCAGAGGGTGACTTATAGCAAAGACCCACTGTGTAATACTGGAAATCTTTGCAAGTGAAGTTCATAGACGTGAAACGTATAATTTTTCTGAAAATATATTCTTTCAAGTGTTTTAACAAATAATTGCTTTCATATTAGCAGTTTATGATAATCATGTAATGTGGTCATTTTTATGTACCACAACATTTAGGCACAACATTTCAATTTGCAAAGTCAAATGCATTTGCAGTATATAAAGAGGAGAGTGTATCTCAATCTCCATGTTAGTTTGAAATGTGGTGATTTTTGAGACAAAACTAGCAGGAGAAAGCTACAGAGAGATAGAATTAAAGAGACAGAGAAGCATGAAAGAGTGTCTGTTGCTGCTCCTGATAGACCCAGCTAGGCTATTCATTACTCCCTGAACGCCAGCCAGTGTCAGTTATATTACTGCAAAGCCGTCCCTGACTGACGGCCACGAGTGGGGGGAGAAAAATGGCTGCAAAATACTGCTCGATGCCCTGGGAGAAAACAAGGCAGGGGCTGTGATGGATGGGTGTGTTTGACCCAGGCGGGGTGGAAGGCAGAGATGGGTCTCTTCCAGATGAGACAGGGAGTCGGCAGAGCCCCTGCCCCGCTGCCCAGAGCGCTCGAGCCTTGTCAGGATGAGAGGCATCTCGCTAAGCTGCCTCCGTCAGTGCTTCTATCACTCGTGTCAAAACAGACGCTCTCCATATTCAACGGATACAACTCACGTGATGGGAATACAGAAGCACAGCGAGGCCCTCCACTGATGTTTGTGACAGGCCTGATGTCAGCATGAGGGCAGATACCCACCATCTCCATATAGCAGTCCCAAAAACAACGTCATGGTAGCATCAAAACAGCTTTGGGATGATTTTGGGCCCCATTTGGCCTTTTTTTTCTTCCTTTAACTAGACCACTTTTACCTTTCTAATAAAAGTCTGTTTTCTGTTTATTTCTGTACTGGAGAGTTTCCAACACGTGGTCACCTAAATATGTGTTTAATTGTCATTAAGGCACATGTCTGATGTCAGTGAGGAGTCTCTTATTCTGACTACTCCACTGCATATATTAATGAATTCACAGGAAAGCGCTGTTGGACACCCTTTGATGCCCACCACGTTCAAAGGAAATGCAGCAAAAGTGCCCTCTTGGATGCCTCTATGGTAGATAAAAACATGAAGTGTCCTCTAGGTTGCCCTGCTACATGGAGACAACAAGATGAAATGCCCTCCAGGGTGCCCATCCTTTGGAGAAAAGGAGATAAAGCGCACTAATGGGTGCCCTTAAAATGGAGAAAACACAATACAGTGCTGTATAAGCTGCCCTACTTGCTAGAAAACTTTCTGCGCACTGGTGGTCCTTTTGTTTTTTCTACCCCTGCCTCTCAGACAGCCTGAGTCCGCCACTGCAGGACAGAAATGCTATTTTTAAGTATGAGCTCTATTTTATCGAAAGTAATATGAAGTGTATTTATTCTGATGAAGTTAATAAAATTCAAATAACTGACAAAAGTTTGCCGAGAAATATGTGATCACATGTTTATATTTAGGTTGTATATGTCTGGATCAGGTCTGCTTAGTGTCCCCAGAGTCAGAACTAAACATGTAGAAGCAGTGTTCAGTTTTTATGCACCAAATATTTGGAACAAGCTCCCAGAAAACTGCAGGACTGCTACAACTCTTAGTTGTCTTAAATCAAAACTTAAAACTTTCCTGTTTGCTGCTGCCTC
The DNA here is from genome assembly GCA_947000775.1 of Pterois miles. Taxonomy (NCBI): domain Eukaryota; kingdom Metazoa; phylum Chordata; class Actinopteri; order Perciformes; family Scorpaenidae; genus Pterois; species Pterois miles. The sequence goes on from CAMQGK010000637.1 coordinate 19,071,144, forward strand.
TATTAAACTAAATGATTATCTTATACTGCAATATAACCTTTACTCTTGTTTCATACTCTATTTTAGCTTTAATTTTTGCTTGTTTTTATTTTCTAATCTTTAATGTTTAATGATGTTTTAATTGTTTTAATTATGTCTTAATGTTCTTATGCACTTTGTTGCAACATTTGTTTGTTAATTGTTTGTGTAAAGCACTTTGAATCACCCTGTTGCTGAAATGTGCAAAACAAATAATGCTGCCTTGCCTTACATAAAGGTTGTGAAAATCGACAACATGCCACCCGCATGTGTAGCAGCAGTGCTTTTTAACCAACATCAGCTGTTAACAGTAGGATGTGGACTGTGTGGTTCATTCAAAATACATATTTCCATTATTGTAGTGTAATTTCTTTTTCAATTCATTTTGTGATCAAATTAATTGTACAAAAACCATAAAGGGCATCAAAACTTTCCCACAGCATATTCACTGTTAGCATACTGAATGTAAATAAAAACTACTAGGATGTGCTTCTTATAACTTACAAGATATTTTTATTCTGAATAAATGTACCTCTGCTTCCTGTGATGTGCACATACTTCAAGTCACACATGTAACGTACTTTCATAATGTATCTAAATGCAATGAAATGGTATTATGATCAAAAGCATATTTAATGTATGGCCCCAGCTAATATTCCCTGCAGGCTCTGGGCCACAGTATTTATTCATCCCTCACTATATTGTAATCTTGTTTGGACGCCCAGACATAATGGCCTTCAAACCAGCTCGCTCAAAACAGGTTAAAGGTCTTAATTTGGCCTTTTCATCACTCAGTTATGACAAATGCTGGAGGCCCGTCAGGCCATGCACTGTGCGTTAATGATATTTTTAGCTCCAGGTAATGTGTGGCCAGATGTTTACTGCTTGTTTGTTGGTTCCAGGGAACCACCAGGTGTCAGTTAAATTTTATTAGTAGTATTTTTCATTTCCATACAAAAATTAATTATATATTTATATCTGACAGGTGTACAGTAAATTCAGATTAGCTGTGCACAACAATTCATAATATGCAAAAGACTATCAGAGAAAACACAACAAAAAGTAGATGTTCATTTTCGATAAACCATTTATTATTATAATAAGAGGTATGTTTTATAGAAAAACACATTCAAATGTACAATCATTGCAGATGTACTCAACATATTGTTACAGACAAATAAGGAATTTTATTTAAAGAAATATGTAGAAATAATAAATAATTTAAAAGAATAAAATTGGGATAAGTAAAAATCTAAAATCTAAAATTATAAGAAAGAAGAAAAACATTATTTAAAGAGTTCCTCTGCAGTTTTTCTTAGTGTTTATAAATTTGAGTCTTGATATATTCTTTAAACCATATAAAATCAATAACTTAACCATAAATTCAATACTATATTTATCAAGTTTAAAATGTGTAGTGACACCTGTACAATCAATAGTTATTTTATGGACAGGATCCTGTTCAATGAGTGACGTAAATTACGTTGACGTCACGAGGCTGACGTTTGCGGAAGTAAGTCGCTGCTTTAGCCTGTTAACTCAGAACCAAAACAGAGGGGATGTTTTCGTATTAAATCCTCAACAAATCGGTTATTATTTCAGATATCGCTTGGGCTCTGTCCGCTCGACTTGCCGGCTATCTCTCTGAGCCCGTCAGACGACTGAGAGGTCGCTGAACTTCGACTGAGATGGAGGTAAATGTTCAGTGTCGAGGAATTAGCTTTAGCCAGTCAGGCACAACTTAGTAATTCATGTTTAGCATCTTAAAGTTAGCTAATGATATAATGCTCTTCCGTTAGTAATAGCGGCGCTCAGGACTTAGAAACAGAGCTGTAAACAGGTTACCCATTATGTCGTGTTCACCCAGCGAACTTCATTCCAAACCTTGGTATTTAAATGCGCTGGACATCGACAAATACTTTAACGTTACATGGTACCGCATGATATTGCTCTGAAGCATTAATACCAATCTTCTGGTATAACCGGCATATATTAAATATATTAACCATGTCGCTTAACTGTACTTCCCGAAATGGTGAAACTGCTCTCCGCCAGTGAATTTGTGTAAATGTTGACACAAGGACAGATGTCCTTTCTTAAAGCCTAAAAATAAGTTAAAATGTTCATACTTGGTTTATATATATGCCGAGGTGCTCCCAATTAAAGATACGTGCTTTTAAAACATGCTTTATAAACATTTGACGTTTTCTGACAAGCAGAGCAATGTTCAATTTCTGATTTTTCAAAGGAAATACTGTGTTGACTTTGAGGCTGGTCTCCTAAAGACATGAAGTTAAAAAAACAAACAAACAAGAAATATAGCTTTTAAATATTATTGTTGCAATGTGCACCTATTTGGGTTTATTATTTCTTCTTTTTCCCCTTCACTGAACCAGGACCCGGGTGGTACCGGAGCAGAGTCTGCAGCTCCATCACCAGCAGGTGCAGCCAAGTCAAAGGTACTATACATCTACAAGCACAGTATTGCTCAAAGAGGCTATCAAAATATGTATATTGTGTCTAGATTTGTATTAACATGATTCATAGTTAGATATGTATTGGTATCATGCTTAACTCTTTTCTTAATATTTTATTCCCAGTTGGACACATTGTCCAAAGATGATCTTATTAAGTTTGCCAAGAAGCAGATGGCTGCCATGCAGAAGATGAAGAGCAGATGCGCAGGTAGCTATGAATGCTATAAAAGTTTGTGTTTGGCTCTGTGGACCAATAGTGTAACAAGTATGTGACGTTATTTCCTCTTTCAGATTTGGAAAAAGAAGTTGAATCCCTCAAACACCAATCCAAAAACAATATCAACAGCTCAGATGACTCCACTCTGCTAAAGGTTTGTTCATAAGGCAGCAGTTCGTCATGTGTCATCTGAAAATATCCCTCAGTTTACAAGCTGTACTTAATTTTCATGCTGCATCATGCAAATCGTGTGTGTGTGTGTGTGTGTGTGTGTGTGTGTGTGTGTGTGTGTGTGTGTGTGTGTGTGTGTGTGTGTAATAGGAGCTGACTGAGAGGATGGATGCCTTACTACTGGAAAAGGCAGAAACTCAGCAAAGTCTTTCACTATCTCTTAAAGATCTGGAGAAGACTAAGCATCAAGCCAAGGTGAAATACAACACAAATACTGTATGATGTGTACCACTGGTTAATTAGCCAGTTTCTCAGAGCACTCTTAACATTTCACTGTATTTCTGTAAATTGAAAAGTCCATTCATTGATGCATGTGCATAACTGTTATTTTGCACAGGGTGATCTTGTAGTGCTGCAAGGAGAGCTTGACCGTGTAATAGAAGATCATCAGAGGAAGATCAAGACCCTAGAGAGCAGCATTGAGGAATCCAACAACAAACACCAAGAAGAAGTGGCTTATTTCCAGAAATTACTGAAAGACCGAGAAGAAAGTGACCGGGAAAGGGAGAATGAAAGAGAGAGGGAGCACGTGGCTGAACAAGCCGGTGCAAAAGAGAACACGGAAGAGGTCCACCCTTGCTTAGAAGCTCAGCTGGAAGCCCTTCGAGCGGAACTGGAAATGATCCATGAGCGAAAGTCCCAGGAGATCGCTGAGCTGCAGGAGAGCCACCAAAGGGAGTTGACAGAGGCCCAGCAGGAGGTGGAGAACCTGAAGGAGGAGCTGGCTCAGAAGAGCTTGCAGCACGAGGAGGAGATGAGGGCTCTGGAGGAGGACTGCGAAATGGAGAGGGAGCGTCTTCTGTTGCTCCACGATGAACTGACCGAGCAGCTCGCTCTAAAAGGTAACTTTTTAAACCTGTATTCTCTCTAACAGCCAGCAGGGGGTGACTCCTCTGGTTGCAAAAAGAAGTCTGATTGTATAGAAGTCTATGAGAAAATGAACCTACTTCTCACTTGATTTATTACCTCAGTAAACAGTGTAAACATGAGTGTATGGTCTCAATTGATATTTTTAAGTCTTCTTCAATACAGCATGATGTTCATTTAGTAAATTATGGCCCCATTTAAAGTCAAATAGACCAGAAAGCAGAATATTATTTAGGTCGTGGCTACTTTGTGATTGACAGGTCACTACCATGGCATTGTCTGGTCTGAGAGTTGTCTGTGTTTTCATCTTACAACTTTGACCCTTTCACAGTGTGTTTTCAGTTCATGAAAGTTTATTAGAACATTTTGGTCACCTAAAAACATATTTTACTGGTTAGTATGATTTTACAATTACGTTACGCTTCAGGCTACGGCATAAGTAAAAAAAATTCATTAATTAAGGAACATCAACATTATAATTGTATTATATTATGCGTGTGTGCATGTGTTTACACAGGCTGTTATACCATTCATAGCTATAACTACAAAAAGCACTGCACTGTAATTTGTATATATCCCACAAAATCAGTTTGTATGTAATCCATGTAATTGTGAACGAGGAAGTATAAAAAGCGAGAAACGCCATGTAGGGAGGAGGCTGGGGTCGATGCATGGGTCAAAAAACACCAGACTTTTGCCCAGGAGACCGGTGTATGTACCCTGTGTGAAACCAAAAGTCAGAGTTGATTTATTTGTCATGTAACAACATATTGTAAGGTACGCCATTTCCGGAGAAATTTTCACCCAAACCACAATCTTTTCCTAGTAGTTTTGTTACCTAAACTTAACACTTTTATTGAAAAAAAAAAAAAAAAAAAAAAAAAAAAACTGGAGCAGAAATTGATATTTGTATCTCAATTTACTGGATATTTGTGAATATTTGTAAATGAATTAAATGAAAAATTAAGAATAACTTTTTGTAAGATTGCTTACAAACTGTATGAGGTGGTTTACATTATTCATTCAATGGAAATTAAAATGACTTTTCCAGCTAATGTTACCCTCATTTTTCCAGACAGCTACCTGCAGGATGTGCAGGAGGAAGACGAGGAACCTGCTCGTAGTTCAGGGATCGCCAAAATGCTGGAGCTGTCCGCCTGCAGTCAGGGTGACTCCAGCCTTGGCGACAGAGAGGAGACAGAGACTGGACGACTGAGAGCATCCTTGGAAGAACTTCAAGCCCAGAGCACCATGCTACAGGATGAGCTCACTCTGCTCAGCAATGTGAAGGGGGAGCTCGAGGCAGAGCTGGAGAGGACCAAGGAGGAGTTTCAGATGGAGAGAGAGGAAATGGAGTTCAAAATCAATGAGCTGCAGCTGAACCGGGAAAGTGCTTCCAGCGTCCCAGCCGTAACCCTGGACCCTGACCAACAAGAAAACCAAGGAGAGTCTCAGCAAAAGAGTGAAGCACACAAAGACGGATGTGAATCAGCAACCAGCCCCTTGAATCCAGAGGAGCTGAGGGCCCAGTGTGAGGCCTTGACCAGAGAGAGAGACTCTGCTGTGGCTGAGTGTCAACACATGAGAGACATGCTGCAAGGTGTGGAGACTGAACTGGGAGAGAAGACGACAAATTTTGTTCTTCAGTACAAAGCCATGAAGGAGCAGGGGTCCAGTACTTTACAGGAACTCCAAGACAAGATGGAACAACTCAGCCAGGAGAGGGATGAACTGCAGGTGAGGGTTGGAGAGGTTACAGAGGAGAACACTACCTTGACGAAGAACCTACAAGACCTGAAGCTGAAGTTTGAAGGCTCCGCAAGTGAGGACCAGAAACTCCAGTTGTCTATAGAGGAGCAAACAGCTTTAGCCTGCAAGCTAAAGCAATCGGTGGAGGAACTGACCAGACAGAACGAGGAGATCTTCTCCCAACTGCAGATGAAGGAAAACACGACTCAAGACCTGAAAGAGATGGTCAACTTGCTGACTGAAGAGCGAGACAAAATGCAATCCCAGCTTCAGCACAGAGAAGAGGCAATGCAAAAGCTGAACAATGACACAGCAGAAGAAATCAAGAGGCTGTTTGAGGAGAAAGAGGCACTTTTGCGCAGAGAGGAGAATGAGAAGGAGCTGAAAAGAGAGAGGGAAGATGAAGTGCAACGACTTAAAGAGGAGAGGGAAAAGATGGAGGAGAGCCTGAAAGAGGAAGTGGAAAGAAGGCAGGAGACAGTTTCTGCTTTAGAGTTGACTATCAGAGAGCTCTCCACAGAAAAGGCTGACCTCCACCAGAAACTGGAAGAGACATCCTCTGGGCTCTCCGAAGCCCAGGAAACAAGGGAGGTTTTGGGCTCCAAGCTGGCCACCCTGGAGGCTCAGCTAGAGCAGGAGGTGTCTGAAAAGAATCACCTGGAGGAGAAGTTGAAATCTCTGGTAGTGGAGGCAGTGCAGGCCCGCGCCACCATCACAGCTCTGGAGGAAAATCAGTCTGAAGTCCTCAGAAACTCCACAGAAGAAGTTGAGGAGCTCCGAACATGTGTCGATGAGCTGGAAAAGGAGAGGGGGCTGTTGAGGAGTAGACTTGAGGAGGCTCAAGTGGCTGTAGGATTAGAGGAAATGGAGAAGGAGCTCCAGGCTCGCATTGCTGAACTGGAACAGGAGAGGAGCTTGTTGAGAAACAACCTGGAGGAGGTGGTGAAGGATACTGAAGGGCTGCAGAAAGACCTGGAGGATATGAAGTCAGTTAATGAGAAGATGAACGAGGAAAACCAGAGACTGCAGGCTCACGTTTCTCTGATGAGTCAAGAGAAAGTGGAGAAGGAGGAATGGCAAATGGAGAATATGGAAAAAGAGAGAAGAGAGCTCAAAGACCAGCTGACAGAGAAAGATTCACTCGTATCTCAGCTGAGGAACGAGATAGCTTCTCTGCAGGTGAGTGAAGCTCCTGATGTGTCCTCTTAGAGTATGATGTAAACCACTTCTATGTGACATCTACTGCTGACCTGCTATCTGCCCCTAAAGACCCCTGTTACCCCCTAAAAACACAAAAATGGGTCTATGTGGGTCTCTTAGCATTAAGTCATTTTGAAAGTAAAATGCCAAAGATTTGCAGGTTATAGCTTGATAAAGGTGAAGTTTTGCTTGTTTTTCTTAATATTTTTGAAAAATCCAATTCGGGAGCAAAAAAACAAATGCATGTGAATTTTCATGAACTATTTCCCTCTTGGAAATGATGAAAATGTTTGAATATTAGCAAAGATATTAGATGTTGGCAGCTTCAAACCAAAACACGACACTTCCTTAAAAAAACAATGATGATTGACATTTTAATTGGAGTGTTTTTTCTTACTTGTCTCTCCCAGGTGTCTGCTGCTCAGTCCACTTCCTCGGAGGAAAATGCAGCCAGTGAGCTCACACAGAAAATAGGTGACACTTGTTGTCATTTTACTAACTAATGGTCCTTCAAAAAACAATTTAGTTTGCCTGCTCTTTGGAGCAGGTGATAAATTATTGATAATGTATTCTGATTGTTGTTACTGCTGCTCCCCTCAGCTCTCCTGGAGAAAGAACACAAAGAAAAAGACGAGAAAATGAATAAAATCAAAGCAGTTGCCATCAAAGCAAAGAAGGAGCTGGAGACCAGTAAGAAAGAGGTAAATTTCTAAACTGCAAGTGTTTTCTGCTGATTGGTTAATCAGAAAAATACCTTATAAGCAATGTTTCAAGGTCAGGACACATGATAAATATTGATATAGATTGTAGGTGTGCTTGTTAGTAGTTAAATCAACAATTTATTTGACTTTTTTCCAGGTTGCTTCCCTCAAGGAAGAAGTAGAGTCACTGAAAGCTGAGAGGGAGAAAGTGAACAGCTCTATGAAAGATATCATCCATGGTGCTGAAGGCTACAAGGTAGGCCACTATGTGGGACAGAAGTATCAGTGACTAAAAGTTACTTTCACGAAGACAATGACTGCAAAAGCTGCTTGCAGGTAAAGACATCAGATCTGCAAACTCGATGTTCAGGTACAATGGAAAAGATTCAGATTGATGGCCATCCATTATTTTAGTTTATCCAACTGGGTGTGGTAATCTGAGCTTCTCCCTGCTTTGTTTCCATAGCCGACTGGCCGTGCATGCTTTTAGTGCATGTTGTTATTTCTAAGCGTGCCCCGCTGGCTCGCTAGCTCACGACTGCCGCTCTGCACTGTGCTCATACGACAGTTACAGCTGATAACGCCATCCGGACCGATGGCGCTGCACTGTTAGCGCCGTCAGTTCTGTTGCTGTTGTGTTCACTGTTAGCACCATTAGCTACTAGCCCCCAGCTCAGCTCTCGCCATGTTGAGAGCTGTGCAGAGGCAATAGAAATGCTCCCAATGTCACATTTAGCACCTTTAATGTTTCAGACAAGCGGGCCAGAAATCTACTTTCCCAGAGTAAATTTTTACTTCCCCCTATACACATTGTTTTTTTTTTTTAGCGGTTATCAAATTCCGACAAAAACCAAAGTTAATTGTCATGTTGAATTTTTGCTTAAGTAAATTAATCTGGATTTTTGCCCACATCCTCTATTGCCACCCAACTAAACTCCTGTTTCCAGGATAACTGAAATGCTCACTTGTGCTTCAGCTCATGAACTTTGTCTTTTCTCGACGCCATCCTGAGTGCCCAATTGGTACTGCGCATGGATCTGATCCCACAACAATACAATACATAAGAAGGCGCACTCCTTAGCTACTTTCATCATCAGTGCTGGAAAAAAATAATGCGTTTAATTCTTTCTTACCACTTGCCTGATCTGGCAGTGTGTTACTAGATTTATTAGCTTGATGTGGCATTTTACTTTCTTTGGGTAAGCAGGCGATCCTTATTGGACTATTTCAAAAGAGAAGTCCCACATGAACTGACCCTATGTGAAACTGACTGTTATGATCAGGAACGTTTGATTAATTGTATGCCTTCCTAATTTGTTGCTAATTGGCAAGTGTAAGCAAGCCTACTTTGAAACAGACCTTTTTTGCCTGATGTCACTCCCAGAGGTCTCCGTAAGCGTCCCCCAGACTGCACTGTGCTTTACGACTGTGTCGCCATTAGAGGAGAAACCAATCTGCTGTGTCTAATGAGACTTTTGTCCCGTATTCAAATGTAAATGCAGCTGATATCTGAGATACATAGTGTTTACCTTCACTGGGCTGTTACCATCTTACGGTCTTCCAGTAATGAATGAGTATATACTGTGTGTGTGTGTGTGTGTGTGTGTGTGTGTGTGTGTGTGTGTGTGTGTGTGTGTGTGTGTGTGTGTGTGTGTGTGTGTGTGTATAGAACCTGCAGATAGATTACGACAGGCAGACAGAGCAACTGGATAAAGAGAGAGAGAAGGTGGAGGAGGCCGAGAGACAGATCGCTGAGCTGACCAAACGACTCAGCAGTGCTGTCGCACAGGTAACACAAACACACACTCGATCACACACATCACCACTAACAAACACACAAACCGCTCTCACCCGCCGGTAAATCTAAGCCGTGCCACTTTGTCCAGCGATACATCTCTCCAATACTTCTCTCATAACTCAGTTTCCATCTGATTTACAGTGAGTCGTTTTAGCCAGCGACACTTTACCACGGTACGCTTGACAGCCCGGCACCAACAAATAGCCCATCAGATGTGACTGGATGAGCTGGGGAGAAATTTTGTTTATATATACTCCTCTCCCCAAGCTCATAACTGTCTCTTCGCAATGAGAGAACAACAGGCAGGTAAATGGAGCGGAGTATAGCCTCCATCTGCTGTGTGCTAGTGTAACACCATTTTTTGAGACACAGGTTTATTCTTGTGTGCACTCATGGGTCTCGAGGGGGGAGCAGACTGAAAGCTAGTCAGGGATCTAAGAGAACGTCTGGACATCTCTGTTTACCAATCATAGCTTCAATGTTTGGCTGACAGATGATGGGAGGTAGCTGCTGGTTCAGTGGTCCTTGCAGAGAAAGCCCTCTGAGCCCACCGCTGTCAGATCTGCATGAATGACTTTCAAATGTGTCGTCTGGTGTGTTCATGCAGGCTTAGCACATTTGCCTCCATGTGCATTTTCTGAATCTGAAATACCTAAAACAGCATTCTGTGTTTTCGGTGAGATTTAAAAGATCATTGAATATTCTCAACTCATAAAGCAATCGGTAGCACCTAGCTAAACCAACTTGCTGCTGATTTATTGGAGGTTTCCAGCAACAGTTGAACGAAAATCTGGGATGCAGCCATTGTCAATTATGCCCCTAAACTAATCAGAGAAGCCAGCTTGATAGATATTTTTAAAACAAAGCTGAAAACTTTTCTCCTCACCTTTGCTTTTAAGTAGCTCAGGCCTGAAATTCATTTTTTGCTCTTTGCTCTGCAGCTATGCACAACTGCCCTTCATCTGAAATGTATTTTACTTGATTTATGCATTCTATGAATTCTGTTTTTATTCCATCTTATTATTATTCAATGGGTTTTCAGAAAGCACTGAAAGATAAAGCAATGAAAATATTCCAAATATACTGGATACTATTTTTTTTTAGGTGGCTAAAATAAGTTTTTCTGCCAGCCTGGTCCACAGCAGTACATTGCTTTGCTTTTGTGTGCTAGCTTCTGTTGTCTTCTTCAAACTGGGGGTGTGGAGACAGTCATGTCGACTATGGATAACATCTCATACAACCCCACTTCAGAACAACTTAACTATCCGTTTAAGGATATGAGAGTTAAAACTGTTTTTGTATGTCATGTTTCATTTTACAAATCATCATTATAACACATTTTCTCTAATGGTAAATGCCTTCCTGAGAAGTTGCCATCTTGGAGATGTAAGCGTATCACCTGACAGGGGTACTAGCATGAAGTGTTTGTGCTTTTACAGACGGAGACACTTACCGGTGAGAAGGAGGACCTGCTGGCCGGCATGGAGACTATGAGGAGCACAGTGAGGCAGCTGGAAGCCCAAAACCAGGAGCTGCACAGACAGTCAGCCAGTCTGGACAGAGACCTGCTCGCTGAGAGAGCTGTTAAAGAACAGAAGATCAAGGTAGAAATAATTATTAATCGGAGGTCATGCCAGCCTTTGCTCCCAATTTTGTATTTTAGCAGATCTTGTAATACATGCAGTGGGTGAAACTTTAGGCAAACCTATGTTAGAGTAATTTACAAATGCTGACTAAACTACTCAAATGACTTAAACTCCTGTAAGTTTGAGGTTAATATAATAATATGAAATGTACAGTATGTTCATACTGAAAACTCCTTTGTGTTTGCTTGCTTCTCCAGGACTTATCATGTACCATGAAGGAGGTAGAAGAGCTGACAGCTCAGCTCCGCAAGCAGCAGCAACAGTCTCAGCAGACTTCCCAGGAGCTGGAGCAGCTACGCAAGGTACACACACACACACACACACACACACACACACACACACACACACACACACACACACACACACACACACAGCTTTTCAGACATTAGTGTCTCTGAGGGCCTGTCCAGTCTAGTGACTGGGCTGGTGATGGCCGGCCTGCAGCCACAGCAGCACCTCTCAGAGAGGAAGAGAGCAGTTCTAGCCCACAGCACCAGAGCTGCTGTTTCTTTTCCATTAGTGGAGAACTACATAGTACAGCAGAGTACATGGACGCTGCCAGGAGGCCTGACCTCACATCATGGGTCCACATTGTTAGTACAGCCCAACAAACAGTGTGTTTGAGTTTGATACGATAGAGGTTTTTAGTATTTATCTAGTATTAGAGGTTTAGAGTATAGACAAAACAAATGATGGTACATTGAGATCCCACAAAGTTTGGTTTTAAAGAGCAGCGATAAAGATAATTGTATACTGAGAAGTATGCTTAAGTTGAGCATTATTATTAAAGATGATAATAATAAAAATAAATACATGATTATAGTAATTTTTAACAGTAAACTTCACTGGAATTAAATGAAAAGTACAACAAAAATATCTTTAAATTAAGAAGGATAATGGTGAAATATGTCTTTATAATATAAAGTCCCAGTCAAATGGAAGTTAGAGCGTCTTTAGCTTCTTTAGAACGTATATTGCCAAGAAGTAAAAGTCAGTTGTTCGTTCCATTGTAACATCAGCGCCCACCTGCAAAGCTGCACATTTTACTGTCATGTTCTACTGAAATGGCCTATGTTAATCAACAAAATATTACAACTATAATCAGCGTCCAAAATGGCGCCTGAGGCTGTTGTCAAATTAACACCATAACTTTGTCTCTGTCCTTCTATATTCTTTGTCTGTACTGTGACATATTCCCCAGTGAAATCAGAATATTTGCATGGCGTACAGTTACGAGAGGGATTTAATTCACATCCTTTGCATTTGATTGGACTGCTTAAAAGTGGACGGGCTTAGAATGTGGTGTGATTATGGGGTCATGTCTAGGTAACCCACAAATCACAAAATCCAATCTGAAATCTGCAAACTCACTGCCAAATGACCTTACCCTTGTTTGAAAGATTTGCTGCATGTCGTCCCCTCTCTCTCCTCCTTTCAAGACTGTCACTGTTTCTATCAAATGAAGCCAAAGAAAAAAAACAAGTTCCTCCATTCTAAACCACTTTTTACCCCCTAAAAGTTTGAGATACATGACCTGACTAACGGGGAGATTAGGTTTTAGCTTTGTTCTTTGTAATGACGTAGTGTGCTGGCTCTGCCTCTAGGAGGCGCAGCAGAGCTCTCTGCTGGACATGGAGATGGCCGACTATGAACGCCTGGTGAAAGAACTCAACACCAAACTCTCAGATAAAGATGAATGTGCTGAGGAGTTAAAGGCCCAGATAAATGCACTGACCCAGAGGGAGGACACACTCAAACAAGAAATCGGTATGTATGATACGTGACTCTCAGGTATAGGCGGATCAAACTAAAAGATTGAAGAAAATTATTTAGAAATTGCATGATAATAAAACCATACCAGCTGTGCTCACACTCGTGGTTCACAGCACGATTACAGAGATCTGGGCTGTATACCAATCCACATACTATACTAGTAGTACCAGATGTTGTACTGATTTGGAAAAAATCTTCAGAATGCATCGGACCAGTCTACCTCACCTACTGTATCCCACAGTGCAATGTGCTGGAACACTCTATGGTTACAACAGTGGCCAAAAACAAGTTTGTTTGTTTGTTTGTTTGTTTTTACATTTTTGTAGCTATTTCATCACTAAATTCACTGCTGAGAATTTTTGAGGTGAGAAATCAACTGTGTAGATTTTGAATATTGGCAGTTTTATGATATTAGATGGTGAATCGACATTTGCTCCAACGTTTTTGGAGTTTCAAAGCTCCATAAACTTGCATGACATAAAGCCAAGCGCCTGCTGGGGTTGCTACCAGGCAGCCGGACGGTCACACTCACAGACCCCCGCTATGAGCTGGCTGGAGGTCTCTCAAGAGGCCGGTTTGTTGATGAGCGGCTTTTATTTCCCCGTTGACGGATGGTTTGTTTAAATATCACACGACTAATATCCCTTATAACGTTAATGGGAACCTGTTGTCATCTGCCGTTTTGGAGGTGAAAAGCTCCACAAGTGCCTGCGGACGTAGCTCGCTTGCCAGCCGGCCAGTCACTCTGAGTCTACATTAAATATGTGATTGAACAAACTGCATCAGAGCCATCATATCAGAGGTGGCTGACACTAACCTGCTCCAATAGAATTTTTAATAAAAGAATGACAATGGACTATAGGTTCCTATATACTGACTAATACTGCAGGTCTGATTTTAGTTCACAATTTTAAAAGCTTGAGTCCGCGTTCGCTGATGGTAAACATTTATTTATTATTCCTGCAGAGCCCTAATGACTGACTGTCAATATGTGTAATAAAGGAAAATAGTGAAAAAAATGTCAGTACAGTATGTGTTTCATATCAACCATTTTAATGTGTCTGTGTGTGAACATGTTCCCGCTGTGGATGTGTATTTGTGTCTCCAGAGGCTTTGAAGTCCCAGCTGGACCAGGGGGAGGAGAAGACCTCCAAGATGAAACAGCTGCTGGTGAAGACCAAGAAGGACTTGGCTGATGCCAAGATGCAGGTCTGTGTGTGTCTGTGTGTGTGTCTGTGTGTGTGTGTGTGTGTGTGTGTGTGTGTGTGTGTGTGTGTGTGTGTGCGTGTGTGTGTGTGTGTGCGTGTGTGTGTCCCACAGGGTTTCTTGTTACTGTGTGTAACATTGCTGCCTGATGAATGTAAATAGTGTTATGCAACCATGTGTGAGCATGATTGTGGGGGAGACCTTGAAGATGTTGGGAATGGTTAATCACTTGTGTGTGTTGGCATGTTTGCACATATGGATGTATGCATTTAAATTGTGTGTGTGTGTGTGTGTGTGTGTGTGTGTGTGTGTGTGTGTGTGTGTGTGTGTGTGTGTGTGTGTGTGTGCGTACGTATGTGCAGGAAAGCTCGCTCATGATGCTGCAGGCCTCTCTGAAAGGAGAGCTGGAGGCGAACCAACAACAGCTAGAAAGCTCCAAGGTAACACAGCCAAACATCTCTCAGCTCCCTTTTGATATAGCATATATTTTTAATAATCGACATTCATACGGTCCTACACAAGTCACTAGGGCAGCAACTAGTGATTTTTTTCATTGTCAATTAATCTGTGGATTATTTTCTTGATTAATCGATTAGTTGTTTACTGTTATAGAGGAGTAAAGAAACCACAAAATATTCACATTTAAAATGGTGAAATCAGACAATATTTACTTTTTTTTTTTTCTTAAAAATGTACTCAAACCAATTAACTGATTGTCAAATTTTAATAGTTGACAACTAAGCAATTCATCGTTGCAGCTCTACAAGTCACATATTAAAGTGCATGTGTGTTTGTGTGTTAAGATCGAGGTGTGCGAGCTCACGGCTGAGCGCCATCGCCTGCAGGAGCAGCTGAGGTCTGCGTTGGAGCAGCAGCAGAGAACCAGCAGCTCCCTGCAGCAACGCATCAACAGCCTGCAGCAGGAAAGAGACACTGCTAAGGTACACACACTCACACGTCACACACACACACACACACACACTCACACAGGGTTTGACTGACCCTCCTCCATACACACCTGTAGAGTACATCCAGTATACTGAAGAGCTCCTCCAGAGTAAAGAGCATTGCTCAAGAGCAGGTCAACATTAGTGTTTGAGATGCTGAAGCTATACGAGAAACTTCCAGCACTGATGAATTTAACTGAAGGTTGCACCAGCTCATGCTCAGAGAGCAGCAATATAGTAGCGCTGCAGCTCGGGACTATTTTCATTATTCATCACTCAATTATTCTTGATTAATCATTTAATATTTACAATGTCCAAACAATTGTGAAAAATGCCTGTTTCAAGTTCCAAGTGCCGAAAGCGACAAGTTTTAATTGCTTATTTCCTTTGACAAAACTCTTACTTGAGAAGTTGAAACTAACAAATGTTTTTCACTTTTGCTTGATGAATGACTTAAACAGTTGATTATCAAATTAGTTTTCTCGATTGATTTTCTGTCAAATGACAATTAAAATGAATTTACTGCATATCTCTGCTTAATCTATGTTTCTGTTTCCAGGCTGAGCTCACAGCAACAGCTGGCGAGTTTGAGGGTTACAAGGTGCGAGTCCACAATGTGCTCAAACAGCAGAAGAGTAAAACCACTGCCCAGAGTGAAGGAGACTCTGGCAAATTAGAGAGGTAAGGACAACACCTATATGACAACTATGCATGACAAAGGAAGGAAGATGCAGGGAGGCATCCAGAAACGGTCATGGTGAAAAACTGATACACACCCAGGAAAGTACCTAAATGCAGGTTGACTTATAGGATAACTTTTGTATTTATACGTATTTTTCAACCCTATTTCCTCCTGTTTTTGTGTCTAAATAATAGGTCCAGTACTGAGGGAAAGCGCTGTAGACTGCAGCCAGAAAACTAGCTGCAAGGGCAAGTGAGCAGTGTTAGTTAAACATTATGTTCACTAAAAGTGTTTGTTTTTGCCACTGACAGGCTCAAATTTTTGTCTTACAACATTATGGAAAGGACCCTACAGAGATATAAAACATTTTTCTTACCCTTCACTTGAAATGATAGATAACACTAAGCTATGTTTTCTGTACTCCAACACAACAAACTCTGCCTGGTTGGCACTCGTGTTTCCACCACTATTTCACCGTTGTCTTCCGGCAACACGTCACCTCACCTCCTTCCCTCTCCTTCTTCTCCTTGAGCAAGACTGTTTCCACAACGTCAGACACTTCTAATAAAAATCAGAGCCTGTCATGGCAAAAACAAGCTCTTTTAGTGGAGGTCGTTGACAGTGCCAACTTGCCCCCATAGCGCCACATTGCAGCCTGTGAGTGGCTGCTGTCGACAGTGTTTTCCCTCAACACTGGACCGACCTCAGAAGTTGTTGTCCCTATTTGTCAGTTAGACACAAAAACATGGGAAAATAGGGTCCAGGCTGAAAAATACCAAAGTTACCCTTTCATAGATACATGGTAAGATAGTAAAAATTTTAAAACTATACTAAAAAAAAGATGTTTCTAAACCAGGACAAACAAATAATTACTTGAATGTGTGGTGGTGTGTCTGGCAGGGAGCAGTTGTCCTCTCAGGTAGAACAGCTGAGGTCCCGGCTGACAGAGAGCCAGCAGAGCCTCCAGAGCAGCACAGCAGAGCTGCAGCAGCTCCAGACCGAACACGACACTCTTCTGGAGAGACACAACAAGATCCTCCAGGAAACCGTCAGCAAGGAGGCCGAGCTTCGAGAGAGGTGAGCCGGCTGGACCCTAGCTTGTTTAGAATTTAAGAGTGCTTTTCTGTCATACGCCATGTCTCCTGATTCTCTACTAAATGAGTCTCTTCTTTTAATTTCCTCTCCACCTCCAGGCTGCTGTCAGTGCAGTCAGAGAACGTGGCTCTGAGGTCAGATCTGTCCCAGGCTCAGACTGACCTGTCTTCCCAGGTGGAGGCCCAGCGTCAGACCTACAGGGAGCAGCTGAGGAAGCTGCAGGATGACCACCGGGCCACTGTGGAGACCCTGCAGGGCCAGCTAACCCGCGTCGAGGAACAACTCTTCATCCTGCAGAGCCAGAACAGTAAGGAGGCAAATGAAAAAACTGATCCATTTAAACTAGGGCTGTCAAAGTTAACGTGATACTAACACATTAACACAAATTTGTTTTAACTCCACTAAGTTCTGCAGCCTGTGATTTTTAGGTTATAGCGGACTCAATTTTAAAGCTAGCTAGTTTGTCTGGAAGGAGGCTAAAACGCTCCAAAGTTGTGCTAAATTTTGGAGCTAATAAAACTGGCATGGCTATTTTCAAAGGGGTCCCTTGACCTCTGAACTCCAGATATGTGAATGAAAATGGGTTCTATGGGAACCCACAAGTTTCCCCTTTACAGACATGCCCACTTTATGATAATTATATGCAGTTTATGGCAAGTCATATTCAAGTCAGCACACTGACACACTGACAGCTGTTGTTGCCAGTTGGGTTGCAGTTTGCCATGTTATGATTTGAGCATATTTTTATGCTAAATTTACATTACCTGTGAGGGTTTCTGGACAACATTTGCCTTTGTTTTGTGTTGTGACTTTAATTCCAGTAATAAAAACATATATCTGCTTAAAGCAAGCATATTTGTGCACTCCCATGTTGGTAAGTGTATTAAATACTTGACAAATCTGCCTTTAAGGTACATGATGAACAGACAAAGAATGTGTAACTAATTTTCATTTAATCGCAGTTAACTATGGACAGTCACGCCGTTAATCTCGATTTGGTATTTTAATCGATTGACAGCCCTAATTTAAATCATTCTGACAACAAGTACCTGATTGTGTACATGAAGTAGCAGTGGAAATGGAGTGGAGGTGGAGGTAACAAATGTATTTGTTATTTTACAAAGCAGAATGATCCAACGGATGCATGAACGGTATCATATAAAGAGATCCATCAAAGCATCAAGTGTTAAGAGAGATGGAGTTTTCTATTTTGATTGATTGCTCTGTTTTTCTCTGAGAGGAATGATGGCAGAACAGAGGAAGGGGCATGTTGGTGTTTTTATCAGTAGAGCAGCACTGGAAGCTCATTCATCACCTCCCACACAGCTGCGCTCTGGAGTCAAACAGCAAACACACACATAGTAATGACTGGGACAGGAAAGCGTGTGTGTGTGTGTGTTTCTGGCCAGGTGTTGGCGAGGCTCCTCAGCTCTGTTCCCGCCTCTCAGGGTGGCAGACAGCTCACTGTGGCATCTGGAGAGACTCATCATTAGCGGCTCACACATGCACTCCAGGATTACCCGATACACAGGGCCATCATTTACTGAAAGTCATATTTGAGCCTTTTAACCACCGCGTTTGGATTTAATGGCAGTTAAAAGGCATAAGGGTTCAGCATCAGTGTGTCCTACTGGCCCTTTTGGGCAGGTGGCTCATAAACATGCTGGTCCCTGGACTGTTTTTACTGGTCTCATATTATCTTTTATGAATCATCTCTAACAAGCTGTAAAAATTGATCTATGTTCACTGTCATGTTTTTTTCCAGTTTACTCTTTAAACAATCAGTCAGTATATAAACACAAACTAGAAATAAATATTACAGAAACAGTCTTTTACAGGTTAGGATCTAGTGGCGGCAGCAGCTTTCTCTGCTGTTGTTGCCGACTGTTGTCGTGACTATGCAGAGACTGTTCTCAGTATTAATCTGTGATCCTGAAAATCAATTCTACTATGAATTGGTGTGATTGGTGTAACTGATGATTTATCCTGAATCTGTCTTGTGAATCTGAGTGTGAACCGAGTGAGTGTTGTGTCTCGAGCATAGATTTTATACATAGAGAAGTGGGTGTAGTCACCTTGACGTCACTCATTGGTTTGTGAACTGCCCTTTTGAAGTCTTGAGTTTGGCATTTTGGCTGTCGACATTTTGGTTATTTGCAGCCAGAAGTGACGAAAAACGCTGAATAAGGCATTTTAAGGTGACCAACAAGGTTATCATTCACTTTCATGAGCCGAAAGCACACTGTGAAATGGTTGCAGTTATAAGACGAAAACACAGACAACTCCCAGACCGGATAATGTCATGGTAAAGCCTACCCTGCTTTATAGTCAATTTGACTATAAATGGGACCATAATTTAATAAATGAACATCATGGTGTTTTGAAGAAGGCTTGAAACTAGCGATTAAGACCATAAATTCATGTTTACAATGTTTTCTGAGGTAATAAATCAAGTGAGAAATAGAGTTATTTTCTCATAGGCGTCTCCTTTTCAACCAGAGGAGTCGACTCCCACTGGCTGTTAGAAAGAATGCAAGTTTAAGGCACTTCTGCATTGGCTCAGACTCAGAGGTTGCCCATTTGTCAAAAGTCAGGAGGTGGATAAAAAGTAGATGCATTATGTAGAAGCAGCATTTTAGGTTAAGTATGTTTTTGTTGTTGTTGTTAGTGTTTCTACACTTGTCTGATTGGCACAGTGAACGCTCAAGTTTACTATTCCAGCTAGGCTTTCTGCTGGCCTCAAGCCATCAGGAAACCGTCAGCCTAACTGTTAGTTTTTCTGAACCCTGATCAAACTACAAAATGTGGTTGAACTCTAATGCATTTACACAAACAAAAAAACTGATATACTATGCATGTAGCAGGACTTCTCACTCTGCTGCATGTGGAGAGGAGGTAGAGCAGCAGACTGGAGGTGGGAGGTGAGGGCTTTGGTTTAGTGTCTGGTATTTTGTCTCAGTTTCAGGTCCATTAATCTTAATCTTCTCTTTTGTCCACCCACTCTCTCAAGCGCCTCACCCTTCCCTCTCGCCCTTCCCTTCACACTTGTCGTCACTGCTTATGCCAACTGATGAACTGGTAAACACCAGAGAGTCTGGTGCCCCCTCATGTCACAATGA
Source organism: Pterois miles (assembly GCA_947000775.1). NCBI lineage: Eukaryota > Metazoa > Chordata > Actinopteri > Perciformes > Scorpaenidae > Pterois > Pterois miles. The sequence continues at coordinate 19,090,870 of CAMQGK010000637.1, forward strand.
AGTAGGACACTAACTCACAATTTGTAATGTATTTAGCTTCTGCACCATATCTGGGAAACATCAGGCAGCAAAAAATGAATGTTTGTGTTTAACATCATGAAAATTAAGGGTGTGTATCCACAACAATGGGGAATTGGGTTAATCATGGTTGAAACTTGAATTTAAATTTTTTATTTACTCTTGAAATATAACTGTCTGTTGTTTGTGTTCTTCTACTGACATTTGCACTCTTTCAGGTTCAGTGGCAGTCCAGTCCGGCCGTAAGTCCCTGGCGTCAGACCCCCAGCGCAGAAATACAGATCAGAACCAGGCAGGGCTGGGACTGATGGCCCTCAGCGACCTCCAGTCGATGGCCAGGGAGGAGGGCGAGGGCATGGAGACCACTGAGACTGAGAGCCCTTCTGCTGCTCTCACGGCCCTGCCCTCTCTGGAGCAGCTTCTCACATCGCCGGACCCCAAACAAGGTGGGTTTGAGACGGGAGGTGCACCTTGTAGCAGTTATGCAGTTTATAAAAACAGTGTGTACAGAATGTTACCTGTCTCACAAACTCCATATTCAATCTCTGACATGGCAATCGTAGACATCACTAATCCTGTTGCCATCTTTGTTTGGGTCAAGCAATGGAAGTTTGGAAATAGGTAAAAACAAATTCTACTTCACTACAGTAGAGTTAATAAAGTGTAATTCATTTATCTGTTTTTGTAGTGCTAACATAGTCTTTGATTATTATGCTATGTGATAATAAAAGACATGATTAAATATGACTTGAGGTAAATCAGCCTCTATGCCCATGACTTTCTCAAACTGTGATCTTTAACCTGTGTGTGCGTCTTTGGTTTTGGTCTGTAGAGCCTTTTGTGTGGACGGTAGAGCCTACCAAAGAAGAGCTCAGTCTAAAGCTGAGCACAGCCACCCGCAGTATGGACCACATGAACAGCCTCCTGCATGAAACTGAGGCCACCAACGCTGTTCTCATGGAGCAGATCACTGTATGTATATATATACGCGCACAAGTACACACACACACATTCAGAAAACGCAAAGACACTCATCAGTTTCATTCCACAGCACATTCATTCAAACTTATTGAACAGTTCTGTGTCAAATAACTTATTGTTTATTCTGAGTGATTTTAAATATTAGTCAAGCCAAATTTATTATGCCTCCGCTCCAGTGGCATTATGTTTTGAAGTTGTCTTCTCAAGAACACCTGGAGCGAATTTCTTCAAATTTCACTTGGGCTCAAGGAAGAACTGATTAGATATCGGTGGTCAAAGGTCACTGTGACCTCATGTCTGTCCCATTCTCGTCATATCTCAGGAACGCCTTGAGTCAGTTTCTTCAAATTTGGCACAAACATCCGCTTGGACACTAGGATGACCGGACTAGATTTTGGTGGTCAAGGTCACTGTGACCTCACGTCTGGGATCCTCCTCCCAGATGTGTAGTAGATGTTGTGTGTACAGAATAACCAACATAATAAAATTACAACAAAGACAATGCATATGACAGAAATTCTGAATATAATGTGAACATTAGGGCTGACCTGAAAGCTTCGAAGCTTTGACCATTGCCATAGTACTCAATCTCCAAATCAAATACTTTGTTTTTTTTAATATTTTTTATATATATAAGTATGTAATAATGCATTTCCCAAATAGCCCATGAAATAAGGAATAATCCCACAGTAATCATTATTTATATTCAGCATGAATTATTATTAGTTATTGTCAGATGGACATCGCAGTTTGTTGTGTGTAGAGGTGTGTGTATGTGTACAGTAGGATTAGCAGCACTGAAACAGGGGACATGGAGACAGAAGAACGTGTCGGCCTGCTGCGCCGTGAAGTTGTGAAGACCTCTGAATATTTCTCACTGAAGCTTTGAAGCCCAAAAAATGTTGTTCAGGCCGGCCAAAGTGAACATATGTGAAAAGATGGATGCAAGAGGATGTAAAGAAGCTTCCAGGTGTTGGCAAACAGATGAAGACTGAGCAACACAGCCTCCTCTCCACCATGTAACCTGGACAGATTGGACAGTATAATAATAGTATATAATAATGTATCTCAAATATAACATCCTCCTCTAAATGAACCTTTGAGTCCACATTTGATGTCATACATTTTATTTAATTGAAGAGAGACAATCAAACAGAAACTGAGATATTTGTTTGGCAGTCAAGTAAATCACATCCATGTACCAGTGTTATTGGTGTTTGGTGTCCAACACAGTGTGACAACAGCGTAGTAACCACAACTTAAACTGGCCGGTAAGCACCAACAGTGATGTCGAACAGTCTGCCGTTGTTCACGGTGCCCTCTCTGTCCAGAAGAAAGTAGAACTTGTGCCCTTTGACCTTGAGGGGGATGAATGAGGGGGACTCGTGTCTGTGAGCGTGACAGGCTACCTGGGACAGGGGGACTGTTATTCTCCGGCCTTGGCCTGCTCCCAAAGGTGACTGTGTGCAAACTGTCACCATCCTCCCACCTTGGTGTAAAACCACTTGGCTGACAGAGCGCCGGCAAAACAGGATCCCGAGCCCGACGACCCCCGCTCCCATCGTCAGGCACCCCAGCGTGAAGCCATACCTCCATCTGTTTGACCCCAGGTTCATCTCAAAGCTCCACATCCCAGCCAGCCCGGTGGTGGTGATGGGCGCCTTGGCCTTCGCTCTCTCTGTAGCGCCCCCTGTGTCTCTGAGCCCGGTGTAGGCGAAGTGACCCAGGTACGTCCAGAAGAGGAACTGTCCACCGCAGAAGAGCGAGAGGAGCCGGAAGAAGCGGGTCCTGTCGTGCTCGAACAAGGTGACATCTCTGGAGGGCTGGGCCGAGGCGCAGAGCCCGGCAGCCGGCTGTCTGGGAGCGGCACCGAATATCCTGCTGCACAGACCTGCTACACGGTTAGCCATGTTGGACTTGCTCCGTGAGGACTGTGTGGACATCGACGCACGTTGAAAGACTTTTTGCTGAATATTAACGAGTCGAAACTGTTTGGAGTAACACTCCAGCGCCCCGCTTAACAACCGCTGTAAACCCATGTTTCACGACGATAAATGTCTTAAATCCTACCACACCGATTTGTCCGGAGAACTACGACAGTAAATGTTCAGAAATCGTTATCATAACTTGCGTTTAAACGTCTTTCTGCTCCCAGCACACCTAGACAGCTGCAGCTCAGAGGGCGCCGCCATACTTGTTATGTGTGACGTAAGGTGTCAGGTTACGGGAAGTAGCGCTGACCAAAATAAATATAAATAATAAAAATATAAATAAATAATAATAATATAAATACATATCAGCCTTATGCTCGAGATCTTATTATTATCTATTATCTATTTATATATATATATATATATATATATATATATATATATATATATATATATACAGACACACACACACACACACATACATACACACACATACACAAGATGTTTATGAAAACATTGGAGGAGAGAAAAAGGCATTACAGTAACAGAATATTGATTCATATTTCATCAGCACTGCTTAGTTTGACCATTTGATTGTTTGTGACTGACTGACAGCTGCCTCCGTTGAAGGAACAGCCAATAGGAACGCTCTCCCTCTCTGAAATGACCTGTGATTGGCCAAAGCCTCTTGTTACGGCTAGATTATTTAAAGCCTGAAAACAGCCATGAAGAGGTGGAGAAGTCTAGTTTTCTCTCAGAAAGCTTGAATTGCAATATGCTGAAAGGTTATTATGGATTTTTTGCCCAATGATGCCAAAATCATTCTGTCTACTGCAGGTTTAAATTGAAGTGGTATTGATGTAGCAGAGCTGTTTGTCAACATCTGTTGTGAATGTTGTCACTCCCGCATTGCATTATGGGATGGCATATTACGCTGCACACTACAGCAGCATATGCTGTAGTGTCCAGCGTTGCATACTGTAATATTTCACCCGTAATAGTTAACAATTTGTGTTTTATTGTTTTCATACTGAGGCTTCGGACGTACTAAAAAAAATCTCACATACTGTTTTAGCATACTAAGTCGCAGAATGGTCAGTTTTACCGTTGTCCTTGTCATGGCACTCTTTGCCTCCACCTTGCCAGACATCTGTTACTAACCCACTGACCAAATAAAATATCTCCTCCACTCTACTCAGAGATTTAGTGTGTAGGTTGGTGTGCAGATTTTGGTAAGCTAACACTAATAAATGGAGGGACTATGCCGATGCTTAGGGTTTTATTATTTAACATGGCTGATGTGTTCTACCTGCTAGTTGTTGAAGAGTGAAGTGCGTCGTCTAGAACGGAACCAGGAGAGAGAGAAGAGCGTGGCCAACCTGGAGTATCTGAAGAACGTCCTGCTGCAGTTCATCTTCCTGCAGTCTGGCAGCGAGCGGCAGGCACTTCTGCCCGTCATTCACACGATGCTGCAGCTCAGTCCAGAGGAGAAAAGTAAACTGGCTGCCATTGCACAAGGTATATGAACAGTGGGGATCAGGTTTTGTAAATGCGCACATGCTCAAATTCCCTTTAAATGATCTGTTAATCAGGATTTTCCACACACACACACACACACACACACACACGTCTTGTGCTATTCCCACACATTTCTTTAAAGTTTTCACTCCAGGTTATTGAAGTGATAAAGGATATACTATCATAATGTCTCCATAACTTCTAACCAGGTGTTATTTGATCTCCTCTATGCAGGTGAAGAAGAGGGGTCCGGGTCTCGGGGCTCAGGTTGGAGCTCCTATCTTCACAGCTGGTCTGGGATCAGATAGACTTGATGGTCAGCCAACCCAGCAAAAACAGTAGGAGCGCAGTGCTAAGATGTTATTGGGTCTTTTTCTGCAAAAACCTGCACTAAGCAGTGATGATCATTGAAAAAATGAGGGAGGTTAAGTGGGGCATTTACAAAATTTGGGCAACACCATTTAAGGGTCCAAGCAGTGCATCTGAAAAGACTGAGTGGTAGAGATTAAACCAAATCATTTGACATGAATATTGATTTGAATTTGCAGTGCAATAGTAACACTAGTCTCCTACCAATGAAAGTTAACTATGACACATTTCTGTCTTCCTTACTCTTACTAATGACACCTATATTCATAACAATATTTACTGGACATGAAGGTCACACTCCCTTAAAGTGGAGCTCATAAGGCATTATAAGGCATGAATAGCACTATGGAAAAACATGCTAATGGACGTAATGTGCACAAACTGTGACAGGAGGAATTAATCAAGGGGATCACTGCGTAGTTAATAACATGATAGAACTTGAATATCATTTTTAGATGTTTGATTACTTTGCAAGATCTTACTTGCCCTTCTAATGGGCTTGTACTGTGTTGCACAGTTTGGACTATAATAGAGTTTTAGCTCTTTTTGTAGAAATCACATATGTTTCCCATTTCTTTCAACATTTTTAAGGAAATGCTTAAATGTTTTTTTGATTGTTTTATTACCTTAGAGGCAGCCATTTTTACATTCCTTGCAGTTTGAAAATGGACATGAAACTTGCTCAATACATCTGAGTATACCTTTATTTTTTACTAATTGTTGCCTGGAAGGTAAAAAAAAAGACATTAAGAAAACTTAAATGCAACATGCTGTGTTAAACAATCAGCAGTTGTGAAGTTAAGTATGTGTGGTTTAGTTAATAATGGGCTAAAACCTGCTAAATCACTGGTGTAGTCTGCTTCCTGTACGTCTATCATAATGTCACTTCAAGTGCAAAGGAGTGCGTGTATACATTCTCAGGTTCACCTGACCAACATGACTGATATGGAGTTACTTCAGTGTCTTTATTATGCAAACAAACAGAATAGGTTTGAGAGCAAAACCATCCACTTTCAATTAAAAAATGATTTATGGCAAGTAAACTAAATTTGTGATTAAAAATGTATTAATGCAAAGCCAAACATTTTGCTTGCTGTTAAGCTGAATCTTATGGGCCTACGACCTACACTGAAAGATGGAAGACATCTCTCAACTGGAGTGACAGCTTGGCAGCATCCACTGTTGGTAAACAAGTTTCGGAAAAGACAGGAAATTAATGCGCTTAATAAATTAATTTTTTAACTACACATAACTTCCATCTTGACAAGAATGTTATGTTTGAAGTGGCGCACATAGATTGCTTTTGTGATGTTTTAATGGGTTAAAAAATACATATGATTTTGTCAGCCTGTAGCTGCTAGCTTAGCTCAGTTAGCTCGTCACCGCCAAGCTGCCTATCAGCCTGCATGACCTTGCATATGAAGCTGCTATTATCGGGACTATTTTTGTTCAACTCTCCAACATTAGTTTAGGTTTTATTTGTTATTATGTTTTACATGTACTGTGCATTTACAGACAGTGGATGATGCCAAGCTGTCACTCCTATCAAGACTGACCAATAGAGACATGTCTTCATCTTTGAGTGTAGGTGCCGCCCACGAGATTCAGTTGAACGGTAAACAAAACTTGCAGATTCTCATTAATATGATTTTATTCACTACTTCATTGTTATTCGATTAAAATGTTTAATGGCATGATTGCCCATGATTAATCACGATTAACTGCTCTTTTTTTTATCTGTTCAAAATGTACCTTAAAGGGAGATTTGCCAAGTATTTAATACTCTTATCAACATGAGAGTGGGAAAATATGCTTCCTTTATGCATATATCTATATGTTTTATTGGAAAGCAATTACCAAGACCAAACAATGACAAATATTGTCCAGAAACCCTCACAGGTACTGCATTTAGCATAAAAAATATGCTCAAATCATTACATGGTAAACTGCAGCCCATCAGGCAACAGCTGTCAGTGTGTCAGTGTGCTGACTTGACTATGCCCCAAACTGTGTGTTATTATCATAAATTGGGCATGTCTGTAAAGGAGAGATTCGTGGGTACTCATAGAACCCATTTTCATTCATATATCTTGAGGTCAGAGGTCAAGGGACCCCTTTGAAATTGGCCATGCCAGGTTTTCTTCGCCAAAATTGAGTTTTAAAACATTATTTAACCTTTGCGACCACCTAGTATGACATGGTTGGTACTAATGGATTCCTTTGTTTTGTCTAGTTTCATATGATGCCAATATCTTCACTCTAGCTTTCAAATTGAGCCCACAACAACCTTCAAAAGATCAATTGTGTTAAGGCATAAAGAAATTAGTGGCGTTTTTATCGCATTAACTTTGACAGACCTACTTACAATAAAACATTTTTTGAATGCAGTCACTTAAGTTTTGCTCTTTAATCTATTTTTGATTACAGTGTGAAAAGTTTTGCTCTCAAACCAAATCTGTTTTACTGGATAATAAAGACACAAAAGTAACTCCATAAGAACATTATAATAACAGCATATTTATCCTTTTTTTCTGACTGATTTTGCCGTGGTTCACTAATGTCTCTCATTCTGAAATCCTCTAATCTTCATTCACTGAGCTTTGATCCATCATATCCCGTAGTGATGTTTGGTTTGTGATTTTGTTTTGTGTAGTTTGTTGTTACTGTTAATTGTGATTATTATTTAATGCCAAATTATGATTCAATCATACTGGGAATGCCTTTTGGGTTTATTTTTTAATTTTTTTGTCAGTTGTTGTTACTGTAATCGTTGAACATGACAGATTTGTTGTAACTTCATCTGCACAGCTGTGTTGTTGAAGGACAGTCGTCATGACAACAAGCACATCCTCCCTTACAAAAGTGTCCTTGAGCAAGACCCCCTATCAGACTTATGGGTGTCTGACCATGACCTTTGACCTCCCTGCCTGTGCCCCCCCGTAAATGTATCCACCTTCTCACACTGAAGTCCTACTACCAATGAAGAAGATAACAGGCCTGTTCATTTTCTCCTTCCAGTGGCAGCTTTATTTGTGATTCCTTCAGCATCAGTGAATGTATTTTTATTATCTAAGGCTTTTATATTTATGATGGTTAATGTCAGCAGGACCTATGAGTGATTACCATAACTATAAAATTGGTTATGTGTAAGAATAAATGAGCATTTACAGTATGTTAACCAGTCCACTAGAGACAGTTCTTGTTTTTTTCAGGCTATTTCTGACTGTAAATTAAAATAAAGTTAACATGGAAGACAATGTTTCCAATTACTTTCATTTTTTTTAAAGAAATCACAGTCAAAACTTTCAGCGTGATAATTTACATATGTTGAAGCATACAGGTTGTACAGATATTTAACATGATAAAGTCAGTTGGGATGAACACAAATGCAATAAAAAGGGACTGTACGATTGCCATAAAAGCACAGCTGTGTTACTGTTTTTATTGCTGTCCATCGGTGTCAGGGAGAGTTTCTCATCTTCAGTCTCAGTCTGTGTAGTGTGAACTGATTTATCCATAGTTTCTTTGCAGTTATGCATTTATTTGCTTGCTATGAAAGCCCTCATCCCTCTTGAAGGAGGGAATAAAGGGGGAAGGAGCTTTCCTTTTAAGGAAATATATGTGGTTTCAAGTGCCATGACGCAGCTAGGGGAGGAAAAGGAAACAACAAATAATACCCCCTGTATGCCAGTGGGAGGAAAGATAAACATGCTATTATTCCCCTGAGGAGCAGCACTATCATTAACACCTGGCTGAATGTGATGCATTTCTCCCTATTATTCTTTGCTATTCATTTCATCATCTATTATTATCCTCTTGTTTTGCAGAGTCTTGCAGAAAAGTATCAACAGTCTCGTATGTTAAGTGAAGTTTTTCGTGTGGGACACGTGTCTTCTCTCCACTCTCGCCATGTTGAACTCCTGTGCAGTTTCCGGTGCCCACAAAATGAAAAGTCAGACGTTCCATCTGTCCTGAATTGATGCATCATGTGTAGTCTAAATGATCATAGACTGCTGGAGCAGCAGCCTGCATCAGTGTGATAACAGGTAGGCTACACGGTTAATCTGCTAGGATTCAAACATAGTGCGCAGTGAGCCCTCAGGGCGGGTGTTGCCGTTTTTTGGCTGTAGAGAGAAATTGTAATTCTCCAGCTGTAGCAGCTCTCAGAAACGGAAAGCTACCAGAAAGACGCAGAAACAGGAAACCAGTGCTGTGGCCTTCAAAAGAAAAGCGCAGATTCTTCTAATTGAGTTTTATATATTTGTAAATATAGTTGTATCATACAAGTTAAGATATTTTTTTTAAAAAAAGTGTAGAGGTTTTTATAATCTCAGTTTTGTTAGTATTTTAGATTGATTTTATTTGAAATAAAATTGATAGTTGGACTTTGGACTGCGAATATACTGTGCATCCTACAGTATTGAGTATTCATTTCTTTCCACTATTTGTATTGTCTACACTTAAAGAGCTTGACTTGTATATAACGTTTTTTCAAATTTATTTCTTATTTTATTGTTGGTACTTTATATATAATTATGTTATATTTACATATATACACACATCTATTTTTTCAGTACTTGTGTACATAACGGTCCTCATCCTTATTTGTTGTCCTTGTCCCTTGCTGTATTTTGTAATTATTATTTCTGTGTCTGAACATTTAGAGAGATGCATAAAAACCAGAGTGAAACTATGTATGTACTTTGCAAATAAAACAGTGCAAATAAAACAGTGATTTTACGTTGAAAGTCATAAGCGGAAGTGCAGTATTCCGTTGAGTTTATGTTGACGGTTATTTGACGGTTGGCTGAACAGAGGCGAGGCCCGTCTTCGCCATTCTGCTCTGGGTGAAAACCAACACATCCCAGACTGTACAACATCTGGACGTCCGCTACTGAAGTCAGAAAACACTAGTGTGGTCCGGGAGAGAGCGGAGGGATGCTCGGCATTACTGAGATGACCAACGGGTGAGTGAGAAGTTGAAAATCGTTTCCCTTAAAAGAGACTTTTTGCCTGATAAGTTGGGAAGTTGACAGTTTTTCACTGGATGAAAAAAAGAAAAGACGCAGCTCCGGTATGTGCCACTCTTTCATGGCCTGGGAAAACTGTATTTTAGTGATGACAATGCCATTTATAAAATCCGCCACGTAAATGCATAAAACCAGCTTATGTTTGTCGGAGATATCTGCTTTTTCGCGGAGAGTTGAAGCTACATTAGCTACACTATGTGAAGCTAGCTAGCTTACTTTAATGTATACAATCTCAACTTGGTCACTTAGCTAACTACTCGCTAGCGCCCTCCACTGTTATTAATGGATGTTTTTAGCTGGCAAACTACTATATTTCCCAGCAGAGGTCAAAAATGTGTAGAAATAATATGTTTGTGTTGTTTATCATATGCATACAGAAGTGAAACCTATCCCAGCAGTCCTGTTGAACTGTCAGCTTGTTAAAATAACATGTTTTTACAATGGAGTTTGGTTTAGAAAGTCTTTGCCTGCTGAGTTTATATTGAAATGACCTGTTTCCTAGATTTTATGTGCTGTTGCCGGGGCTTGTAAAGCTTAATAATGCTTCCCACAGCATGGACTGCTGGTCTGAAAATAATGAAAATTTAATCACTGCTTAATTTTGTTGAGCATCGGTGAAGGATAAATGTCAGATAAATAAGTTAGCATCAGCTAAGATACATCTGGCAGCGAGCTAGGTAGATCTAGACAACACACTGTTGCCAAATAGCTGCTCATTTTCAGCTTTAAATAACAGGAAGATCAGTGCAGTTTTGTTCAATTGAAGCTGGATTAAATTACTTTAGTAGAGGTCTTTCTGGCACATATAAAAAGCATTTTATGATCTTGGCCAGATCTCCCCCATAAGAAATCTAATTGTGTAAAACCAGACTTCTTTTGATCCTCTCACCCCAGACCTGAGAGCATGCTCCAAATCATGATATTTCTCAAATTCAGTTAGATTAATTATTTAGAAAGAGGATATCCAAGAAGCAACAAAGTCTCTTATTGTGTAAAAGGTATTGTCCCCTTTGAGATGTTTTAACAAGACCAGACAACAGACGTGTGAAGTTGAAAGCTGTTTTTCAGTGTGTATGTGTTTCTTGTTACTCCTTTTCCTCTTATTTTCATACTTGCTGTGTGTGTGTGTGTGTGTGTTACTATATGCTGTGGGGTCATTAATCCTTTTACACAGATGCATTGTGGGGACTTTCCTTCCTTTTGGGGACAAAATGCACATCCGCATATCATAAAACATTATATTTTAGGGTGAGGTTATGGTTAAGGTAAGGTTAGGGTAAGGGTTAGGATTAGGCATATAGCAGTGACAGGTAGGGTTAGTGTAAGTCTTCAGGAAATTAATGTAAGTCACTGTCCTCAAAAGTCATGGAAACACAACTGTGCATTGTGTGTGTGTGTGTGTGTGTGTTGCTTTTGAGGTCATTAGACTTGTTCCTAATAGGAAGGAAAACACTCTTTAGCCTGATGATCAGACTGAATTTTCACTTCTCTCTGCTTCCTTCATGCATTTGCTCTTGATAAGCAACTCAGAGATGTGATGAGATAACGTCAGTCCGACGAGAAATGGTCCTTACAAGTGTAGGGAATGCAGTCTCACATTGTACTCTGATAAAAATAATGAAATTAAATCAAGTTAAATAAAGTAACTGGTTAAATAAAAACCTTTAGAACTATAATAAACTCAGCATTAGTGTGGATGTGCAAACTGTCTAATGAAATTACATTCTTAGTTAAACCTAAGTTGGTATTGGTACTTTTTTTTTTTTTAAATTAACAGATTGTTAATAAATCCACATATACATATACAACATTATCTCTGATTGGATGATTTCAGAAACTTCTCCCTCACATATTTGTTGCAGTTTTAACCACTGCTAAATATAATTTCCAAGCCCAGATCAACATATGTTCCCCTAATGTTTGCTTTCTTTAAATTGCCATGCTTTTGACAACTTCCTTCCATTACATTGCTTGAGCAGGTTTTCTGGAAGTAAATAAAACAACATTAAACAAATAATCATAAAAATCAATATTCACAAATTCAAGTTTGGGAGGATCTCCCAGTGCATATTGTATCACACAATTGAATTTTTTGTGCTGTTGTGCTCATACACTGCAGCTGGCGCAACACTGAATGCGAGGCACAAATCTTGTTGGTTAATGGTTAATAATTAGTAAACAAGGATTGGTTATCAGTTAAGAAAGTTGTTTAGAAAAATGTTTAGTCGTTGTGCTATTTCATGTCCGATGTGAAGCAATTGCGGCATAGCACAATCTCCTGGAAGGTCAAGTCCGTTCAGTTTCTTTGGTTGAGAGGAAAGTCTGAGTTTTTTTGGTAGTGATATATTATAGCTCATTCATTTGTATTTATTGTATTACTTTTTAAACTAGGAAATGTGATTTTAGTTTAATTTTAGGATTCCTAAAGGATTTAGTTTCACTTTACTAAAAATATTTTTTCACTGCTTATGTTCATTTCAGTTTTAGTTTACCATAATAACGCTGGCTCACTTGCACTAATATGCAGTAAAAGCACACGTGGCTGGCCCGGCTATGTAAACAAAGCACAGAGAAACACGCATTAGAACACTTCAAGCAACTTCATAGATATTACTCCTCTGTATCCTTACATAGCATGTAGTTGTTTGATGCCATATTAATGCTCTGGATATGACAGAGCACCTTTAACAATGAAAAGCCCGGTAGCTTTAAAGGCATCCTACACTCATACCTTAGACATAAGTGACAGATTCACAGAATAGCAGCAAGAAAGAAATTTTAAAGTAGGAAAGAGGATGTTCAGCCTCCTCCCTGCATAGGAATGTCCACACAAACTCACTGGACAGTAGTTATTGCTCTCTGAACCACTTCCTGACCATCTGATCCCTGGGGACTGCTATTCAGAGCCGTTATTTTTTCCACTAGTGTGAATGCTGCTGTGTGCACCACCGAGTTAATTATGGCCTGGGATGAATCTGGCTCTTATAAAGCAATCTGGACACTGAAAGCTGTGAGAGGGCAAGTCTTTTAAAGGCCTGAGGATTGCTGCATTCCCTGCGTATTAGACTTTCATGTGTTGATACAACTAGAGCTTAGAAGAATGTCCCAGTCTGCAGTGTGTGTGGACTTGTCCTTGTTTGGAAGAGCGGTGAACTTGTGTGATGTAGGATTTGGACTATGGGTGTACTAACTTGCATATGGTGTATGAAATATTTATTGCAGCTCACACTGCAGCTTTATACAACACTGCATTATTGACTTTTATATTGTAATTCTGTAGTCAGTTGAGGTTTTATTGGAGGATTTGGATTAGAGCTCCACTGACAGTATATTTTTTAAGGCCAACATAATAACAATAGTTTGGAGCAGGATATAGCCGATTAATTGGCCGATATCATCTGCGTACGCCATTGTTAATAAATCAGTTTTTGTCTCCCTGAATTAAATGATCTGTAGAGAATATCTTGAAGTGTGATTTGGTGGATTAAATCACTGGAAATGTTGTATTTATTTGGTGATGGGTGATGCGCTGCTCTGTGGCTTACAGCTAGGATTACTTCTGTTGTGCATGTTGTACATTATTAAATGCAACTCTTGCGAACCATTGATGTTTGTGAATATTCCCGGGGTGAGGAGGATCCTTAAGTGTGCGATTTCATGAATGGATGGTTACGCAGAGAGAACGCCAACTTGGTACAATAAGCAAGTTAAAGTAACAGTGAATGATTTCTTTTCCCCCTGTCAGCTTGTCTTGTATCTGGACAAAGAGCTGACAGTTGTAATAACTGTTTTTCTTCCCCTCTTCCTTGACTCTGTGTACGGAGACTCCATGCAAAACGGTGATGCATGTCACTGCGTGACTGGTGGCGGCTGTGCAGCCATCGACCACTATCGGAGCTCATTTTCGCGGATAAGGAGTATAAAGCGTCCTGTCAGTCTACCTGTAGTTTGAACGTCCCATAATCTTAATACCGTGGACGCACATTAAATGCCTGCTAGTGTCTTAAAAGCATTTACAGTGAGGCAGACTCAGGAAGTCTTATGTTTGCATCAATAAGAGATTTATGCATCAATATTTGCTGACAGAGCAGAATAGAAAACAATGAGACTCCCACTGTGACAAAGCTTTTTGAGTGATGAGTTACTGCTAGACTTACTATGAAATGCTAAAGGGTTGTCTGTGCGATGGACATGTAAGAAACACTGATTTTCAGTATGTAGTGAGTGTTTGGACTGTCTGACCGATGCAGAAGGAAGTATGGGACATCAACAGACTTTGCAATGGTTGCAGCAGTTCCTCTGTGGTGTGTGTGTTTACGTGTGCATAAAGAAACCTGTGAATTCTTATGCCATGCTACGCTGCTTTTATTCCCGCTTTAAAACATCTCTGTTATTTTTCTCCCAGATGAATGACCAGAAAAAAAAAGTCTGTTGTGTTGCGGCAGGATTTTACTCCTTTAGTCCTTCCAGCTAACAGCGAAGAGTTACAAGGGTGGGAGTCACAGGCGGCCCCACAATACAATATTATCATGATACTGAAGACACAATACAATCATGATTTTAAACATTTTGCAATATGCTGACTATTGTGATAAGATATATTGCGATATATTACCTTTTTTCAGCTGCAGTTGATACAATTTGCTTAATTTGCAAAAAGATTTGTCTTATCTAATACAATACAGTTTTCGCTTTGTTCATCTCAGAGTTTTCATTCCCATATCTTGAGGTCAGAGGTCAAAGGACCCCTTTGAAAATGGCCATGCTAGTTTTTCCTCACAAAAATTGGAGTTTAACAATCTTCCAGATAAGCTAATGTGACAGGTTTTGTAGTTTCATATGATACCAGGTACCTTCACTCTAGCATTAGACAGAGCCCACAACAACCTTTGAAAGATGGAGTAGCGGCCGGGTGGATTTTTGAAAGGTTAATAGTTTAGATAATAAAAGATTGATATGTGTATCAGTACAATATTGCCAAGCAAACTATCCCAATATTGCTCTGTATTGATTTTTCCCCCACCCCCTACATGTTTGTATGCCTAAAATGTGTGAAAAACACAGAAAATATGCATTTTATGAACTTTCAAGACTCACTACCAGCAGCTTCAACTTGTTTTCAGGCTGTTATGTCAGTTTAATAATATAAAATATGTACATGAATCTTTTTATACTGCAGATATTTTGCACTCTTTCATTTATGTATGTTAATACTGGTTTGGCACACAGTCTTAATGCTGTGAACCCCACTTTCCTACCAGTACAGTTGGTATTTAAGTTTTTGGTATGTTCATAGTTTTTCTTTTGTATTGGAAAATTTCAATTAAGTTTCACTAACACTATTTATATTATTTCGTTGTGAAGTTAACAACACAAACAGTTGTGAAACAGTCTGAGAAGACAGAGGTGTGTTACATATTTCAAGGCACACCCCTGATTATGATGGATCATCCACCAATATAATATACCAGTCAGTGTGGTCACTGGGTTTGGCCTTTCACCTCCTCTGTGGAAACTGGAGAGATAGAGCGGGTCTATGAGATCTATGTGATTATATCCATTCAGTCTAGTTATTGGAGGCTTCTTGCACTTCCTCCTCCTCCTCACACCCCCCTCCATCCTGTCAGGCCGTCTAGGAGGCTGAAACCACACACAGGGCTACATGTTTGTGAGCTGGCTTTACGTCCACTTGTTTGCCACAAACACATACTGGCACATAGGCACGAGTGGACACAAACATTCACACCCTCCTGCACACACACACCACAGAAAACAGGAAGTGATGTGGCCATGCAGACTGAGATAACAGCAGTAGGAGTGTTTGCAGTGACAGCAAAGGAACTTTAGCAACGACAATATCCTCACTACAGTTTGACACAAAACATTGGTAAGATACTGTACATTTATGTTGCCGTTAAAACTATTTGTAAATGTAGCTACAGAGGTTAGGCAGCATTACTTGCATCATGTGTTGGTATTACATTGTTTATAATAGAGCTGTGTGCATGCATGGTCTAACTCCTCTGTTGAATATTGTGTTGTGCTGGATTCAGTGTCTTCCTTGTGTGTTTGACAATTGTATTTCCTGTCTGTTGTGTTTTATTTCTATTGGAGCAACAAAGATTAAGTGATTAGTTGTCAGCTATTAAATTAATCACCAGCTATTGTAATAAGCGATTAAACACTTTGAGTGATTTAAATTCTCTAATTTCAGCTTCTTCAATGTGAAAATGTTCTGGTTTCGTTACTCCTCCATCACAATAAACTGAATATATTTGAGTTTTGGACAAAACAAGACATTTGAGGATGTCATCTCGGGCTCTGGGAAACACTGATGGACATTTTTCACCATTTTCTGACTTTTTCTGGACCAAACAACTCATCGATTAATCAAGAAAATAATCGATGGTGAAAATAATCGTTAGTTGCAGCCACAATTTCTATTTAAGCTCCAACTAGTGTGTGACTTGGGATTTCCACCCCAAGAGACTGGGGCTGCATGGTGGTGCAGTGGTTAGCCTCACAGCAAGAGGGTCGCAGGTTCGAATCCGGCTTGGGACCTGGAGTTTGCATATTATCCCTGTGTTAGCGTGGGTTTTCTCCAGGTTCTCCCGCTTCCTCCCACAGTCCATAGACATGCAGGTTAGATTAACTGATGACTTTAAATCGCATAAATTGGCGTGAATGAATGTGTGAACCTGTGAATGTCAGCATGAATACTGTCTGTCTCTATGTGCCCTGAAATGGACTGGCAACCTGTCCAGGGTGTACCCCACCTTCACCCAATGCCAGCTGGGATCGGCTCCAGCTGACATTATCCCGAACGGGATTATCCCTTTCACCCTTACATCAACACGTCATATCTTTTTGGTACTCACACGTGAAGTAAAATCTGATTTGAACGTGCAGCTTCAGTTACACTGCACGTGTGTCGTACCCATATCTTAAGACGGGCATCCCAGCTTCCAAGAGCTGTATCTTGCCAGAGAAAGTCCAGCTATTAGGGAGTCAGCTTGATGCAATGTTTTATTGCGTACATCTTTGCAATGCAGCTCAGCATGTGGACTATTGTGTATACACTAGTTTGGAAAATATATAAAATCCTAGAACATGTGAAGAGTTTGCTGTCAGGTGTGAAAAAGCTGAATACACTGGTGATTTCAGGGACCAACAAATTATAGGCAACATGTTAAATTGAATACAGTTTTATCATTACAATGTCTCAAGTCTGCAGTGATGAGGTTTAGAGTCGAGTAGCTGTTGTACCGGCGTTGTCCACACGGTGGCAGTGCACCCATGTGGCAGAGAGGTTGTGTCTGGAGCGTTTCTGGCTCGTATGAAATGTCTGCTCTGCTGTATCTGATGGGAGTGTGTGTGTGAGATGAGTCAGTGTGAGTGCTTGTAACAAGACGACTATCTCAGTCAGCACATTTATACCGGCACAAAACTTCAATCTAAAACACAGCGTTGGCTTTGAAATCCCACAGTGGTCAGTTATTCAGAGCAGATGGCTTTGTGTGTTGTCACTTGTACTAACTATGCAAATTTTCTTGAAGTTTGAGGGAAATGCACATCTCAAATGGGCCGAATTGTGAGCGAGCTGATCTCAGATATAAATCCTCAAGTGATGATTCATCATGAATTTTCTGGCGTACTCAGACATGTCAGACCGTGTGACTGTGACTGTGTTGCAGCTGCTCTCCAGGATGTGAGGCTGATTTTGAACTTAATTTCAACATCCACGTTCTGCGCTTTGACTTTGCATGTTTGTGTGTGTGTGTGTGTGTGTGTGTGTGTGTGTGTGTGTGTTCGTCAAACCCATGTGGAATGCTGAACAGGTCAAGGCAAGCTGCGTATGTGAATCCACATAGTGTGACTGTGAACTGTTCAAAGGGCATGTACCTGTCTGTACATATTAAGGAGAGACATCTTTGTTGTCTGTCAGCCATGAGTCTACCCACAACCATTTTACACAGTTAACCTAAATTAGCAATTTTAGAATTATGTTGCTAATCAGATTGCATGTTAAGATAAGACTTGTTGTACCAAAGAACATCTGTCTTACAGTTTAACATACAGTATTTGCTTTTAAATACAAAACATTACACTGTACAGTACATGCAGACTGTCGCCAGTCCACATGCACACACAGTATCTAACAGTATGCACAGACTGCCACCAACCAACAAACTGCACGCTACCTGTCATAATTGAACATACACCGATCAGCCATAACATTAGATCAGCAAGGGCACCCTGTGATTCACAGGTGTGTTCTGACACCTTTCTATTGGAACCAGTATTTTTGTGCAACTTGAGCTCCAGTAGCTCTTCTATTGAATCTGACAACACAGGCCAGCCTTTCGTTTCCTGTGTGCATCAGTTAGCCTTGGCCACCCATGACCCCGTCGCCGGTTCACCGGTTTTCCTTCCTTGGACCACTTTTTGTAGGTCCTGACCACTGCAGACCGAAAACATCCCACAAGAGCTGGAGATGCTCTGACCTAGTCGTCAAGCCAACACAGTTTGTCCCTTGTCAAAGTCGCTCTCATCATTATGCTTATCCTTTCTTTCTGCTTCCAACACATCACTTCCAAGGGCAAAATGTTCACTTGCTGTCTAATATATCCCACCCACTGCCAGGTGCCGTTGGAACGAGATTATGAATGTTATTCGCCGCACCTGACAGTGGTTATAATGTCGTTAATGTTATGCCGATAGGTGTATATTGCCAATTAAAGTGGAAGTCAGTTGTGTGTTCCATTGCAACATCAACGTCCAGCATCAAAGCTATGCTTCCGCCATTTTGGACTGAAAACGACTACTAAACACCAGTAAAAAGGTCTAAATAGTGTTGTACAAAAGTAAAACAAAGTCATTTGTATTTTTTTGTCATATTCTACTGAAATGGCCTGTGTTGAGCAATAAAATATTATTAATACAATACGCGTTGTCAGTCCAAAATGGCAGCAGTGGTTATTGCTAATACTATTATTGACAATAGCCACTGTACTATTGTCTATACTCTTTGATAATAGTGTACTATGTGCAGTAAGAGTAAAGCAGCCTCGTCAACATAGAATAATTACAGGTAAGGATCTGTAGGGCTTTGATGGACAGGTGGGACGAAGGAGTTGTTAAAGCGATTGATCCTGCACCTGAAGTGTCTCCCTGAAGGAAAGAGCTGGTCCTCAGGGTGGCGGTCTTGTTTGGGGTCTGAAATGATCTTCTGGGCCTGTCAAATGTTCTGTTTTAAAGAGCTGCAGTCAGTAATACTTTCTTTACATCTGTTTCTACTTTGGCTGCTTGCTGATTTTGCTTGTTTGGTTTTGCGTCCTCTGTCCCTGCTTCTGATGACGTCACAGCTTCTTGTTTGTAATTATACATGCCCAAGAGGCAACTTTCAGCTCCGTCTGAAAATATGCATGTGCTGTGTTTTGCGTTTTTTTTTTTTTTTTTTTTTTTCCATTTTTCGTTTGGGAGGATCTCTTGTTCCCACATAACATAGTGATGAATAATTCAGACATTGACATTTTCTTCTTTTTCAATGGTTAGTTGTTTCTGGTGGGAAGTAAATCTCACAGTTTAAAATGGAAGAGCTCAAAGTCAAATTGAAGAGCAGAGACTTGAAAATATTACTCCATCATAGGTGTCAGTGGTCTATAAAGTGCAGCTTTACTTGGTGTGTTTGTTCCCGTGCTTCTAAACAAGCTGCTGTTCACATTAAAATCCTGACTGCAGATTTTTTATTTCTTAGTAGAAGAAAGAAGAAGAAGATAGTCCTTTATTAGTCCCGCTAGGGGAAATTCAATTTTTTTCACTCTGTTAACTAATACACACACATGCACAAACAGGTCCATATACATGCAACAATTGGAGAGATGTCAGAGTGAGGGGGCTGCTCCTGACAAGCGCCCCGAGCAGTTGGGGGTTTGGTGCCTTGCTCAGGGGCACCTCGGCAGTGCCCAAGAGGTAAACTGGCACCTCTCCAGCTACCAGTTCACACTCAGTTTTTGGTCCATGTCGGGACTTGAACCGGTGACCCTCCGGTTCCCAAGCCAACTCCCTACAGACTGAGCTACTGCCGCCCCCAAGTATTACTTATAGTATTGCTCCTTGCTGTATTCAAAACATGCCTGGCCTGGATACTGGCTGATCATAGTGTGGTAATAGTGTGGTTATTGTGTCCTTTTATGGCCAGTTACTCAAAAGTTTCCTTTGAGGCAGAACGTTCACACAGTAATTAAATTGTATTTAAACATATTGTTTTTCATAAATTGAAAATAGGGCTGCACAATTAATCGAAGTTTTATCAAAATTGAAATATGGCCTCTTGCATATTTAAAAGGCCAAGAGCTAATATGCTCTTGCATATTTAAAATCACCAGATGTTTGTTAGAGGCAAAATATGTGTCAAAATACCATTTTAAATTAAATATTATGGTGCTGCAGGGATGTACTGCCTAAAACTTTTTTTTTAGTACAGATCACCTCAAAAGTCTCACCATAATCATTTTAATGATTTTTTTCAATGAAAATGAGATGTAAAAATGTAATGTGTGAATTTCCCCACTGTGGGACTAATAAAGGAATATCTTATCTTATCTTATCTTAAAAACTACCATTCCCTTTAATATTACAATTTTAAATCATATTGCAATTGCAATATCAGTCAAAGTGAGATATTGTGTCAATATGTGTTAATACATTCATAAAAAGGAAACTGCAGTAGTTGATTCATATTTAACTCCAATTTTTTCTTTAATCCATAGTTTTTCATATTGATTTCATTTTCAAGTGAAATTTACTTGCTAGTATTTACCATTATCCATCTTTACTGTTTCTGTAATTGTTGATCATAGAGTTTATGGTGCAACTGTAAAATATCTTGCCTTTGTACATGTTTTCATCATAGCTCTTTAATGACCATACATGAGGGATTCTTGCTGAAATATCATGTATAAATATAAAGTACAAGTAGTGACTGATTTCTTTTTTATCTCTTAAGTAGAGATATTTCATTACTTTTAGCCTCAAACATCCAATATGAGTGAGGCTGTGGTGCTGACATCAGATGACATTGTTAGGATGAACAGTGCATCTCTTATCCACACAGTTTTCAGTACTAAGGGCTTGTCATTGTATATATGTGTGTGGGAAATGGCCTCTACTCTCTCTTGTCTATCTCCAGCTTTCTTTTTAAACAGAGGAATGAGCCAGGGAGACGTAGGAGGCAAAGAGAGACAGTGGGGGTAAAGGCCAGAGAGGGAAATGTGACTCTTTCTCCTTTTCTCTCCCTCTACCTGCTTCAGGAGGGAGAGGAGGAGGAGGAGCAACAAGTATTTGATAGGTGTGCTGGCTGAGAAACCACACCTCTGTCCTTCCTCAAGGGTGTGAGCCCTGGAGGTGTGTTTGAAAGAGAGAACAAGCACGGCACAAGACTTCATCTTTTTATTTGGATGAGCCACGCTCTTTCTTCGGACTATTACTGAGAGTTCTGAGCAGACAAGGGGTAGGAAGGAAGGAAGGAAGGAAGGAGGGAAGGAAGGAAGGAAGGGAGGGAGAGAGAGAGAGAAGGGGAGATGAACTCTTTGAGGCTGAAAGAGTTGTCAAACTCAGACTTGTACAGGCGAAGACAGGAGAGACCGGACAGCTATGGAAGTCTGGCTGGGGATGGCTTCAGGTGAGTCTGTGAAGCTGTTAATCCTCTGTCAAACTGACAAATATTGAGTCTATGATGATATTTGTGCCGGTGTTTTATTCACCATATATTGTATGTTGTCGCCGATATTCTGCCCGCCACCTGTTCGTGGGCCCTCAGTTTGTACCAGACAGTATACACTTTTAAATAAAGCGTCCCATGATACAAGGGTGTTGCACAAAGTCAGCCCACATAAATAGCTTTAAATAGCTCCAGATAGAAAGTCTGTGGTGCAACTGCTGAAGAATGACAAAATTAACAATAACCATACCACGCTCGTAAAACGTGACAATTTTTTTTATGCTTGTCAGAATGTCCAGCATCGCCATTGGTTCTCCAAGAAGCTGTGGTTGATTTTTATTGGATACTGTTGTGTAAATGCTTGTGATGAACCAGCTGATGGAGCAACCGTCACTCTCGCAGGGTGACTTTCTTGTGTCACACAATCGTTTGTGGAGCTAATATATGAATCATTCTACATTTCTGAGGCCCTTATTTTTAGTTACTTTTTTTTTTTTTACGGTAGTTGGTTTTTCTATTAAGATTTTGTGAACTATTTAAAGTAGGCTAAATCTTGTTCTATGAATGTTGACTTTTTATGTCCTGTGGTCTTTTGGTTCAGTGGTGTTATCATTAGCTGGAGCTGATTGAAACCATCTTACATAATGTAAAGAATCAGAGAGGTTTTGTTTGTGTTGCAAACAGCATCATTACCAAAGAGCCTCTGAAGGAAACTCCTTTTCTGCGTGTTGTGTACTGACAAGGATAGATAAGGTGAGATGTGGTGGAGTGTTTGATCAGTAAATACTGCAGCTGATGGCTGAATTCCTCCTAGTTGTGTGACCAGCAGCGATAGACCATGTACAACATGTCCAGTCTTTTGCAATATCAGTTTCACAATACAGTAACATCATTTGTGGATGGTCTTTTTAATGTCTTTCACAACCACCTCTCCCCCCCCCTCTCTCTCTCTCTCTCTCTCTCTCTCTCCCTCTCTCTCTCTCTCTCTCTCTCTCTCTCTCTCTCTCTCTTTCTCTGTAATCCTGAAGTGATTAGAGGAATGTAGTAATGTGAGGAATGTGGACAGAAAGAGGCAGCTCTCTTGTTAGAGGTGTCCCCAGTCAAACCTCAAATGCTTCATTTCTTACCTTGTAACCTCCCTCCTTCTCAGGCAATGTAAAAATAGTTTGGTGTCAGACGGGTTCTATTTATATATCACTGAATACCCTTTTCCCACAAAAATTAATGCATATATGCAATATTTTAAATGGGAAAACCCGCGAAAAATAAACAGTGAAAATGTTACGGTATTTACTAGTGTCGCGTTCAAACTCTCAAACCAGAGTTGGTGATTGTTGGAACAGTGGAAAGACTAACAAAGATGGTTTGTTTCTGTCCTACTGGAGTCTGGGGGCTTTGAGGAGAGCATATTAATATGTATGATTTGTATGTTAAGACATTATGATACTTGTCCACTCCAAATCCCTGTTGAATATTATTTATCATATATTCACTTCAACATGCGTCACCTAGCATTGTGCCGGAAAAGGGGCGAAAATTAGCCGCCCGGGTGTCATGTTTCCGTCGCTGCCGATCGGAGCTGGAGCCGACGAGTTAGTTATCCCGGGAATGAATGCTGATTGTAGCCTTTCCCACTGGAGACAAAAAACAGATGTTAGCGAGTGTTAGTGAGTTTCTTGTCCAGTGGGAAAGGGGCTTGCGAGAGGGACAAAACAGTAACATGGTGAAAAA
The DNA here is from genome assembly GCA_947000775.1 of Pterois miles. NCBI lineage: Eukaryota > Metazoa > Chordata > Actinopteri > Perciformes > Scorpaenidae > Pterois > Pterois miles. The sequence goes on from CAMQGK010000637.1 coordinate 19,114,170, forward strand.
TCTGAATCAAGAAAACCCTGTCTGTGGTGTCTTCTTCAGATCTAAACACGATGACAGTCGCAAGTTATTCTTTGCAAAAAATATTTTGCCATCTGAGCCACCGCAGGGTAATGACTCAAATTCTAACCATGTGAAAAGTCCATAGAAAACACAGTAGTGACAAAGATATTAAAAAAAGAAGATTTCTGCTGGGAGCCTTATACACTCCTTGGTTCGCAATAAATGCCTTCTAATTTACCATCATCCACTCTGTCCTTTCCCTAAACACTCACAGTTGTGCAGCTTTAACATGCTAACTAGGTTTAATTGGTGCTTACCATGACAACAATTGTTGTATGTAATAAAAACAGAGCTAGATCCACAAAGCATCATCTTACAAGCACCATTATCATTAAAAGGAAAATTTGCCACCTTTTATGTGGCTGTCGAGTCAGTGTTGATGGTAAATGTAGTCAATTGAAGCAATAAATTCCTCAGTATGTGCGATATTGACAGAGTAAGCTGAGTTTCGGACTCTCAACCTCTCTTCAGCTGTATACTCTGGTTAGAATAATTACAAAAAACAGCTTTATTTTATTCCTCATATACAGGCACATACATGAAAATTGACGTCTGCATTTAACCCATTCTTAGGAGCAGTGGTCTGCCGTTAAGTGCTCGAGGAGCAACTTAAGATTCAGTGTCTCACTCACTTTTTTTCGGATGCTGGACGCTGTTGGAAATGTCACTAGTTTGCAATACAAGCAACGACAACAAGGAAGCTCTGTTTTTTATCAGCAAACTGGGTAACCTGTTAACCTATACGCGGAAACTAGAAATCAAAATATGTAAATAGCTTGTAGTTCTTCCTTGCATATAATTATGTCACTGTCATGTCAAATGACACCACTAGATGCAGGAAGAACAAGATATTTTGCAGCTGCGAACTCTGCTTTCTTGGTCAATACACGTAGCACACAGGAATTTATTGCTTCAGTCGACTACACTCACCATCAACACTGATTGGACATCCACATAAAAGTTGGCGTCACTGACCCAAATTGAAACACGCCATGGTTTAAAAGAAGTTTAATGAATGTGAAAGCAGACCTAATCATGTTTAACATGTCCTTCATTTACAAAATATGACAGTAATATAATTAGCCACACAGTAGCTCATTAGGGGTTTTAAATGAACCTGGCAGCCCTGGTAGTTTTACATTTGAATCCTAAAAGTGTTTACAGTATGTAGAACGTGTTATATCTTCTGTATGTGTTCCAGGTTGTCCTGTACAGTTAAGTGGAACCGACCCTTGATAGTGGAGGTCAAAATGGGCGTCGGGAACAAAAAGTGCAAAACAAAAGGAAATGTTAGTCATGAATTATGTTTGCACAGTCACTGAATCAGTGTGTGCCACTGAGGGCTATATGTGTGTGTGTGTGCACTTGTGTCAGTGTGTAAACGCTACGCCTTGCCAAGGGAAAAATGGTTTTGCTCCAAGCGGCCCTCATGTCTGTGTTGCCATGGTTGCTGTTGACACAGTCGGTGAGGGGGAGTGTGTGGGTTTGAGAGGAGAGCGCGTTTGATTTGTTTCTTTGGCCTGAATGTGCTCGTCTCACACCTGCTGAGAGTCACGGTTGTTTTGTTGCTTGGTGTCTGGAATTTTTCATATGTAAGTCTTAAGTAGGAAACTAAGGCTTTCACAAGCCAATATTTAGTCAATTTTAATCAAACTTAAATGAAACAACTGGTCCGAGGCTGCTTGCGAGAGGTGGCCTTGGATCCATAAAAATAGTGATATAACTAAAGTTATTTGAGATCAAATATTTATATATTTAAGTTTTAAATTTAAAGGTTTAGTGTCGTGTTGAGCGTTTTTTTTTTTTTTCAATTAGTTTTTTAATGAGTTGTTTTAGATTTTGCAACAAATGGCCCGCGGTTGTCTTTGCAGATGGAAAACGCTTGTCAGAGTATTTATTGGGTTAAATATTTGTGACTGTGGGATCTAACCCATATAGGCTTTTGAGAATCACTGCAGTAGATTACATACATACATAGATTACATACACATATCCCCCTCCAGGTCAGTTCATTGGAACAGTATATTTCCTGCCTCATTTTCCAAGTGACCTGAACTGTGACCTCTGCAGTGACCTTTAATGACCCCATAAGGAAGTTTCAAAACCCTATCCTGCAGAGGGAACACACCAGAGACACTTTGTCAACTGCTGACAGTTGCTGTAGCCATTTTTAAGCTCAGGTTGACATTCATATCAGCGCTCGCTCTTTCCCCCCTTCCTTCTTTCTCCCTCTCTCTGTCAGCCATCGAAAACCTTTTAGCTAAAATATCTGACTGATCAACATCTTTTGCCTTTTGTAATCTAGTGTGGGAAGGCCTACTATATTCACAAGAGAAAGAGGCCGTAGCTTGCATGACAGCTGAATTTTGGCGATATCACAAGATCATGCGAGAATCACAGGATGACAAGATCTTGCAAAAAATCCAAATATTGTCAACTAATGCGTTTGTGTCCAAAGCGTCCTGTGAGGAGCTTCTAAAGAGGTTAGCGTAGCTGCTGTAATATAATCAGTCATAGAGAGTATTTCTTCATTGAAAGACGAGCAAAGAACGACACTGAGGCTTTTCTCAACTAAGATGTTATCGCTCTTCTCCCAACTCTTCTCCCAACTCTTCTCCTGTTTGTCCATGATAGATGGTAATAGACAGATGGTTCCTCCAATCACCTGCCTAGTTTTTTTTTGAAAGGGCCTGCCCTACATTGACCCCAATGTTTCTTTTATTTTACCATGGTTGATGGTTGTCACTGTGGTCAGAAAACTGCCATTTGAGGTTTGTATTCCAGCACCGGCAAAATAAAACTGCACACTGGAAACTAGTAACTGTCACAGTGGAATTCACTGTTGAGGCAGAAGCACCAGCATGTTTTGTCTTCTTGGCTATTTCATTAGAGAAAACGTACCACGTTGTGCAACTTTAATTTATTACTCTACTCTTTATTTCCATGTGTATCAGCAAGTGAGGAGAAAGGACAGGGTGTGCTAGACGTTTACGTTCTATCTCTGTGGAAAGTGTCGTCTAATCACTTGTCAGTAGTGGGAGTTGAAAGTTGGTCATGAAGAACGGTGTGTCGCGGTGACATTTTTAGCCTCAATCTGATGATTTTGGCTCTAATTAGTATTCTGTTTAGTCTAAATTTATACTGTATATAAATTAAACACTTAATAATGCTAAAGTTTAATTTAGTCCAAATCAAATTTAAGTTACGTTGGTCAGCATGATTCTCAAGCTCTCATTTTAGGGTGGAACACCCTTCAACATGGCAATGACTGTAATCTGGAGGAAAGATTACATCTGTTTCCTGTCAAGCTCACACCCTCTGTCCATTGTACCCCAGTCAGTCAAAACTGGTTCCCAGTGGATGGGATTCCCAACAGAGCCCCAGCTAAGGACAGGTCTCTGCAGTCATTGTTCTGTTTTCATTTCAGAACCCAGACAGAGACTGAGTACAGTTTAAAAATGGGGTTGTTTTTAAGTGGCAGGAGCCTTTCACAGTGTCACACTATACTGAATATACTACACAACAATACACCACTGCTTGTGTTTAGAGAGCAGTGTTGAAAAGAATACAAAACGTGCTAATACGCTGCATGTAATGCACTTAAAGCTGCATTTAAACAGAAAAATCAGGGTTGTCAAAGTTACATTATCATAACTCATTCACACAAAATCGCTTTAACGCCACTCATTTCTCAAAAGCCTTATTGCAATCAGTCTTTTGGAAGTTGTAGCAGGCTCAGTTTTGAAGCTGAAGATACTGGTGTCATATGAAACAAGAAAACCTGAGGAATCCTTTGGTACCATGTTAGCTTGTCACGAAGAAGGTAGACAAACTTTACAAAAGTTTTGTCAAGGAAACACAACATTCTCAAAGGGGTCTCTTGACCTCTGACCTCAAGATTTGTGAATGAAAATGGGTTCTATGGGTACCCACGAGTCTCCCCTTTACAGACATGCCCACTTTATGATAATCACATACAGTTTGGGGCAAGTCATACGCAAGTCAGCACACTGACACACTGACAGCTGTTGCTGCCTTTTTGAGCATATTTTTCATGCTAAATGCCTGTAAGGATTTCTGAACAATATTTGTCATTGTTTTGTGTTTTTAATTGATTTCTAATATTAAATAAATACATACATTTGCATAGAGTAGCCACGGCCATGTTGATATGTTGCAAATCTCCCTTTAAGGTACATTTTGAACAGATAAATCAGATAATCATAGACACGCATGCGATTGACAGCCCTGAAAGAAATGTGAATGGATGACTCTGGATGTTAAATGCAGTTTGGCAGCCTCTTTCAGAGGAGCTGGGGTTAGTTGGCCCCTACACCAGTATGTATACAAACTCTCTTGCATACACAGACACAAAACAGCAGCTGCCAGCACCTAGTTTGGAGTTGAGGCTCCACTAGGTGTCTATTTGTAGAATTATGGAGTCATGTAGAGGACTGTTAAACTGAAGGAATCAGAGGCATGTTTAAGCTGGACACACACAGACACAGGCCTAGCAGCATTGGCTCTCCAATGGAGCATCAAACATGTTTGTTCCACTGGAGTGTATTTCCGGATCTAGCTTGATGTTGTTTTGATGGTTTGGGAAGTGGTCATTAATTTGAGATGCCAGTTTAACCACATAAAGAGCTACCATTTACCCAGAGGAGACTCTGATTTGTCGGTTTAAAGGAATGCCTGTAAGACCAGTATGGGATTTCTGATGACGATTAACATATTTTATAATTATAACTTTGGATAGTTGCTTCAAACTGATATTCAAGCTGTTCTGTTGAGTCAGTCGGAGAAGACACACTACGTTTCCATTATTTAATGCTGCCAGGGAAACATAAGCAGTCCATGAACAACCACATGACATGGCTAACCAATAGTGGGGGGGGGGTAGAGTATATTTGGAAATGGTGGATGTGAATGCGAAAGTGCAAAGACAGAACCAACCAAAGGGAGCATGCAATGCAATTGAAATCAGTAGTGTAAACATTTTGCTTTAAATCATTTCAGATACAGATCACAAATAGGGTAGCATTGATCTGTTACAGACAAAATCTGGCTCCAGTTTAAGCCCCTTGTATGTTGTGTACTGCAGCTTGATTTTATACAATGGCTAAAATAAACAGTGATATGTCTGTTTCTGTCATATTGATATCTGTAGCTTCTCCACTTTCTTGTGTGACATTCCCACTTTGCGCAATATTTTGGAGTTGGAGCCACGTTGTTATAACTCCCAGAGAGCTGTGAGTTCCAGCTGCTTAACACACACAGATTGATAGCACTGGTAGATATGAGCCTGTAGATATCAGGGATGTAAAACGTCTAAAAAAAATACAGCTAAGGCGGTGTGTGTGTGTGTGTGTGTGTGTGTGTGTGTGTGTGTGTTTGTGTGATGGCACAGTGACCTCTGTCTGGACAGGCGTCAGGGTGGGCTCTTTAGTTTCAGCGACCTGCCCAAGAATAGACAGCGAGTGCGACAGGATGGGAGACGGAGTGTGTGAGTAAGTGAGAGGAAAAAAAGAGGAAGAGTTGATGTGGGAATGAGAGAAAGAGGGAGTGTGTGGTAGGGAGAGAGAGGGAGAGTACTCCCAGCCCAGTCTGATCAGTGTTTCGCTCTGCTTCTTGCTATGTGGATTACAGCTCCCACTGCTTACTGGATTGCCTTTCCCATTCCTGGAAACTTAACATAGAATAAGCACAGAGGATTTCAATTGGAGCATTGTGATTTTTGACAGTAAATTTGGGCTAGATAAATATGGAGGTGAACGGTCGTGTCCTGCCACCGTCAATACCTGAGGATGGAGAAGCCCCGGACCATGTCCCTCATGGGGAGAGGAACGGTTACCATCAGAGGCTCCAGGGCGGTGACGGAGGAGAGGCTGATGATGAGGTCCCGGTGTCCAAGTCCCAGAGACGAAAGAGTGATGTCAAAGTTTATAAGGAGTTTTGTGACTTTTATGCTCGCTTGTAAGTAAACAGTTTAGAAGACAGGTGTTCAAGCACACGTTAGTTAAATAAAAGGTTTGCCCAAATGACGACACCATATCTAGTAAATGTGTTTTATTATTATTACTTTTATATATGAGATGTTTCACGGGGAAAAAAAAACACTAGTGTGGCATGATAAGATTTTACTTACAGTAGCAGCCGGTCGCTCATTTACTTGTCATGATCTGTGGTAACTTTGAGTTGTGGTTTGATTCCCTGGTTGTGATAGTTGTGATTGACATGCTAGTTATTAATACCAGAAAGAATGGTATGAGGTAGTGCATGGTGTGTGTTAAGGAATTCGGTCTGCTCATACGTGGTATTAGTGTTAGCTTACTGTAGTGTTACAGAATGTGAGGAATTCTGATATTCCAGTAGCGGGGGTTACCAGCCAGTTTGATTGGCTTAAGACGGGCGCCATGTTTGTGCAGGAATAGCCCTGAGTGCTACGGGATGGAGCACACAGGAAGGGCTATTTTTGTGTTAAGTTGTTATGCAAAGTAGAATATGCCAGCTGGCATTCCAAGTATGTGTGCATGTGGGGCAGGAAGGCTAAATATACATTTCTGACTGATCTGGCCTCATAGTAGGCTGTCGGAAAACGTGGATGTGGGGTCACCCACGGGTTTGTGAAGGGGCCTTTAGATGTCAGTCACGGATACATTAAAGCCCCTATGTGTGATGTTTGAAAATGTCTGTCTATCCAGTATATCCAGATCATTAATGTAGCAGCAAGCAACTTTTTGCTATGTAAAGATATTGGGGATGCTAATAATTAACCGCTGAAGCAATAACTGTCATTAAGCATTTGACAGAAAGAATTGAAAGTCAATGGTTCTGCCTATCTGAAAGCGACTGACATCATAAAACATGTTTTGTCATATTCTACCAAAATGGCCTGTGTTGAACAGTGATATATTACAAATACATTAACCGTTTCCAGTCCAAAATGGTGGCTGCTGTCAGAAAACACCAGCGTTTCATCACTTTGCGTCTGTACTCTTTGGCTCAGGTGTCGGCAGGTGGAGAGCCATTTGGAGGCAACAGAAATGTTTCCAACCTCACATTTAACACCTTTTAGTGACTCTTCGTGGCATTAGATTAAAAAAAAAAAACATGTTGACCACAGATATTTTTTTACTAAAATTTGGTCTTGGCAGATATTATATCGTATGATCTGGTCCATGTCCATCAATATGATTTGAGTGCACATTTCTGTACACAAACTAGGGATTTGGGCTTTAACATGTGGGTTGAAGAAAAGGCAAATGTACAATGAAAACAGCATGATGCTTGGAATATTCAGACAGCTATCAGCAATATTTGGGTCTCAGTTTTCCATAATATTGTCATAAGAGCTGAAAATAATGATGGATTGTTTTGCTGCATACTATATTGCCCTATAGTGTTTGCAGATGTGTGCAGAGGTTAAAGTAGAGGAGATGCAAAAGAAAGGAAACTGAAGACACATGGAGACCAGCAAAGGGAGGGTGGAGGGAACAGAAGGTATTCATAACACAAGTGAAAGTCGGCATCCTTTCCCTTAGCTGACAATCAGCCTGCTGCAGTACCACAAGCGGCCACTGAAAAAATTAGAAACAAGGCTGAGGACTGCCGCTGTATCCAGATCTTAATATGCATCCATATCTGGTCTGGTTCAGTACCTCTTTTTGCCACAAACATTTGCCATAAACTGATGTGAAAGCTAAGAGTGATATTTTAAAAAGTCTGTGAAGTAGACCTCACACATACCTTGGAGTGAACACTTAGAAGTAGATATACCTGTACATGTTGGTCCACCTTAACCGTGCAAAGTAGTTTAGTGATTACTGTAAGGTACACATTAACATCTGTACAATATTTTGGTTTTGGGCCCTTTCACATGAAATAGTCTGTTTGGCTAGTCCGAATCAGGGTTAAATTTACATTTTTGGTTTGTTCTCTGTTTTATGTGGTTCGGTTTCAAATTAAAGTGGACTAAAGAAGAAGATTAATTTGCTGAGGGGCATGTACGAACGACCAATTTATGTTATTTGTCTCAAGAATTGTCACTTCTAGCCAGGGAATCGCAGACTATATTGCCATTGAAGTGTTTTCACTTCGACTTGGCACAGATCTACTGTGCGCATGAATCCATTCACCTCCAGTTTATCTTTAATGACATTAACGTCCCTATTTTCGCAGACTTTAATTAGAGTATTCTGTATGTTCTCTTCAGCCTAGATGTCAAGCAAACATCAGACTTATGTAAAAGCCCAGGTGAGTCTTCTCCCACTCATGTTGACATGTTATTTACCTGTGTTGTGGTGGAGATATGAAGAGACAGATAAGAGAAACATATACTATCGGACCAAACTTGTGGATCTGATAGACTTTATTAACATGGAATAAAGCTGAGACATATCTCAAGACAATAAAAGTCCATGATTTATCTCTTATTATACATCTCTTATTATACACACATCTCTGAGGGGTAAAGACATCATTAAATCAGGGGTCGGTATGTCCTGACATTAGGTCATGACACCACAAATCTGCATTTTGGCTCGCTTTGAAACGGTCCGAGAGTGCTTGCAAGAGGTGGTCTCGGTCCACAGCACAGTAAGATTACTGAGTTCACAACTGCCCAAATGAACCCCAACAGGGGTTGAACCACATCAGAGTTCAAACAGACTTAATGTTATCTTGTGAAAGCGCCCTTAGTCAGCTTACAAATAAAAGTACCGTTAATAATGTCAGTAATGTTATCACACTGTTTGGGCCTGAATGGTACAAGGGGAAAAAAGACTTTGCCACCGGTGTTGGATCTAGGGTCAGTGCTCAGCAGTATTATTGGCTTGACCACATGGAACACAATTAGCAATTGGTGGGAAGCTGGTGGGGGATGATATCTGCGTTTCAATGCTAATGACTCCCTCAGCATAACTGGTATGTCTACACTGTTTTCTCTTGTCTAAATCTGCTCAAAGTTACACCCATAAGGACTCTGAAGACTGGCCACTGCATTGACTTTAATGAAGACCACCTATTTTACTTTATTCCTACAACTGCTCATAGGCTTGTCTTTCACTCTCACAGGGTGCTAGAGGCAGATAGGAGAGTGGGAAATGCCTAAGGGATGTGTCACTTCCTCCCAAAAATCCTTAGGATAGGGCAGGGCTGTCTGCATGTGTGATACCAGGCCACTTAGGTTACATAGAACAATATGTATTTGATAAGTTTGTGAGAAGTGGACCCAGATGGAAGCTGTACTTATTCCCGTCTAACTTATAACAGTTTAGAGTAAACAAAAAAGAAGAAGTGATGACGAACAGTGTGTCTGGAATTCGTGTTAATTCCCAAATTGATCTAACTAAGTTAATATGAACAGATGGCATCACTCCATAAAAATCCTACACGTGTGTGTGTGTGTGTGTGTGTGTGTGTGTGTGTGTGTGTGTGTGTGTGTGTGTGTGTGTGTGTGTGTGTGTGTGTGTGTGTGTGTGTTGCCTGGATACACTTTGGTATTCTGACCTTTCAAACAAAGCAGAGAGGCCAGGATGGTCCCACCATTCTCTCTTCCTTTTGCTCTTTTAACACCTCTGTTGGCAACACGTTCCCATTTACTTGCAGTCAGATTCAGGTGTTATGATGTGCATCAGCACTGGAACTTTTGCATTGATTAGTATGTTGCATGTTCACTGGCTCCTTATGCTTGGTTCTGGACAGTTTGCTCGTAGTGTTTTCAGCCCTATTATGACAGGCTCACCATGGATTTAGTCCAAGGTTCAGCCCAAGCATAGAGTAAATCTGTAATGGAAATAGGGATGGGTGGTATGACAATACATATGAGATGATAGAGAATTCAATTGTAATTCAGTTCAGTGGTAAGCCAGCTGTGAGCAGTGTTTAAGTGATAGTGTGACCTCCCATCTCTCGAATTCCCAAACCTTGTCAACAACTATAGAAACTAGGTGTAAATGCAAACTGGCGTACCATTCAGCAACTGCATGGCACGGTTTTCTTCATAGATTTATTCAGTTTCCATGATCATATAGGTTTAAAAATCAGAAGCAAACATTAGCAGTGAGTGGTGTGCTCATCAGGAACATAAAAAATGTCAATTATTATTACATGTCAAGTTTTTTCTAGTACTAACCTCTAACATAAGTGAATTTGGACTGCAACTAATTGTTGAATACTATGTTGATTATTTTCACGATTAATCGATTAGTTGTTTTGTCCATAAAATGTCAGAAAATGGTGAAAAATGTTGATCAGTGTTTCCCAAAGCCAGAGACGACATCCTTGAATGTCTTGTTTTATCCGCAACTCAGAGATATTCAGTTTATTGTCAAAGATGAGTAAAGAAACCAGAAATTTCCAAATAGTTGATGATTAATTTAATAGTTGTCCACTGTTTTTTTTTTTTTTTTTTTTACATCTGTGACTAATTAACAAATATGATGGTGAGCAGAGAAAGGGGCATAAATCAAAACCTTTTTATGAAGCACTGTGGCAGGTTTTGAGGTGTGACCATATTTGTGCTGCAGGTTCTGGCACCAGTGGCCTCCAGTGTAAAAGATATTTAGCTCGGGGTCCCTGCCCTGTTAATGTTACTGTCATGTTTTGCAAAGAGGCAGTAAAACAGTTCTGACTGTTTAATGAAAGCGCAGGATTGGCTTCATATGTCTTGCCAGGTTTGTTCTTAACAAACCTGACTATGTCAGACTGGTGTTTTATGGTGGTTTGTTTTCATGATATTGCTCCATGTCTGTGCATGCGCACACACACCACTTACAGATACACTGCTGAAACAGTGCAGATGTGTGTAAACTGTAACTTCAGCTTGACTCTCAAAAGACAACATGTAGGTTTCCCACCTCGATGATCCCCACACCCTGATAAGCAGAGCCAAAGTAAACCTAGAACCAAGATATTGAGTCAGTGCATTTGAATTCTCCTTTGTCTTTTCTCCTTGTGTTAACTACATCTTCCAGATGTTCATGACAGGAGAAATGTGATAGATATTAAATTATGGTGTATTAGGTGTATCCTGACATGACCCTGGCTAATGCTTGGAGTTCATCGATATTCCTAAAGAAACATAACTTACAGAAACAAATGACCAATGTTTAAAGAACTTAAAAACACATGCACTATGTTTTTAATCAAACTGAGTATATCAAGAAGTATACTGAACATGTATGATAAACAAATGTTGTATTTTGAAGAACTGCAATATAGTAGAATACCTTATTAACAAACATTTAAATAATAAAAAATGATAATTATGTAAGTTTCTCTGTTTGAGACAATAGAAATGTAACAATAAAAATGATATTGTCATGGCCATTCATCATAAAAATCTAAATCAAACATAAATCCACAGGCCACTGAAGCACCATAGTATGTATGTGGTTTATGGGGCCAAAGGAGTTCATTTGTGCAAAATGTGTATCTGATGATTTATTTATCCAAAAAGAAAGCAAGCAGAAGAATCACAAAGAAAACATGAATGTTGCTGCCTCTCTTGTTCTGGTAAAAAAAAAAATATAAGCCCACCCAGGTGCATGCTGGTCCTACCTGCCCACCTACCTGTATAACCACAGTTTTAACCAATTCATAAACAAAAGAAAACTAAATACTAATTATACAAAAAAACGAAATATACTAAACAAGAACATAGTTAAACTAAACAAACTAAACAAATAACTAGTAAAAGAAAACACCATCAAACAGTGACTCTATATAAAGTAAACATCTAGATTAATAAATCATACACTACTAATTATTTTTAGTAAAACAACAACTAAATACTAACAACAAATAAATAGCTCCTACGGGTATCATTAACCATACAAGCAGACATACAGTGAATATATACTAGGCTATAATATATCAGCAATCAAATATAATTCTTCTGGCTAACCTGCTTACAGTAAATGTTATTATAGGCCCTGTTGTATTCATTGCAGTATGATTCATTTTGTTCAGTAGATACTGCATTCCTTGCTTCTACTATCTACTACTCTACTTGTACTATCTATTTTAATGCCTTTGAGTAGGGCTGAGCAATATGTAGATATTATATCGATACTGTGATATGAGACTAGCTCACATCTTAGATTTTGGATATTGTTATATGACATAAATGTCATCTTTTTCTGGTTTTAAAGGCTGCAATACAGTAAAGTGATGTAATATTTTGAACTTCCCAGACTATCTGTTCTATTATTTGCCTTTACCTACTTTGTCATTATATCCTCATTAGCAATGATTATTTATCAGAAATCTCATGGTTTAAATATTTTGTGAAAGCACCAATGGTCAACACCATACAGTATCGTTGCAATATTGTGATCGAGGTATTTGGCTAAAACTATTATGATATTTGATTTTCTTCATATTGTCCTGCCCAAGTATTTTGGCTATGAAAGTGTGCTCTGATCCTGATTATGATATTTTATTTTCTTCTCAGCAACATGGCCAATGCTCTGGCCAATGCCATGTGTGAGCGCTGCAAGAGTGGCTTTGCCCCGGCTGAGAAGATAGTGAACAGCAACGGGGAACTTTACCATGAGCAGTGCTTTGTGTGCGCCCAGTGTTTCCAGCAGTTCCCAGAGGGACTCTTCTACGAGGTAACACTTGACAGTGTCTCTTCAGCGTCACTTTCATCATCTATTAAAAGATGCAGGATGTAGGAACTGACAGGTTTAAATACACCTAGAAGGCAATGGGTTACAATAAACATGGGCATTGCAAATTTGTTGGAATTATTTAGCCAATGTGGATCAATGAAGAGTTGATCCGTCATGTCTCCACTTCCTCCCACTATATGAAAGTGAAGACAAAATATCCCAGATACAGTAGCTGCCATCTTGAGATTTTGACGTCATTTGGAGTCTGTGTAGTAGTGATCAGGGGGCCGAGGCCGCGGTGAGCCACCTGGCTTTTACATTAACACCACGATAGCTGTTTGGCTAGAAAGACACAACAACTAACCATAACATCTCTATATTCATGATCAAATTGACACATTTTCTATTCCAGACTCGTGACGGTTATGCAAAGTTAAAGTTAAATCTCTTCCCTCGTAAAATTCCCGAACCTCTGGCTCAGCGCCTATCTCACTCAGAGCAGCTGTCAATCATAACATCTCATCCCTTTTTTATAGCTTCAAATAGCTTATTACTTGTCAGAAAAATTAACACTTGAACATACATCAGGGTAATAAGAGCATCCTAAAATGACCTAAACACAGGCGCTCCTCCGAAAAGATCAATGTAACCATGGTTACACTTGTATTTTAGCCTAAAATACATTTCAAGTGGCTGTGATGGGTCAATGAACTGGCTTTCTGTCCAGACAGTTAAATCACTGTTTGGTTCTAGGCTGTTGTTGGTGCACATTCCTTAAACAAGGAATCTAAACACATGGGTCTGTTGAGGTCAATAAAGACGGGTGAGTGGAGCCTTAATGCACCAATTGAATTATTAGAAGCCAATTCCAGTAAGCTGTTTTCTTACCAGCCTTGACACAAGGCCAGGTGTTTCTCCGGCAGGCCCCAGAGACCCTGATGCTCCTCTGTTCAGCCACTTTATCAAAGAGATGGTGTCTCTAATGCACTGATCAATATGAGCATCAAAGCCTCAGGCATCACATTAACCTCTGGTTCCCTGTAAATAATTCTACCTGTTGTCATATATAAGCAGCAGTCAGTTGAATATTCCCCCTCCCTCTGTGTTGAGCTGTAGTAAATAGCAAATAAATATATGAGGGAAAGTTTGAAGCTGTTTTTGGCTTTGTACTAGAACTGTCAAAGGTAATAATGCATTAATGCAGATTTGTTGCCACTAATTTCTGCAATGCATTAACGAAACTTTTAAAGCTAGAGTGAAGATACTTGCATCAAATGAAACTAGAAAACCTAAAGAATCCAGTGGTACCAACCATGTCATGCTAGCTTGTCGGGAAGGACGTTTAATAATGCTCCAAACTTGTGCTAAATTTTGGCGAGGAAAAACTGCCATGGCCATATAAAAGGGGCCCCATGACCTGTTTGGAATACGGCAGTGTTTTTCCAGTATTGTATATAGCCATGCTTGCATAGAGTAGTATCACATGCAGACGTGTGACTTGGGACACGTGATGTAGATGTTAAGCCCACATCTGCATTTTATGCTGCACATTCACACAGACAGAATGATGAAATAAAGAAAGATCAGCCATACATCTTTCAAGTTTTCTTTCCGTAGATAGATTTGAGTTTGCTCAGCTTTCTTATGCTGAGTACTCAAGAAGCAGCGCTCTCTCTTTTTCAGATTCACCTGAACACAGCCTGGCTCATTCAACATCTTTCCTAATATTTCCCCCTCTGCTTTCTGCCTTCACTTGATTTTTCCTCCTCTTTTAGTACACCAGCTGTGGAATATTTTACAGCTGCCGTCATTACTGTCTCAAGCCTGTTCCTCGACTGTTTTCTGTACTAATTTGATTTATCAAATAGGGTTAACAAAATAACTCTGACATAGACTTCTCACTGTATCACAGACGGCAGACCTGCATTGAGATTTATTGTTTTTCATAAGAAAACTCATATTTTTGTTGGGTAACAAAGATATTGGTGCTGTTTCTGATCAACTTAACAGTGCCACAGTAGAATATATTTTTATGTATATAGGGGTAGGGCAAGATGTTTTCTTTTAGGATTATGTTGTTTATTAATGTTGTTGCTATTATATTATATTAATGTACAGTTTTGTGTTTTAATGTATTGTGTAAAAATTGTCTGTTGACAGTTTGAAGGCAGGAAATACTGTGAACATGACTTCCAGATGCTGTTCGCTCCCTGCTGCCATCAGTGTGGTGAGTACAGGAGGTGCAGTAACAGAGATCAAACACCGTTCATCCTCTTTCTTTACCTGACACCACCTGTTCAGGTTCATGCAGGGGTGGTGCTCGGAGTGTATGCCCTTTAAAAAATATCCATGAACAAGTTCTCCGTAATCTTCTGTTCTTCTCTAAGGCGAGTTCATCATTGGCCGCGTGATCAAGGCTATGAACAACAGTTGGCATCCAGACTGCTTCTGCTGTGATATCTGCCAGGCTGTGCTCGCTGATGTTGGATTTGTTAAGAACGCTGGAAGGTGAGTTCCTCTACAACCAGTTGGCATTGTTCCACTGGTAATAGTTGTTTATCAATTTGCTGTATGTGTGCAAGACAGGATTGTGTTTTCTATAGTGCTGTTTTATCTGGTGCTGGTGTTTCTACAACCTCTATACAGATATAATAATGAGGTTGAGTCTAGGTGGAGAGAGCTAGAAGTGTGGGGCTAGGTAACAGGATCTCTGGTGTTGCTGATTAGCTCAGAGGGTTGACAGACACTGCTAACTTATTCTACAGTACTTAACATCGTCCATACAATGCAAGGTCTCTGCGGCACTATATTCATTATCATACATGAGTAGTAGAATATATACAGCATAACCTGCACCAGCTCAGTTATTTCTTGTGGATGTCTGTTTGAGTAGTAGCAGCATATACTGTATGTATGTATGAATGCACAACTCTCAAAACATCACAACAAAAAGAGCCACCACCTTGTGGCACTATTTATCATTACAGTTATAACACAACTAGCTGTGAAATTTTTTCAAGCAATCAAGTCAATTTATTTTTGCATAGCCCAAAATCACAAATCACAATTTTCCCTCAGGGAGCTTTACAATCTATACAGGATACGACACCCCTGTGCTTTACAGAACAACCCTTTTATCGGCTAAGGAAAACTCCCCAACAGGGAAAAATGAAAAGTCCAGTCCATCTGTCCAGGATGCAGTAACAACATAATGAAAATACAACATAGACAATCCATATGACAAAAATGAATACATATAATGTGAACATAATTGTGTTAGAAAGTGGATCCAGAATAATGTCAATCAGCCTCCTGGTATTGCTAAACAGTTAGAGCCAGCAACATGACGTCCTCTCCACACCAAATAGATAGAGCCAGTCCAGCATGTCCTCCTCACTCAAGATGTTCTCCTCCCTGACCTCCTTTTTATTGTCCTGCCTCAAAAGTTATGATGAAAAGTGTCAGATGAGGTGTATTATGAGAAAAATATAATGCAGCCTTCTAATCTGAACTGTGCTTCTTAAGTTTGAATGACTGTCACCCTGAAAAACTGAAAAAACAAAATTTTTATTGTGATTACATAAATGCAATTTATGATGCTGTTAAGTTGCTGCTAGACTGTCTCGTTAATACAGGTACGTGTCTCCCTTTGTGTGCAGCAAGTTTTTGACTGCAGTGAAAACATTTTGGATGGCTATTTTGGACAGAAATTGGCCTAAATTGGCTGAAATTGGTCTGGGTTTAAACAGAATTAATAGACATACAAAAAAAACCCTGCACAGCAGATTTAGAATTTGAATGTCAGGTAAAGCCGTACACTAATCTATCTAAGATCATCATCTATCAATAAAGTGTCAAATCGACTGTCTATCCATCTGCTTTTATATTTTTTGTCATTTTCTCCACTTATCTGTTCCTTTGTCTCCCATCAGGCACCTGTGCCGTCCATGTCACAACCGAGAGAAAGCTCGGGGCCTCGGCAAGTACATCTGTCAGAAGTGTCACGCCATCATTGAGGAGCAGCCTCTCCTGTTCAAGAACGACCCGTACCACCCCGATCACTTCAACTGCAACAACTGCGGGTAAACACGTGCAAACCACACACACACACACACACATACATACACACACACACACACACACACACACACACACACACACACACACACACGAACACAAACAAACCCGTCTAGCTGTGTCAGTCTCACAAATCATTCAGAGCATGAAGGCAGTGGGAGAACTGGATGCTACAGTAGGTGGAGGGTGCAAGCAGCATCAAGGTTGTCAGTAGTCCTGAAAATGCCTCTGACTTACAGATAGAGGTTCTTAAATCCTGCATCAGTCATGATGCCGCCTGATTTCTGCACATTTGATGCTACGATCTAGTGTATTAAATATATCGAGATGCCACATAAACATTTTGTTGTACCTTTAATTAATTAATTCACTGGTGACATTTCCTTAACATGAAAGCTTCATAGATTCAACAAAATAGCTTACAAGTGAATAATCTATGCAGACTTGGAACAAATACAAAACACATGTAGGATTTCAATCTGCCACAACATGATGCACCAACAACTGCTCTCTGCTGGACAAACTGTGTAATTGCAATTGTATGTAGATGGTCGTTGTCTTACCTCATGACATCTTATGTGAAAAAGTCTTTTATTGCATGCAGGCAACAAGCCCACCAGATTTGGTGATGCTGATTTTTAGGTTGTATATTTTCTACATTCATTTTTGTAAAAAAAAAAAAAAACCTCTTTGTTGTTTGTATCAATAACCATCAGCTATTTTACATTTTAAAATGAAAATGCTTATTAGTTTGTCGACAACAACTCAAAACATTTTAGCTCAGTTTATTCACCAAAAAGTCTTTTTTTAAGTTATCTCTCTTAAGTTTGTCAGCTATTTCATTTATTTAGTCGTAGACTTACTCTTGCGCTTTTTTTTTCTTCTAAAAATTTCAGTCAAGTCAAACCAAAAATTATAGTCAAACTTAATCCATATAAGTTTTAATGTCGTCATTATCTGATGAAAAACACAGGTTGAATGATTAAGAATGCCACTTTGCAGCCACTCCGAGTCCTCCCGACTGTGCTCATTAATGATGTGTGGTTCAGTCTCGCCCAACAGTCCATTATGAGAGTGAGGTCGGCCACAAATACGTGTTTATCAGCCACCTGAACCCGACCTGCAAACCACCAACTCTATGTATCACCACAGAACAATTGCCAGGACTGAGGTCTGAGACAAGGACAGAGACATACTGTAATTTACACAGAGAGGGGAGAACAGAAAGTGATGAAAATAAAAAGAGATTTTTTTTTTTCAAGTTTTTATTATTTTTTATGAACTACATTTTTGTCTCTTTTTTTTTATGTTGCATGTTTGTTGTTTAATGAATTCGGCGCCATCGTCTCATCTTAGTCATGGAAAAAAAATGTTGTCACAGTTTTGGAAATTAACACTGGTAACCATGAAACGTGTTTAAGATGGTTCCTGTGGAATGTGTTTACCTAAGTGAAAGCAGAGCTCATCTGGTGTGGTTTACCTCTTTCTGTGCAGTAAGGAGCTGACGGCTGATGCCAGGGAGCTGAAGGGAGAGCTCTACTGTCTGCCCTGCCATGACAAGATGGGCGTCCCCATCTGCGGGGCCTGTAGGAGGCCCATCGAGGGCCGTGTGGTCAATGCCATGGGCAAGCAGTGGCATGTGGAGGTACGATGAAAACAGCCTTGTTCACCTGAAACTTTGGTGATAGAGAAAATGTGAATGTGTTCATTTGTTTGGTATTGTCTGTCAGATTGGTTCCAGATGTATTTACATATTAAATGATGTGTCTTTATTCTGTCTGAAGTGATATTACTCTGTTTTCTGTACATACAGAACTGAACTAAAGTCTCTGAAATAATTCTTTTATGGGTTTGCTGCTAAAATACAATTTACTTGTACATATTTGAGACACTGAAACTAACTTTTCATTAATTTCTCTTCTCTCTTGTTCTTTTTTTATTCATTTCATTCTAATGAGATCACTTAAATATGTGCCGTATGTGTGATTCACACTTTTTCCAGCTTTATCTCAACAGTTCGGTCCAGTGCGCTCCATCTCTGAGCTGTATGCGTTATTCCTCCTTTAACTGTCTTTTCTTTTTTTCTCTCTGGCATCATTACACCACTTTTCATCATTTTCATCACATTTTTTTATGTCTCTTCACACTTCATGGCCAAATTCCTGTCTTCCCTCCTCGACATGTAGCATCATGTGTGCACTGTGTGTGAGCGCCCGTTTCAGGGCCACCCGTTTTTTGAGCGCGGTGGTCGAGCCTATTGTGAGAGACACTTTGACATGGTGAGGGGATTGAGGATTGATTGAGGATTAGCCTGACATTGATTGCTGCCCCATGTCCCACCTCTGCCTGCCTGGCTAGAATCGCCCCGCCTCCATACGAGGGTTACACTAATATACAGTGTCTGTCTGTCCAACACGCTGGTCCAGAGCAGTATCAGGCCAGATTAACCAAAATCTTTTTTTCTTGATGCCAGATCATATTTTTAGTAACACTTTATAATAACCATCATTGGTTATTATACATACATGGTAAAATGATTAAACTTAGTTAATAGTTATTTTACAGTTAACAATGAAATGAAAATGAATAGTGTTTACTTTTCTTATTATTACAAGAATAAAATCATGGGGATAATCTGTTCTCTATTTTAGGTATATTAAAATTGCCAAATATGAAAACATTTGATAGAAAAACAGAAAAAATGGTTAGTAAACCCCCCGTAAAAATCAACTTTGTTTTGGTTTTTAAATTCCTTATTGGTGCAACCACACTCATATATGTATGTCCTCATACACAAACACATGGGGGCTCCACATTCAGTTGTTTATGAGGACATTATTTATCAGAAATAGCTTTATCTTCTGTCATACCTTACCATTAATTCGCTCGCTCTTCTGTCCAGCTTCTCTACTGTCTGTGTACTGCTCAGATAAAGTAACAGGACGTCTGGACTGAACTGATCTGGTTGCGGTCTGACCTGATAGTGATGTCTAAACCAGACCGTGCTGCTGCCTGTGACACGGTCTGAATGTGATAATGTACTGACTGACGGCTGTGCTAACCACGTGTGCTTGGCCGATGGCCGTGGGTTTGTTTGCAGCATTTTGTGTGTGCTAAGTGTGAGAAACCCTTCCTGGGACACCGTCACTACGAGCGCAAGGGCCTGGCCTACTGTGAAACACACTACAACCAGGTAACTCTCAACGGTATCGGGGATATTTATGTTCAACACAACATGATGCTCTATGTTTTGCCTGTTGTGGAACCTCTATTAATTTATTTCTTTATTTATGGGCAGTAAAATCAGCTCAGTATGAAGTGATGATGGGATGACTGATGGGGTGTGGGGGGGTGGGCTGGAGACCACCAGGTCATTTGAGTTGCAGCAATGCTTTTGCAACCCAACTTCCAACTGGAGAAGGAATTTCTTCAGTCTCAAATATTACACATGAATGTGCATCATTTTGGCCAGTTTTAGAGTAGGGTTATGTATTGGCAAGAATCTGGCAATACAATAATAAAAAAAAAAAGAAACAGAAAGTAATCTGGTGATACCATGTGTATCATGATACAGGAGTTACGATTCAGTATGTTAATATAAATTGCGATACAGTAGGCAAGGTGATATATTGCAAAGTTTAAATCTAATTTTAGGAGAAATGTCATAGTATAAATAACATACCACCATGAGCATACAAGCTGAGGAAAGAAAAGTTGTTTTCTTTATGCAATCAGAGCAGTGGGATCTACATATATCCAACATCATAGCACTACTTGGAGAGGGCACATACACTGAGATATTCTTGCATATGAAATAAAAGATTGACTACTACCATTAACTAAAAACTGATAGTGTTTTTGAAAGTTTATACAGTATCACAGTGTATTCAATACTTTCAGTATTTTCTTACACCCCTATTTTACAGTTAATTTTCACTTAATAAGAACAACTGGCAGATATTTGAGAAATAAAATTTAAGAAAGATGTGAGATATTCAGTTAGTTTATGAACACTTCTAGACACTTAAATATAATAATAATAACTAAATAATAAATAAGTACAAGACTGCATACGCTTTTATCAACAAATGATCCCTAGTGTTAGTGTTTTTCCCCAACACAATACAACACAAATGCATCTGTAGCTTGTTTGTCTGCATGTTTATTTTTTTCTAACACAGCATGTTAGATGAGCCATTTAAAAACTGCACTGTGTTGCAGAACTTCATAACTCATAAGACGTGTCACTGTGTTGCTCACTCTCTGTTTCTCTCCCTCCGTCACACTCAGCTGTTTGGAGATGTTTGCTACCACTGCAACCGTGTTATTGAGGGAGACGGTAAGAAAACTTGTTGTGATTGAAAATATATAATGTTTAATGGGTTGAGTGTCACTCATTGTGCTTTGTACTTGTCTCTTATATGACACTGTCAGCTCTTGTCTCTTAGATTTCCCTTGAAAATGAGACTAAACCACATCCATTTGACTTAAGTCATATGTTGGTAATCTGGAACGGTGCCTCATGTGATGGTGTTTCTTTTATTTCTGCCAGTGGTGTCGGCCCTCAACAAGGCCTGGTGTGTCAACTGTTTCGCCTGCTCTACCTGCAACACCAAGCTCACCCTCAAGTAAGTAATACACAAGTCTACGAGACACAGTAACATTAATATGTCGCTGTGGAGTGGGATCAATCCACTCATGTTAACACAGATTATGTACTATTTAGTGTTAGCTATACTTCTGACTGCTACAAATTCACATGTGAATTAGCCAAGCTTGCTCTTCGCTTGTGATTTTTCTCTTTCACAGCTACCCCACATCTGGGACTGTTAGCTGCTGTTAACTGTTTTTCCATCCTGATTTTTTTTCACCTTTCTTTTATAATCCTGTGTCTCTGAGGATTTGTTTCTCCACCTATGCTCCCTTTCATCTTTTCCTTCCCCTGCCCTTTCCAACGTTCTTCTCTCCTCCTCCTACCTTTTCTTTCCTTCTCTTCCCCCTCTCGCCATCCCTCCCTCATCCCTGCTCCGTCAGGGATAAGTTTGTGGAGGTGGATCTGAAGCCGGTGTGTAAGCACTGCTATGAACGCCTGCCGGACGACATGAAACGCCGGCTGGCCAAGCGCGAACGCGACTCGAAAGACAAGAAGAAGAAATTAATACCCATGTGTCTGTGATCCGCTTTTTCTCCTTTCTCCTCACTTCCACTGTTCTTCTTTTGGTCAGTCTCCATCTTTCTTTCTGTTTCTATTCTTTTGTTGTTTCATTGTCATCATATCTCAAACATGCTCCATGCCACTTTTATTCCTCATATCACTGTTATGTTTAGTTCATCCGGCTTTCAAGCCGAATGATGAAAGCAGACTTTTAGTAGGTGAACATGCACAGACATATTTGAGTGACCTAACACTGGAAATGTGTTGCTACATGTCCGAGTCTCAGCCAGAAACACTAGTCAGGATTAACACTAGTAACCTCCGCTATGCAAACAGGCAAATCAGATCAGTCACATGGTGAAGGGAATGCGTTGTTTCCTGGGTCTCCCGGTCTGTCTGGGAATAAAGGGTAAAGCCGTAATTACTTCCGGCAGCTTTCTGGCCCCAGCTGCGAAAGCACTGAGGTCCCACTGGGTGTAACACGTGCCCTGGTCCTGCCAGCGATTATCTGCTTTGGGAGCAAATGTGGAATTAAAGGCAGTTAATACAGAAAACAACCAAAAAACCCTCATAGAGCACATTGTACATCTGCCAAGGCTTCACAATGCTCTAAATGTGTTATTTTAATCATTAAAAATGTTTCGAATTGTTTAATCTGTACACAGGGTCAGGACCCACAGGTGGGTCATAGCCGAGATTTAACTAGGGTGCCCAAATAAATTTTGACAGTTTCTCCCAGGCTAACATTTATATCTGCAGTACATCTTTGAGCCACATGAGGGAGCCTGAACATTCATACTGTTCTGATAATTGTAGCCTATTATAACACTGAATCTGATATAAAAGGCTAGTGTACGCTTGTTTTACTGATGAGAGGGAAAACACAACAGCCTGTTCACTCTGCATAAATGATTTATTTTTACAAAGTGGGTCCCCAGAAAAATAAGTTTGGTAAACACTGATCTAAAACATCTAATCTATAAAATGCTATTTCACAGGAACTATGTGTTATTTAGAAAGATTTTACAACACACTGTATATAAAAACGCCAAGGACAGAGTTCAGTATGACTATTGGTGCCTTTGAATGAAACTTGTGAGCTTGTGTTTACAACATGGGAAGTCGTGTGCACAATATGTTTGACATACAAGTGGTTAAGTTGTGAGAACACCGCTGCTAAGCAACGGCAATATTCACATTATGGTCGATGCCACAGAGGCTAACAATTTAGCAAGCTAGCAAGCGTGTAAAATAATGAAGGAAATGCAAAAGCATAATGACAGACGAGAAAGATGAGGGAATATCAACATTTTCCTCAGCCATATTATAAAATTATGAAGAAAAACAATATATGACTAAAATTACAATTATTCACTTATTATGTACTGAAAAATTAACTTCCATGGCCTCCGCCATTTCTGAAAAACATCCAGAAACTTTCCATTTACAAGGCCATAAATACCACGAGAAGGAGGCGTTCGTATGGACTAATATGGATAAACAGAGTCCCATTTGGAGGCACCAGAGTCACTGGTTCCATTACAATCATTTGGTGATGAAAAATAATAAATACCTGAAAATTCCCATCCACAATATTCATTTCTTTCATCATTTTTAACTGCAGAGTTTTTTTTTTCTCATAATACACACACATCAACATTTCAGTTTATGTGCTGTTGCAGTAGTCTTATGTAAGGATATGAAATGTATGATTGTCGGTGCTCTAGAGTGTTTATACAAACCAGGAAATTACTGAACCATGTTTCATGCTAGTAGACATATCACTGACACAGATGACCTCTAACATCCAAACTGTAACAGTGGCTGTAACTCTCTCTCCCACAGGAACAAGTTTGTGGAGTTTGACATGAAGCCGGTGTGTAAGAAGTGCTACGAGAAGTTCCCTCTGGAGCTGAAGAAGAGGCTGAAGAAGCTGTCGGAAACCGTTGCCCGGAAGTAAACACCACACAGCGGAGCAGCCGAGGGAGGGAGAAATAGATGAGACTCTGAGTAGTCGCATTTCCAGACAATCGTATGAGATATCATTTGTGTGTTTTTATATAATTGGTATGTTACATTTAGGTTCAGCTTTTTCAGTTACAGAGGATCGCTTCATGAGTCAGTCAGTAGCTTTAAAACTAACAGTGCCTTTTCTTCAAACACTGCACATTTCTCACACGCTTGCCTTATTTCACTATATGTATTCAACGTTAACACAGGTGATGATGGTCCTGTATTTCAAAATGAGCATTAAGAGAAACATGAGAATGATAAAGTGCGGGTTGACCGGCAGTTCATCTACTTGTCAGCTCGTCTCATGATGCCTCGCCACGTGTCCTCTGTTTCACTTACTGAAACTCTTGTTTAATAAACAAAACCCAAAGAAAGTTGAGCAAAATGCAGTTAATGTACTGTATATATAGTTCCTTTTTTTTCCTCCAACATAAATTATTTAAAGGATTATTATTATTATGGATTATCATGTATTTTCTTTAATTATATGCAAAATAAGTGTGATTAGCTCTATAAAGTTAGAATTTGTTTTTTGTATCTACAGTGTACTGTCACCTCCTTAATGCTACAGTGATGGACTCAGCTGTCGCCTGCAGTATTTGGGATTGCCTTCTTAAGTGCTATGCATTTTAGAGCTGCAACTAAAGATAATTTTCATTGTCGATTAATGTGTTGATTATTAGTTGTTTTGTCTATAAAATGTCAGGAAATGGTGACTAAAGTCGATCAGTGTTTCTCAAAGCCGAAGATGACGTCCTCAAATGTTTGTCCACAATTTAAAGATATTCAGTTTACTGTCACAGAGGAGTAAAGACACCAGAAAATAGTCATATTTAAGAAGCTGGAATCAGAGATTTTTTAACTTTTTTTTAATTACTCAAACTGATAAATCAATTATCAAAATAGTTGCTGTTTAATTTATTCAGCTAATCGTTGCAGCTCTAATACATTTGCATGTGTGAAACAATCTCTGTGAATTGGTTTTCACACTGAGTTACAAGTTTCTGAGGTTCACTTTTACAATCTAATATAATAAAATACAATAGCCAAAATAAAATCCCAAGTTTATACTGTTCAGTTTTTATTTAATCTACTCTCATTTACAGTAAATACATGATGGCAACTGGATATTAGAAACATCATTCAAAGCCCAGTTCAACACCACAACGACAGCTTTAAAACCACCATAGAGATGAAGCAACACCTCTGACACGCTGTCAACCACTACTGAGCATAATAAGCTTCACTGTAACAGGACTTATTGCAGCTGGTAACTGCGTCTTGCAGGATGATATATTGCGGCATGTGCAGAAACCGGATGTGGGAGTAATGTTAGATGTTGGAGAACATGTGTCTCTGCTGTTTGTAATCCAGAGAAAGTGATCCTCTTAGAGAGGTGTACCGACTTCCTCCAGGCTCAGACCCTCTTAGGAAAGCAAGCCAACTGTTGCGAATAGTAATGAATAGTTTCACTTGAGCAGTATTTTATCATATTATGCTTTTACATAGTAGTCATGTAGAAAAACACATTCCACTATTTTATGGAAATACAAAGCCTGTGTTGCTGAGAATTTTACTACCTGTGCCACAACATTTCTCATATGTCATGTAGACGTAGAGCTCCAGCTCCACTAAAATAGTCCAGGGGAAGGTTTTATTTGATATCTTACTACCTGGATGACTGAGATGACTCTACACAGACAGACACTGCTCTTATACTATATGTTATCTTTGCAATGCTTGTCAAGAGACAGTATTTATTCATGTAAACACACCAAAATGCATGTTCGAGACTTGAATAAAAAGCTATTTTTCATCATATCTAAGGCAATCGTCAGTGTCAATGTAATGTCAACTCATCTGAATAAACACTGTATGTCAGTGCTACCAGTGTGCATGCAGTGATGTTTTAAATTTTTATGGTTAAATACACACAATCACACTTACTGTGAATAAATATTTTTAGCAGCTTTGCCTTGATTGTTTTATAAGTAACATATTTGGATTTTCTTGAGCTATGATATCATTTCTTGGATAAACAGCATCCTGAGTAGGTTTTGTGGTGCAACTATAACCCCACTAATGGTGCATAAAGGGCAGATATAGAGGTAATTACAGTTTTTATAACTTAATATTAATCCCACTTGTAGTGACTATTTTTGTGATATTTAAATGTGGTTTTAAATATTTTTAGCAGCTTTTGCTTGATTGTTCTATGCTAAAAGTAGTTGGACTTGCTTGAGCTATGATATTATTTCTTGGATAAATAATAATTTGAGTAGGTGTTGTGGTGAATCCTTATCCCAATTTAAGGTGAATAAAACACATGCAATATAAATATAGAGGTAATAACGGCTTTTATAACACTTAATACACACTCATAGTACTTGTGATCTGTCCCTGATGTATGCGATATGCATAGTTTAATAAAATAGCTTTGTTTAAATCTCTATATATTAAGAAGAAGAAGAAGAAGAAGATAGTCCTTTATTAGTCCCACAAGGGGAAATTCAATTTTTTCACTCTGTTGTTAACTTATACACGGTACATGCAGACCCGAACACACACATGCACAAACATGCAACAATGGAGAGATGTCAGAGTGAGGGGGCTGTTCCTGACAAGCGCCCCGAGCAGTTGGGGGTTTGGTGCCTTGCTCAGGGGCACCTCGGCAGTGCCCAAGAGGTAAACTGGCACCTCTCCAGCTACCAGTTTACACTCAGTTCTTGGTCCATGTCGGGACTTGAACCGGTGACCCTCCGGTTCCCAAGCCAACTCCCTACAGACTGAGCTACTGCCACCCCCACAAACGCACCCACCGTTACACTCATACATTACACTCATACTGAGTTTTATTTGTTGTTATACATATGTGGTTTTAAATATTTTAGCAGCTTTTGTATGATTGTTCTACGCTGAAAGTAACATATTTGGACTTAAGCTATGATATCATTTCTTGATAAATAATGATATGAGTAGGTGTTGTGGTGCAACCCACTTAAGGTGCATAAAGCACATGCAACATGAATACAGAGGTAGTTATGGCTTTTATAACACTGAATACACACTTGTAATGTGTCCCTGATGAAGGCAATATGCATAGTTTAAATAAACAGCTTTGTTTAAACATTGCATTTATTAATGGATTTAAAATTTTCCCTTTTATTGACAATATTCATACATTCTTCCAAAAATATAACCAAATAAGGTTTCATTGGCGATTGTTTATTGTTATATAGAATAATTAGCAGACTATTTGAATAAATCATTACACACCTAATGCAGATAGTATGTGGTCCAGACAGATTGTTCACTCCAGTCAGCCCACCTCTCCTTCAAAATAAAGTGCGTCATTGTGCGTCAAACTGAATACTCGCTTTTCATTGGCTAAGGAGCCTGATTCAAGTGGACGCACGAACCACGTGACCCTCTGCCATTTGACGGTAACGAGACTGCGCAATATCACCATGGGGAGCTAACGTTACGGAGTGACAGTCGAGCCGATATTAATATCACTTTTTATATTGTGTGAATTCCCGGTATTCTATGTACCATAGTCCGCCGTTTTAGAAGTGTTTGTTTTTGGAAGCCATGCGGCGGAGTAAGGCTGAAGTGGACCGTTACGTTTCCACAGTACAGAGTTCATCTCCCTCACTCAAAGAGGTAAGTTGAGCCCCGGCGGCTAACGTTAGCATGCTGCTGCCATCGCCTTAGACTCGCAGCATGTGTCAGCCAGCCGGCACGAGGAATCAACCACAATCAAATGAGCGCTGGTTATACTTTTAATCAAGATGCCGTTTAATCGGTTAGCTTGAATTTTGTGCTCGGTATAGCCAGTGTTTGCTGTCACCGGCTAGCAACGCGAGCGCCAGCTAACCGGCAAGATGACGCCTCGTCGTGTCCTCCCCTTACTGCGAAATTGCGCGGCATGTACAGGGTTGTTACAGCAGCGCTAGCTTATTAGCCGTGCTAGTTAGCCATCAGTCATACAGCTACTTGGAATACTTGTACAACTAGTACTAGTTTTACAGAGCTGGAACAACATGGCTTCAATTCTTCCTGTAACCGGAACATGTCGTTAATGCTACACTAGCTTAGCTGTACGCCAAAGTCTATTCAGAAAACTTACAATTTAGCTTAACTGCCGACTAGATTATCTGTTAACATAAGTTGCTGGACTGGAGCATCGCTAAATTAACGTTAAACTTTAAACATTTAATTATTAATCATTTATGGCAACGTTAATGAAAAGAAAAGGGACTACAGTAACTTCATAGATATAATATTCAGGTTGTTTGACACTGTGGAAATCAGCGCAGTGAATCACAATAAACTACAATAATGACAAAGGAAAGTCCAGAAATCTGTGTTTCTGTTGTGATCTTTGATTTAAAGACAGCAAAGATCAAATGATTGATCGATATCATACGACTGACACAATAGAGAAAAATGATGAGAACCTCATGCTTTAAAAATTTGATTATTTTAAAGTTGGGGTGCTTGCTTTTTATTGAATGTGCAAAGGTATCTTATTCCAGTACCTAGCACCACATAACCTAAAAGTACCCATGTAGGTATTAAACCTTAATAGAAAGTCAACACTAGATCTAGTCAGGTGGGCAAGGAAGGCTAGAAGTACATCATAAGTGGAAATCATCACGTTGCCTGATATGTTGTTCACTTTTACCGTGTGTAACCAGGATAAACATTTTCTAATAATGACTAATAATTATGTTTTCCCTGTGCCTGCTTGCTAATCTAATGAGCAAGATAAATATAGTTAAAACTATTCGAAATACTGTTAGTTCACTCATCTTCAATATTTTCTTTCCACAGAAGCCAGTCAAAGGGTTTTTGTTCGCTAAATTATACTTTGAAGCAAAAGAATATGAACTTGCAAAAAGGTAAGCTTCCTCTTTGTTGACTGTTGTTGAATGTGTTATTGCTTCTCAAGAGGTTTCCATTATATTGACAATAATCTTGCAATTGTCATGCTCTTCCTAGACACGTATCAGAGTATCTCAAAGTCCAGGAGAGGGATCCGAAAGCACACAAGTTCCTTGGACAGCTCTTCGAGAGGGAGGGAGACATCAGCAAGGCAGTAGGATGTTACAAGGTAGGTAGAACCTGCCTTTCACAAAGCCTGCATTTGATGTTATTATAATTGCAGGGTTGGTGGTTGAAATTCTGGCTCCTCCTTTCTGCATGTGAAAAATGTCATTGAGCAAGTTAGATGGCCAGGCCGGTTTGTTATTGCTTGTGCGCCTGGATGGACGAGAGGCGTTCAGGTTAAAAAGTGGAATGTGTCATAAAACACATTTTTGGGGCGGAGTAGCTAGTCTGTAGGGAGTTGGCTTGGGAACCGGAGGGTCACCGGTTCAAGTCCCGACATGGGCCAAAAACTGAGTGTGAACTGGTAGCTGGAGAGGTGCCAGTTTACCTCTTGGGCACTGCCGAGGTGCCCCTGAGCAAGGCACCAAACCCCCAATCGCTCGGGGCGCTTGTCAGGAGCAGCCCCCTCACTCTGACATCTCTCAATTGTTGCATGTATATGGACCTGTTTGTGCATGTGTGTGTATAAGTTAACAGAGTGAAAAAATTGAATTTCCCCTAGCGGGACTAATAAAGGAATATCTTCTTCTTCTTCTTCTTCTTCTTAAACTGGCTCATGTACAGCTCATCTTAATAGTGATCAGATCAGTAGGGGTATGCCCAGTAATTAAGGCCAAGACTTAATTACCATTTCCCTGCACTTGAATTGACTGTGCCGTGTGTTGATTTACTTGATATTTCTTGTTAACTACTGGACAGGATTTTGTCAAATGTAAAATTACTCCAGGTGGTTCATAATTGTCAGCTCATTCTCCGTCCTATTAGCCATCCATTAATAGTTTGGGTGTTTTGAAGTGGGGTTGTTTGAGGTACTTACCCATAGTCAGTGTTTTACCTACAATAGATGGCAGTCGGCACGCCCCCAGTTTGGAGAAGCAGACAGGGTTTACTGCATGGTGGCAAAGCAATGTAGTGCTGTGGACAGGGGCAGCAGTAAAACACATTTTAGACACCTAAAAGAAAGGCCCACCTAAAAAAAAAAAACACATACACTATAGTTACAATATTTTCCGATGGTGAACTGAACCGAAAGGGAAACTTAAATGTAAACTTAACAATCGAGTCTGGGTCCTTTGCAGAGAGCATAGATAAGTTTCACTTTCAATTCAGCTCCCTGTTGCAAAGGGCTGTCTGACGGCAAGATAAAGTGGTGAAAATATACTAAAATATCCTAAACTGATATTGATTTTTTTTTTTTAGGTAGGTTTTTCTTTTAGGTGGATAAAATATGTTTTGCTGCTACCATCAACAGCAGTACATTGCTTTTCTCTCTTGTTTGTACTCCTGTCTGTTTCTCCAAATCAAGGCAGCCAACCTTAAAGTGTGGCTAGACATCTCTAACTTTCATTTCACCTCATCTGACTCTGATAACATCCTTATTCCTAACCTTTCAGTTTCTTTTTTCTTTTGAGTCTACAGACTCCTATTAGGACTGTGTGTCAGCATAAATGTGTCCCTGTCTTTCAGGTTAGCCAAAAAATATTTCAGTATTGCTATTACACCCCATAGAAAATTCACAGAGCTGAAGAAATTCAATGTCAGCAATGTACTAATATGCAGAGACCCATGTGAAAATACAAGGTGCCTGTTTGGATCCAACCAATTTTTTGTGGTACAATGAAAAAGGTAGTACTATACGAGTGGAAATTACACACATTGCTCTGAATGAAGTTGAATTAACTTACAAGCTAATGCAAATTTAAAAACAATCTACAAATTGTGTGTGCTTTCTGTGCTTACTGACAAATTTCCATACAACAAGGGTTTAGATATGTTTCATTCCTTCTTTGATGTCAATTATGTGAATTGTGAAAGTTACAAACACAGATTTGGCTGGAGATGCAGAAGGTAATCCAGCAAAGTGAACATTTAATGCCCCTTAATTCCCTTAAATGGAGTAGCAGTGACAGTTTCTGATAGCTCCATCCATACCTGCATTACCATATTTTAATAAAATAAATTACTTAAAGGCTACTGCATGCATAATTTCAGAAATGATGCTTACTGTAATGATGTTGGTTCCAGTTGATGGGCTAACAAACTATCATCATTGTCCATAACTGATTTTTAAGGTCTCAAGTTAGTATTATTCAGCCCAAAATCACAAATTTGCTTCAGAGGGCTTTGTAGTCTACACAGTGTAAGCAACTCTCCATCATGTTTACTCAATAAACTCATTAGACTTCTCTGTGGTGTAATAGAAATAGACACCCTGCTGATATTTGTTTTTGGAAGAGTATTGCCCTCTGGATAGATCACATGTTTACAGCAGGGTTTTTTTTTTTATAGTAAGCTAAAACTGAAACTAAAATGAAAATAAGCAGTGAAAAATATTGTTAGTAAACTGAAACTAAATAAAAGTTTCTTTATATCCTTCAAGAAAAACTAAAATGAAACTGAACTATATTGCCCGGTTAAAAAATGATAAAATAAAAAAGAATGTAAATTCATTTCAGTTTCAGTTTAGCTGTAATATATCACAGCTGGAAAAGGAGACCATGAATGTCAAATCTCATGACACTGAAGCACAGCAAATGGAGATGACTAAACTAGAATTATATTTTCTGGTTTGAAAACTATTAGTTGAATAAAAATGAATCTAAATTCATTTCAGTGTCAGTTTTTGTTGCTATAATATGTCACCACTGAAAAAAGGAGTTGACATGAATTTCTGTCAAATCTCAACTAAAGAACTGAACAGAAATGACCTTCACATCAGGCACCAAAGTAACGTGAAAGAGGGCTGCACCATTAATTGAAGTGTTAGCTAAATCACAATGTGGCCTACTGCAAAATCACAATATTTTTTAAGGTGAAATATGTGTCAAAATACCATTTTAGATTAAATACAGTTGTGCTGCGGAGTTGTCTTGTCTTTCACATCATGTTCTACAGATTTAAGACTTTTTTCTGTACTGCAAAAATCACACCATAATCATTTTAATGCTTTTCAGTGATAATGAGAATAATGGCGTAGAAATGATCATTTCCCCTGATAATGCAAATCATATCACAATTACAGTATCAGACAGAATGATCACAATTAGATATTTGTTCAAAATCCTGCAGCCCTTGAGTGAAGATTGAACATTATGGGCATTCCTACACAGTTCTCCTACAGCTGTTATAACCTTGAAAAATATAACCTTGAGTAGGCTGTTGTTAAAACTGACACCAGTATGTCTGAACCTCCTGTTTGTTTGTGTGTGTGCAGCGGTCAGTGGACTTGAACCCAGCCCAGAGGGACCTGGTGCTGAAGGTGGCAGAGTTACTGGTCAGTAAGCAGGAATGTGACAGCAGAGCAGAGTTTTGGGTGGAGAAAGCTGACAAGCTGCTGCCTGGAAACCCTGCAGTCTTCAACCTGAAGGTGAGGCACCTTTCATGTCCAGTAAAGCCCCAGACACATCAACTCGACGTCAGAGAGCTAGCAGCGACGAAGGCCGCCTGTTGTCGCTTTTGTTTTGGCCAACAAGTTGCACTCTAACATACCACAAAGACGATGGCCAGTTAGCATGGACGTTCTGCGCCTGCGTGAAATGAAATAACTCTCCCTAGCAGGAGGTGGTGGTAGTAGTCTGTATTTGTAATTCAAAAAAGGAAACTGGAAGACTGAGGACGGCGGCTATACAAGCCGTTGTTATGATACGTAAATGAAATAAAGCAGCATTTGCTGACCATTTTCACATCACTCTCACTCAACAATACATTCCAGATGACCATGTCACTGTACTGAATGATCAGATGAGATGAAGATGAAAAATGAGAAGAGCTTTCTTCTCTTGACTTTACTCGTTTACCTCTAACATACTACCGTCTGCTTGGCGTAAACATTCAGTGCCTCAATAAACTGCTGAAGTCATCTCATGACACTCTTTTTTCTAACTTGTATTCAACTAATGTCTATGCAGGAGCGTTTGCTGAGTCGCCAGGGTCAGCCGGGTTGGAACCGGTTGTTTGACCTCCTCCAGGCCGAGCTGGCGGCGAGGCCAGGCGATGCTCATGTGAATGTGAAGCTGGTTCAGCTGTTCTGTCAGGACGGACGGCTGGATGAAGCCGTGAAGCATTGCCTGGCTGCTGAGAAAAGGGGCATGCTGAGCCACAGCCTGGACTGGTACACTGTGGTTGTGCGCACACTGCAGGTCAGCACAGTATATTTTGATAAGGGTGCATTTTTTTAAAGCTTCTGTGGCGCTCTGTTGTATTTCATATCTATAAATCTAACCTCTTTAACTTCAAAATAATACTAAAACAATGGATGGCCTGTGTTGCAGGAGTATCTAGCTCAGCCCAGCGTCTCCAGTAATGAGAAGATGTGTCGGCGTCTTCAGAGAGAGCTGCTATTGGCCCACTGCAGCCTGCTGAGAATCACACTGTCTGAGAGCAGCATGCAGCCCAGCCTCGATGCACTCACAGGGTAGGTCATGTTACCATCCATGAAATCAGGTTTTACCCAATTAAGCATAAATCTACCACCGCACCAAATTCTGTTCTCAAATTAACACTTTAAAGTTTCTTTAAATATTTATCAGTTGCTTTTTGTTGAATCTACAATTCAAAACGAACATGCATCACTTTTAAAGCTGGTTCGCCTCTTACTCCAGTTATTTACTTTTTCCACAACAGAGGTGAAGAACTCCAGGAACAAATGCCAGGAATTGAGTTTTCATTAAAAATATGACTGGTGTGTTAGCTGCATGTCAAATTAATCAGAGCACACAAGGCCAAATTGCCTCTTAAATTACTATGTGACTGGTTGCTGACAATGTCGCACTTATAAGGCTGTTTTTTAAACAGAGTCTGGCACCGTGCTTGTTCCACGTAAAACACACATTAGGGGCTATATGACATCACTTCCAGCAAATTTAACAGAGAACAATGAGGGCAAAACAGCATCACTGATCTATTTTAACCAGATATTCTCGTCAAGCTCTGCTAAAAACACAGAATCTGTCAGTACTCTAGTCTGTTTGTTACCGATACTGCCAACATTATCTTCACTTCAACTGTCTGTCCTCTGCTCCTTGTCTGTGTTGAGAGGCGTAGACCCACATGGTGATGCATCGTGTGAAATTTTATCAGCGGCACTTATAATTTGCTGCAGCAGAATGAATGTAGGGAAAACACTTTAACTGTTGAACATGAACATGTACATTAACACTGTTTGTGTGTAGTTTCGACCAAGCTATGCAGACGCTTAGCAGCACCGCTGGCCGCCACACAGACGACCTTTGTGAGGTGTTTGTGGAGATGAGAGGTCACCTCTACCTGCATGCTGCCACGCTGCTGTTGAAGCTGGTTCAGGATCACCAACAGACCTGGAGGGCTGTCATTGACCTGGCTGCACTCTGCTACTTGCTGGCATACCAGGTACTGACTCACCAACCAGCCTGTCAGCAGTGAGGTTGACCAGATACGTCAACAAATCTTTTGGTTAATGCTGATTCTCTTTAAGATGTTATAGCAGAAAAATATACACTGATTGTGTTATTATCTTTTCTTTATTTTATTTTGATTGATTTACTTTGCTTTTATATAATTATAACCATATATTTAAAAGATGCTAATGTGGTACCTTAGTTTTTTAAAGACAACAAACAGCTTGAAATAAGTCTTCTCTTAAAGCAGCTGTTGCAAAAGGGGGATTGTCTTATAATCAAGCTGTTGTTCATTCAACAAAATTACCTTTGTTTGCCTTGTCAAGTCCCTCGCTCTTTGCATTTATACAAACTCTGGATGCCATGGTGAGGGTTTTCCCACCAGTTAATAAACTTGTAACAACATTGATGTGTCCAGTTACACCAGACATTTTACAAGAAAAGATGATGCTCAGTATCTGTAGATGGCTTACTTTGGATGTTTAAGGATGATTGCTGTGTCTGACCTCTCCGGTCAAGCTTTCACTGCGGGGATGCAGGTTCCCAACTGGTGGCTGTGATCACACTGTCCTCCACACGGCGACTGCCTCATTAAAGTTGCGGGTCCCTTATAGCATTGGGTTTAAGTCCAAGATATTGCCAAATAGGTTCTTTTCCTTTTCGCTGAGACACCAATTCCTCCACCATCATCTTGTCTGTTAACTGTCTGTACTCATTTTCACTTCATAGTTGTAATGTCCATCATCTGACTATGTACTGAGAGGATGCTTAGTATTTTATAATTTTTTAAAATTTGCTGGACAAGCAGTGTTATCAGTGTATGCCCGAACACTGTGTAACACCAACTACTGTGGCAAGCCTCCTACAAATGTCCTCAGGATCTAACAATGCTGTGGCCTGAAGATGGATAATAAAAGCTGAACTTTAAAACAATTGACACCTGGACAGGTTCTGCAGTCTTCATTTAGTTGTTGTTTCCTTTTACACACTTTATGCACCAATTTGTTTTGTTTGCCCTTCCACCAGGTCCCCAGACCAAAGGCTAAAGTGACCAAAAGAGATCAGTCAGCCCCACAGCTTCTGGAGCTGCTGGCCAACGACAGACAGAGTCAGGCCGGCCACATGTTGCTAAATCTGAGCACTGATTCATCCACCTTGATCAGAGAGGTATGTCCATGTGTTATGATTCAGCTTAGTTAACACTCTTAGATTTTTTTTTAAGCTGGAATGAAATGTACAACCCAGAAAGGCAATGTAATACGTTGATTTGATTAATTTAAGTAAGGTGCATGTGTAAAATATGACTTGAGATTTTACACTACAGTTACATACCACTGTCACAACCATGAGCGATACTATTGCTTCATCTTTACAGTCTAACACTAACATTACTAATTTCTGCATCGTATCAGACATAGACAGCACTAATAAACTGATTTCATTTATTCTTTAGAAACAGACACAACTTTCTGCTCTCTCTGCATAGGTGGTGGAGGCGTTTGGGAACCGTAGTGGTCAGGACTCTCTGTTTGAACTCCTGTTTGGGCCACAGGCCTCCACTGGATCTTCCTTTATTGCCAATGATGACATTCGTTCCATTAACACCACGGGTCCAGAGCTCTCTCAGCTCGCCAAATGGGACGCTGGTATGAAACCAATAATCTGCCTGAATGCTAAAGTAGCCTGAAGATCTCTTCAGTTTTGTACTGTTTTATTTTCAACATTTATTTGTTTTTAGTCAGTGTGTATTAATTTCATTGTCAATTATATGTGTAATTCCACAAAGTAAATCATTTGTAGGCAGAAATTAAAATGGGTGCTTGAAGAGCACTTTATTTACATTAAGTCACAATGATCTTTCACATCGACCAGAGCTGCAATGATTAATCTATTAGTTATCAACTAAATTTTTAAAGAAAAAAATAGTCAAAATTCTCTGATTTCAGCTTCATAAATGTGAGTAGTTTCTGGTTTCTTTACTCCTGTATGACAGTAAACTGAATACCTTTGAGCTGTGCACAAAACAAGACATTTGAGGACGTCATCTTGAGTTTTGGAAAACACTGATCGACATTTTTTCACGATTATCTGACATTTTATAGACCAAACAACTTCATCATCAGTCAGTCGAGAAAATCATCAACAGACTAATCAACAATGAAATTAATCGTTTCGTTCGTTCGTTGAATATTCATTCATATACATTACGTTAATGTAAAAGGTGTTGTGGTCTACAGAGTGTTTACTCTGAGGAGCTAATAATATGTAAATAACACAGTAGTCCTCAGCACTGACTGTATCTTCTACATACAAGCAGCTGTTTTGACTTTTTAAGAACTCCTACACTGTAATAAGTCTAATGCCTCCTTGGCAGGCTCCATCCTGCTGCATGCTGGTGACCTACAACATCTAAGCTGGTTGGGGCTCCAGTGGACCCTCCTGGCCCAAAGACCAGCCCTGCGGGACTGGCTACAGCAGCTCTTTCCCAGACTTACTCTGGAAACCTCCAAACTGGACACCAACGCACCAGAGTCCATCTGCTTGCTCGACCTGGAGGTAGGTGGAACCATGTGGGCAGAAGATGAAGCTGTGCAGGGGTTTAGTTTAGACATAGTTTTTCACTCATATATAGCATATATTTAACATGAAAGAATATGCAATGATGCATCTGAAGGTGTGAAATAACAGGAAAGTGTATTTATGCAATTAAAATACACAAAAATGTATACAATATACAGTATATACTCAGTAGACAGAACTTAAGTCTCATTAATCCTGTTTTTAGCAATAGGAGTACAGCTTTCAAAAACTCATAATGAAGTAGTAGTAGCAATATAGTAAGATGTTTTATGTCGCTGTTTTACATGTTTCATGCCACAGCTAAGCAGAACATTTTCAAGTATTTTTAACATGTCTGCAATGACACAACTTCTTTTGTGGAAAGAAGCTATAGTATATTATTGTATGCTCTTTTGTGTAGAGTGTATTGAGACATTACTTACAAATGATTATGCATAGCTGTCTAAAATGTATACATAAATGCAAAATGCCCCTGAAATTGTATTTGATAGGCCAACTTTACATGTGTAAATAACTGTACTGAACAGTACTGATAAATTGCACTTTGTTATTGACCATTTCTACCAAAATGTAAAACTGTCTGGTTTTCTCCATCCAGGTGTTTTTATATGGTGTGGTGTTCTGTAGCCACTGTCAGCTCCAGGAGACGGCGAAGATAAGCAGCGGTGTGAACCAGCAACAGCAGCTCTATGAGCCTCGCTGCCTCCCCCTTCCCCTCCTTCGCCTCCTGACCACTGACAGACAGAGGGAATGGTGGGACGCCATCTACAGCCTCATTCACAAACGAGCAGCGTGAGTAATACTAGGGTTACAGAATATACAGTATATTACCAGAATATAAGGTGTTAAACGATTACATCAACCAGTTAGTTTTGTACATGTTAACGATGTTTTAAACACCTTGTAACTTGAATTATTTCATGGTAGGCTAAACAGTGGAATAGATTCTGGTGGCTATTCCTAACTTCAACCCAGTCTTAGGTATTCAGTTATTGAGACGGCACATGAAACAAGTGCATTATTCACATATGGAATCATTTTTTATTCTGGATGTCAGTGAAATCTCAGGGAAATCATAGCAAATAAGAAAGAACTCTTCTACCGTTTCCAAACTTGATGACAACATGATTAAACATTGAACCTATTTGCACCAGTATCAGTGTTAACATTGACATAACATTGCATTTTCACAAGAGCAGTTGAGTGCCTTCAAATCTGCCTGCTTCACTTACTTTTTGTGACATGAACAGGCCAAACAGAGCACTTTCTCATTTAGTGTACATATGTGATATGTCCTAGTATTCAGTTTTTTGTTGAATCCTTGTTGTGTGTCTCCTTGTAGTCCTGGCATGTCAGCCAAACTACGGATGATTGTGCAGCATGGATTGAGCACTTTGAGGGCCGGAGAGAAACACGGGCTACAACCAGCACTGGCCATCCACTGGGCACAGTGTCTCAGCCAGACGGTACATACATACACAGTCACATACATGCACAGCTGACACAAACTCAGCGAGGTGCCAGGTAAATAAAAGAGAGGATGGACTGCTGGTCTCGCAGATGGAGATTTATGATACTGATACAGTTGTTCAAGTGTACTTTAAAGTATGCCAAATTCAGATTCACTCAAAACACTGTAAGGTTGCTTGATTATGGCAAAAATCAGAATCACAATTATTTTGGTTAATATTGAGATCGTGATTATTTAACAAAATTACTCATTGTCTTGGAAACATCATACATTTAGAAGTGGCCTACATTTAAATTGAAATCCATCAATCTGGTGCACCTTGAGGGCAAAATTAAGGGGCAAGATCTATAAAGAACTTTGTGCTCTAATAAGCAGTTTAATCATAAACACTTTGGTTGTAGAGACATAAATGGTGATGACATGGCATAAAAGTCACACCCACAAAACACAGTAAACGAGACAGGGTCCATGTT
Source organism: Pterois miles (assembly GCA_947000775.1). NCBI lineage: Eukaryota > Metazoa > Chordata > Actinopteri > Perciformes > Scorpaenidae > Pterois > Pterois miles. The sequence continues at coordinate 19,153,103 of CAMQGK010000637.1, forward strand.
TCCAGACGGGTCGGAGGGTTGCCGACATCGCCACACTGAGGACAGTCCACCCTGGTTGACAGTTGTGCTGGGAGCTCTATCACTCCCTGCAGGGACAGAGAGCACTGAGTGACGAGATTCGGGTGAGCAGTGCTGTAAAGTCTCATCTTCACCCAGGCCTTTCCAAGCAGACTTAGAGCCGGTCGCAGCGCACCACCATGGAGGAATTATGCCCAGCAAGAGATAGTCCTCCCCAAAGACAAAACAAGAGCGTCACTGCGAAATGGAATGAGGCACAATAATCATTTTATATTGATTCATAATCATTGGAAGCCAAAATTGCAAATTAAATTGGATTAATTGCACAGCCCTGAAGCACTGTACTTGTTAAGTAAAATTAGGATTAAGCTAAAGTACATCAATTCTTGCTTTGCCATAATGTGGTGTTACAGCTACTGTATAATGTTTTGATGATCCTAGGTTCTTGGCTAATGTGCAACAGAATAAAAACAACATACTGTACAACTGTTGCAGCATAAAGGCAAATCACAATAAGGTGTAGAGATGGACAGCTGTATGTGCTGCATGAACATCAGTATGAGTATATCAATATGATGAACTTCCTTCATTTAAGCTTTACTAAGATATGTCTGCAAGAAAGGAGTCCAGATCTGTTGTGGGTAGCAGCCGTGCACACACAGACCAGAGAAACGTTTCATGGATACCTCAGTACCTTGCCAGATAACTGCACAGACACACATGCCTTTCCACCTGCTCCTTTCGATTGCTTACCCTACACATGTGATCAAGATGAAGATGTCCAAACAGCAACATGTGCTGCTTCTCTTACTGAGTCCATTTGTTTCATGGTAACAACTGGAGAAACTACTTGTGTCAAAAGTGAATGAAGTGTTTGTTTTACTTTGTTAATGTCTTGGCTGCATTAAGCTAATATGGCAGGTTTACCTTCTCTCCTTGATGCGCAGCAATTTGTTATGTTTAAAAATCCAGGGTGATGGCGTGAACTCGTACTACGACCAGAAAGAGTACATCGGCCGCAGTGTCCACTACTGGAAAGTTATACTTCCTCTGTTGGAGAAGATCAAAAACAGACGCAGCATACCAGAACCACTTGACCCCCTCTTCATACACTTTCCCTCCAAAGATATTCAGGTTAATGCTCTTGACATGTTTTTCTTTTATTGTATGAAAGTTTGGATAGAAGTGGTAATGGTTGGACGCTCCTTGTGTGCTGAGGCAGCACAAATATACTGTATGCACTTATGATACTGTCGGGTGTTTACAATGAAGAATTTGCCAAATGACAGTGACAAGGTGTACTAGGTTGGCTTACATATTGTATGTGTGCATCTCCATGTTACTTTTCAGATTTCTTCTGTGAAGGGCCATGAAGAGGAAGCCAAGATAGCATATTCGGTTCTCCTTGACATTGAAGGCAAAACAGAGGAGGCCATCGCTACCTTGGAAACCATCAATAACATGTCATCCATCTGGCATTTGGCACAGGTAAGTCATATGTTCCTCTTACATTATCTGAATTAAACAGTGGTTGTCTATGTTTCAGATGAAAGAACCAGTTTACTCCTGACCCCCATTCATGGCAGCTAGTGGTCCAACAGTTCCTTATAAAGCAGAAATAGTGCATTGCTAATAATAATTAGCCGATAACTTCTTCAGAATATGTAACAAACACTGTGGAAGTTTAGGTGTAATCAGCATGTATTGCCATAGGTCTTGGGAGCTTATCGGTGAAGTAATATAATCAAAGATGTTCATTGCCCGTACACAAAAGGCACTCAACCACCTCTGCTCTGTCTGACAGTATGGTGTTTGTTTTTTCACAGCATCTTCCAGTCTTTGCTGCCTTAGTACAGATGTCTAACTGGAACAACTCCCTAACACAAAAAATCTACAATTTCCTCAAAATTCACCATTCAATATCTGATCGATATCTGTTCATCTCTAATGTGGATGCTAGTACTTCTGTCACCTGTACATGTCTTTGCTATTTGTTTTTTATAATGGGCTCTGTTTCCGTGGCAGATCTACCAGCGGCTATCAGAGGAGGCCAGCAATGGGGTTGAGGAGACCCAAGACAGGTGCATCACTTTTCTGAGAAAGTTTAGGACCTACCTGTCCAAGATCTACAATGCTAATGCAGATGACATTGAGAGGGTATGTCCCATTTGTTTTTATTTTGTTTTTATTTTCATTATGTTTTCGGATTCTCTGTCCGTACCATTCTTGTGAATGTCATATCTCAGAAACACTTCAAATGTGGCACGTATATCCACTTGAACTCAACGTATAAGCATTTGATTATCATATGTCAAGGTCATTGTGACCTCACATTTTTGGCCATAACTCAAGAATTCATATGCTAATTATGACAATTTTACATAACTGTCTAATAGGATAAAATGATGAAGTGATGACATTTTGGAAAACTTCAACTTGACTGATTGGTGGAAGCATACAACTGCAAGGCGGTAATAGTAGTTACTTGTTATTATGAACAACTCTGCAGCTGTGTAACCATTTATTATGTGTGTCCCAGCTGCCTGTTTCCATGGAGGAAGTTGTGGACCTCCTGAATGATGTGAACCAGCAGTTGGGCGAGAGTGTGGAGGCAATGGATGGAGAGGAGGAGAAGGAGGAGGAGGGCCGAAGAGGACCAGCCCACTCCAGCCCTGCTCACCCCATAGAAACGTCTACTACCATATCCCACATAAAGTTTTCCACTCCCTCTCCTAAAAAAAGCATCATCTCTCCTTCCAAAAGACACCTGGTAGGTTCAGGTTATTGGTTCTCATTCAAAAAAACCATCAGAGATGTTTTCATTGCGTCTGTATATTAAATGTTTTCTTGTATGTATCACAGCAATGTCATTTCCCAACACAAATTAGAGACTTAATGTCCTTCCCCTATCATTCAGATTTCTCCTAAGACACCACCTCATTGGGTGGAGGACCAGAAAAGTCTCCTCCAGATGCTGTGTCAACAAGTTGAAGCCCTCAAGGTCAGTATGAGAGATTACTGTATATTACAGATTATACCTTTTTTATTGCACACAGTTTCACAACCCCCTGCAACCCCTGTTTTTTGCGTTGTAAAATTACAGGATTTTTCAATAGAGTCTGTAGTCTCCTTTTCAGTAGAGGCTTTGGTGAGAGCATAGTTAGATAAAACAGTGTCAGTTCCCCATTGGAAAGGGCTGTCTGAGGACAAGGTAAAGTTTAAAAAAGGTAATGGAGGAAGTGTTTGAGTTTACAGCAGTAAGCAGATTAGATTTACTCACGTGTGCAATACAGGTCAATTTCAAACACAGGTCTCTAATAGCCTGTTTCAAGTAAAGGTCTGTTTCTAACTGCAGCATAAGAATGACTCAGTATATGATGTTTGTATTACACATATTCCTCTTTTAGTGTGAATTTAATATTTTGTAAAGATGTCACATTGAGTCACTTGTCATTATGCTTCTTGTTTTGCAGAATGAGGTTCACGACCTGAGACACAACTCTTCAGGAAACGCAGGCTCCCCTCATCACAAGATGTATGGGGAGAGCTACGGGGCCGAGGGCCTACAGGAGCCGTTTACCCCTGTCCAGTCCTACCATGGAGCCCCACTAACAGGTCAGCACACTACATAGTACTAAAACATTTCTAAATTTATAGTTCCATACTTTTGACTACAAGTATTGGACATAAATAGTTTGTAATATTAATGCAATCTTTATATATTTCTGTCTTTAAGTTGCCACCACAGCTCCCTCAGTGTATTACAACCAGTCTCCAGCTTATAACTCTCAGTATCTCCTGCGCACAGCAACAAATGTAACCCCCACTAAGGTAATTATCACTGTTGACCACTAGTTCACATTAATAATTGTTCAGAGCATACTGAATGATATTTGATTGTTTTTTTTTCTCTCTCTCTCTTCACACAGGGCCCAATGTATAGTATGAACCGTATGCCACCTCAGCAGCATATGTATGCCTACCAACAGCCCACTCACACTCCTCCATTGCAGACAGCCCCAGCCTGCATTTATCCTCCTCAAGAACAGGTCTTTGGTACCCCTCTTCGGTTTGACTCACCAGCCACGAGCCTTCTTTCCCCATATAGTGAAGAATATTATGGGCAGAGTGTAACCCAACAGACCACTAACCCTCCCCTACCTGAGCCTGGCTACTTCACCAAGCCATCTGTAGTCCCCGTTCAGCCACCAAAGAGCATTGAGGGGAAGCCTATGGACTTTGGGAAGCTCTCCTTCAGTCAGCAGGCACCTGCTGAAGTCCCCAAAGTGCCTAGTTTTGGAGCAGGGGTGGTTGCCCAGTCAACGCCTTCAGCTGCTTTTAAATTCAACTCCAACTTTAAATCCAACGATGGAGATTTCACTTTCCCTGCTTCCCAGGCCAAGCACAGTGAAAGTCTACTTGGTCTTCTTACGTCAGACATTCCTACTAAAATAGATACTGTCCCAGAGAAGCCTCCAGCCCAGGAGCAGCCTCCCAGCCAAACTGGCATCTTCACCTTTGGCAATAAAAATGTTACTGGCTTCTCTTTTACAGATTCAACACAGAGCACAGGCACTGGAAGTCTTTTTGGAAAGGTGGAGCAGCCATTTACATTTGGGAATGTCAATAAGCCAGTGTTTGGGATTACCACGCCTGCAGCTGAAGAGGAAAGGGCAGCGGAGAGTGACAACGACAGCACTCATGTTGAGGAGGATGAAGATGGCCCTCACTTTGAACCCATTGTACCCCTTCCTGATAAAGTAGATGTGAAAACAGGTGAGGAGGAGGAGGAGGAAATGTTTTGCAACAGGGCAAAGTTGTATCGATTTGACACAGACACAAAAGAGTGGAAGGAGCGGGGCATTGGCAATGTGAAAATCCTCAAACACAGCGCTAAAGGGAAGGTCCGCCTCTTAATGAGAAGAGAACAGGTCCTTAAGATCTGTGCAAACCACTACATCAATGCTGATATGCTACTGAAACCGAATGCTGGCTCTGACAAATCCTGGGTCTGGAATGCCATTGATTATGCCGATGAAGAGCCTAAGCCTGAACAGCTGGCCATCCGCTTCAAAACAGCAGATGAGGCATCACTTTTCAAAGCTAAGTTTGAGGAAGCCCAGAAAATCGTGCTCAAATCATCAGAAAAGCATGTTCAACAGGAAAAGAAAAAGGAAAGCGTAAAAGCTTCTGATTCACTGGCAGCCCAGTTTGCACTAAAAGAAGGGGAATGGGACTGCTCTGTGTGCTGTGTAAGAAATAAACCCACAGATATACGGTGTGTTGCTTGTCAAAGTACCAATCCCAATTCTTCATCCAAGCCAGACATTCAGGCTGCTAGTGAAACCAAAGCCAGTCCTTTTACTTTCAAATTTGGGACTGATTCATCAAAACCCAGTAGTTCTGGCTCTACATTTACTGGATTTGGTGCTTTTGGGGCATCTATACCCTCCTCATTTACATTTGGCACCAGCACCTCAAAACCTGCTGACACAGTAACCAGTGCATTTGGTTCTTCCTTGTTTGGTTCTGCCTCGTTTGGTTCTGCCGTTGGGGCTCAGTTTGGCAAGAAGCCAGGGCAGTGGGACTGTGATGTATGTGAAGTAAGAAATGAGGCCTCTGCAAACAGTTGTGTTTCTTGTAAAGCTCTTAAGGCCTCACCTAAAACAACTGATACATCACAAACGGTACCAGCTGCAGATACACCCTCTATATCTGCTGTTGGGTTTGATGCTCAGTTTAGCAAGAAGCCCGGGCAGTGGGACTGTGACGTATGCGAAGTAAGAAATGAAGCCTCTGCAAACAATTGTGTCGCCTGTAAAACCCCCAATCCTGCTGCTAAATCAACTGAAGGGGCTCCAGTAGCATCAAATCTGCCACTAGTGTCAGGATTTGGGGGTGATTTGGCAACAAAGGATGGGCAGTGGGACTGCAGTACCGGTCTGGTCAGAAATGATGCATCAGCTGCTGAACGTGCGTCCTGCCATTCCCCACATGCCACTCCCTCTTTAGCAGCCATGTTTGCCAAGAAGGATGGGGAATGGGATTGTGACACTTGTCTGGTGATAAACGATGCCTCTGCCAGTAAGTGCATGGCCTGTCAGACACCAAATCCCAACGCTAAAAGCACAACCAGCACTGCTCCGTTGGCCTCCACATTTAGCTTTACGTTTGGAAGCAAGAGTTCATCAAGCCAGCCTGCTGGAACTGGATTTACAATGCCGTTTGAAACTGGTAGCACTTTTCAGTTTGGTCAAAACAAAGAGAAAAGCTCAGCTGCTTCTTTTAAGTTTGAAGCTCCTCAGTCTGGATCTAGTACCACAAGTGCTTCAGGCTTCTCTTTCACAATGCCCGTTCCATCTGGTGGCTTCAAGTTTGGCATTCAGGACTCTGCACAAGAAACTCCCTCAACTGATGATCAGCCACCTCCATCAGTGTCAGCCTCCAGTTTTCTGAAAAGCATAGCTGACAAACACAAGGAGAAAGAAAATGTGTCTACACCCTCAGTGGGTCAAACAGAGCAAGATCAAAACCCATTAATTTCTGGAAAAGCCAGTACATTCAGTTTTGCAGATTTGGCAAACTCTTCCGGAGGAGACTTCCAGTTTGGCCAGAGCGACCCCAATTTTAAAGGTTTCTCTGGCGCTGGTCAGCAGGTGTTCTCAACCCCGACCAAGACAGATGCCACAAATGAGCTGGAAGACGATGACATGTATAAAACAGAGGAAAATGACGATATCCAGTTTGAGCCAGTGGTCCAGATGCCTGATAGGGTGGATGTGGTGACGGGGGAGGAGGATGAACAGGTTCTTTACTCTCAGCGTCTCAAACTGTTCAGATTTGATTTGGACTCCAGTCAGTGGAAAGAGCGTGGTGTAGGAATCCTTAAATTCCTGAAAAACAACTCTAACGGGAGGCTAAGGGTGTTGATGAGAAGAGAGCAAGTTCTGAAGGTGTGCGCCAACCATTGGATCACCACCACCATGAACCTTAAACCCCTGGCAGGCTCAGACAAAGCATGGATTTGGTTGGCCAATGACTTCTCTGACGGGGATGCTAAACTTGAACAGTTGGCTGCCAAGTTTAAAAGCCCAGAGCTTGCTAGAGAGTTTAAGGAGAAGTTTGAAGAGTGTCAGAGACTTCTCTTGGACATCCCCCTACAAACCCCCCACAAGCTTGTTGACTCAGGCAGAACAGCACGCCTCATTCAGAAAGCAGAGGAGATGAAGTCTGGTTTAAAGGACCTGAAATCCTTTTTAACAGACGAGAAAACAAAGATCAAAGATGATGACAGCCAGGGAGATGTTACAGCATCCAGTAATGTTTCAAACCTTGTAATTAAGGCCCATGGGGAAACCACCGGCCCCACCTTGGAGTGGGATAACTACGACTTAAGAGAAGAGGCTTTAGATGATACTGCCGACTCATCAATCTATACTACTCCTGTTTCCAGCAGCCCCCTGAGGAAGAACCTTTTCCGCTTTGGTGAATCCACTGGTGGATTCAGCTTCAGCTTCCAACCTGGCATCAGCCCCTCCAAGTCTCCGGCTAAGCTTAACCAGAGCAGAGCCTCAGTGGGTACTGATGACGAGCAGGATGTAACCCAGGATGAGGAGAGGGATGGCCAGTACTTTGAACCTGTGGTCCCCTTACCTGATCTGGTGGAGGTTTCTACAGGAGAGGAAAATGAGCAGGTGGTCTTCAGTCACAGGGCCAAACTGTATCGCTATGATAAGGAACTGGGTCAGTGGAAGGAGAGGGGTATTGGAGACCTCAAGGTCTTGCAGAATTATGACACCAAACGCGTGAGGTTGATAATGAGGAGAGACCAGGTACTCAAGATCTGCGCCAACCACAGGATCACAGCAACCATGAAGCTGGAACCTATGAAGGGAGCGGAGAAAGCCTGGGTCTGGAGTGCCTTGGACTTTGCTGAAGTTGGAGAGGGTAACATTGAGCAACTGGCTGTGAGATTCAAGCTGCAGGACACTGCAAATGCATTCAAACAGGTATTTGAAGAGGCCAAGATTGCCCAAGAAAAAGAGGAACTCATGACTCAAGTGACAACTAGGGTTACCACACCTCAAGACAGTACACCTGCAGCATCTGCACAGACGGCTACACCTGTGTGTGGGAAGGCAGCCATCGCTGTTCTAGAAGAGACCACAAAGGAACGTACAGAACTTTCCCCCGACTGTCAGCCATGTGCAGCTGGTTCTCCAAGTCCAGTCAACCCCTCAAAGACAGTGGTGTCACCCCCTAAGTTTGTCTTTGGCACTCAGAGCCTTCAGAAGTTTTTTGGCTCTCCTAAATTTGAGACGGAGGAATCTGCTTCCAGTTTGAAAGCCAAAGATTCTGGGCTTCCTGAGAAGGCTTCACCTGCATTCAAAATCCCAGAGAAAGGTAAGAAAAAAACTTGATATAAGTGCAATTGTCTGATTTGTTTTTGAATGAATATCACAACTGTTTTTGTTCATTTATGTTTTACTCCATTGTCTTGTTTCATCTGCATCTCATTGCTCCATCACCTCCTAAGCTGACCCAACCAAGACCCTTTTCAGAACTTTCTAGGATAGAAATTGTAATAAAGGAATAGTTTGGGTGTTTTGAAGTGGGGTTGTATGTGAGGTATTTATCCATAGTCAGTGTATTACCTACAGTAGATGACGGTGATGGTGAGAGCCGTACAGGAGTACCAGCACGGGCCAAAGCAGTGTACTGCTATGGATGGGGGCAGGAGCACCTAAATGAAAGGCTCAATTGAAAAAAATCAATATCAGTTTAAGTGTATAACGTTATATTTAGAATATTTTCACCACTTTACTTTGTCAGACAGCCCTTTCCGACGTGTAGATGTATCCATCTATGCTCTCACCAAAGCCACCAGACTTCATTGAAAACCGTAATTTCAGCTGTCGGAACACAGGAGTCGCTTGTCCACCGCTGTCTCGATCAGTTAGTCTGTTTGTGCTAATGTTTGACACAAACAAACTGATCGAGGCAGCGTTTTTTTTTTTTTGGTTGCTTTGTCAGGAGCATAGATCGCTGCTTCAGTTCCCCATTGGAAACAAACTATAACTGTCTGACATCAAGGTAAACCTAAATATAACATGCACTTAAACTGATAAAGATTTTTTTAGGTGGCTAAAATAATGTTTTGTTGCTGGCCCCCACAGCAGTACATTGCGTAAGTAATACACTGACTGTGTGATCACTGACCACTTCAAAACACTTGAACTATCCCTTTAACATCCCTGATTTCCCATTGTTTGATTATGTTGTTTCATTATATTAAGATATTTTGTACCTTTTTAGTAAAATTGTATACAGTAATTTATCTACAGGAAGTTCTGGTGAACATGCTGAAAATATGTTGCATATCCTCAACACAGCTTCAGCACAATTCGTTCAACACACACTCATATACACACATCACATTTTTATTTTTTAACACTTTTGGCCGTGTTTTATGATTATGATACCAGCCTCACAATTAGTTTCTCTTCGCCCAACAACCCATCATCCTTCAGGGTTGGATTTTAGGCTTTTCAAAGATAACCCAATGGCTTTTTGGACCAGCACATCAACCACCCAATTTGAACCCCCAGGTACTCTAATCACTGCAGTGTGTGTTAACACTTCTCAGCTGTCACATGGCTGGCCCTTATCACTAGACAGAAATAACCTGGATGCACGGAGTGGAAAAAAAAACATTGAAGCTAATGTGTTGCATGTCCAGTGTGTGGAGGTGCAGTTTTTATTGTACAATGAATTTTAGCTATTATACCAATACTTAAGTAGCACCTGAAGATGTCACAAGATGTGTCTCACACAGAAGGGAGTGTAGCCCAGTTTCTACCAAGAAGTTCTTGGTAAATTTAGTCCCAGGACTACTTTTCAAGGAGCAAAATGTTCCTTCAGCCCATCGTTGTCTGTGTTTCAAAGCGCACCGCCGCTTCTCCGTCTCTTCTACCACTCGGTTCACTCATGATCTATCGCTCCTTTTTTAAAATGAGATCTGAAGTTGACAGCAGAACCTAACTTTACTTTTAATATTATCAAACAGAGAAATCTCCCTTGTCTTAAAATGGTCCTAAATTGATACTAGAATACTTACTTGTATTATGAATGAGGCGGTACAGTTGAAGCAGCTTTGTGTGTGTGAAAATTCCTGTACTTTCAGTTAGTACTACCACCTGAACAGGGTCTTTTAGGAGGTAAAAATATCCCCAGAACATAATTTAGATCCTATTCCCTGCGGTCGAAATGCAATAAATTCTTCAGAAAGTTATTAGTTCCCGGAGAAAGTTTCTGTGCTCAAAACAGGGCTTATATCTAATTCATCTGGTTCATGGTGGAAATAGTGTGTAATGCTGTTAAATAATTCATAAAAATGAGCTTAAAACTGTGGCTGAATTTAAATATATCTGTTATCTTTAAAATCTCTCTGAGTCCTTTTATTATGGCTGAGCAGTAATTCAATAGTACAATTTATTATCTTTTAATGTAATTATTTCATGATGAAATTTTCATTTTTGATCTTATGGTTCACAGTTCCCCTGTCTAAATGAATATAACATTTTTTATTATTTTTTTTATTTATTTATTTATTTATTTATTTATTTATTTTTAACCAAAACCTTATTGATTTTGTCTATACAGTATTTCTCCTGCCCACCAAAGAGTCCAGTTATGTTTAGTTTCTCTCTACTTTCTTTCATCCGATTCGTCAGTCTGGATTTAAGGACAATCAGAAAATCTCATACTGAGCTTCAGGTCATAGGGTCTTAGAGTTTTTGCTATGATGTAAGGATGCTAAAAAAAGTGAGATTAAAATCTCTTTTTCAAGTGTGACCTGGCCCAGAGGGCTGCACAAATATTGTTACAACAATAAAAAATACAAATACAAAATACAACCAATACAGGCAGATACAGCAAGCAAATATCATACAAGCAAATACAGCTGTCACACAGTATGGGATAACGTACAGCGAGCAGCGCCCTCGGGGCGTTGGGGGTGCATCATCGCCCTGTCTGGGTTTCTTTCACAACAATGACCTGCTAGCTGTACATTATCCCACTTGTTACATGGCTACTTCCTTAAGAAATCAATAATTTGACTCAAAAACGGTCCAGAGTCCGACATTAGAACTACGTCCATAGCAACGGTCTGTTATACATAGCAACGGTCTGCTATAAAGAAATAACAGACCACAGAATGTCGTGATTGACCAATCAGAATCAAGTATTCAACAACACTAGGTAATAATACAGGTGAATGAACACAATATCCACATAATATGTTATACAAATCCATATAATGCATAAAACAGGTCAATTTTAAAATGATTTCAGTGAGAAATTTAAGACTGATCACATTGACTTAGAATACTATTTTCTCGATCCTTTAACTTTAATTCCTCCACAGTAATCAGCAACTAGTATATCATTCCACTGTGATTACTGCAGTAAACTGTCGTAATGGTTAATGACCAGTTAGCAATTCATTGCTCAGTAGACAGAATCAAACTAGACTTTTGTGTAGCAACAGGAGACACATCAGTAAAAGTGAATGTCTGTTGAAAGGTGATTCCTCGGAGAGCATTCCCTCACAGGGGAATGCTCTGTGCAATGTTACACATGCCATTTTTAGTGCAGGATGTGTAGCAACAGCATGAAATGCAATTCTAGTCTGGCTTCTGCCAGTGAGCTTCAGCAAAGGCTAATTAGAGTGAAAGCTCAGGTATTTAATGCTGCCATGTGCCCTACAGTAAGTCTGTCAAATAAAATTAAAAACATGGAGACTTATGCATACAGAAATGTTCTCTTAATACAACTGGTTTTTAATAAATCAAATGCATGCTATTCATGTTTTGCTGTGCATGACTTTTTGTGTGGATGTGGAACTAACACCTGTGTTCATAAAGGGAATAAAGCAGCTTAATGTCTGTTTTCCTCTAAGCAGTCCCTCCCAGGCTGACTATGTGTTGCTCCACTTCTCTTGTATCTGTCTGTCATAGGGCCGCCTCAGGCAGAAGGGGGTGGTGCAGGGTCAGATGAGGACTCGGAGGTGGAGGTTGTGTATGTCAGGGAACCCACTGCTGAACAGGCAGCTTTAGCCAGGAAACTCCTGCTGCCTCTCACCTTCTTCTGCTACCAGAATGAACCCGGCTACACCAGCGACGATCAAACTGATGGTGAGACCAGCAGTTAATAAACAACAGTATAAAAGTGTGTGTTGTTGAAGTGAACATGAAGGCTAAAAGATGCCTGTGACTCATTTAATTTTTATCGTTGCTTAATTTTACAAATTGTCTTTTTGCATTATGAACAGATAGTATTGTCATTTTCTAATTAATTTGCCATCAGCAAGGGATGTGATATTGAGGAAAATCTGCCACCAGTTATTAAACTTGTGACACCAGTGTTTCCGATTCTGCTGGACATTTTACAAGAAAATATGTGTAATGCGCTTACTTTGATCTTTACTGTCACGTGGCAGCGTGTCTGGCCTCTCCAATTGAGCTGAGTGAAGCTGTGTCGCAAAAGCCTATGAGCGTCGAGATTCTCCTGTCGTCACTGAGGTCTTGATGTAGTTGAATCAGAAATGGAGGAAAAAAATATTGTAGCCGTCTGTGGGCACCCAGAGCTACGATAGTACATCATATCTGTACAAAGACTGGACAGAACTCTGTATAAGCCACATAGCACATAGCTTGGTACTGATCGATCTGAACTCCACTGAGAAAACGAGCATGTTGTTTGCTTGTTGTGTTGCGGACAGACCTGACAAAGCATGAATTCAGACTTTTTGCAAGTGTGCATCATTTTTTAGTTATTTTGGCATTCTTTTGGTTCATACCACTGTAGTGTCGTGTGGCTGGCCACAGCTCGGTGAAATTTACTGAGCGGCGCTGCCGGATGATGTGAACCCAGATAGGACAGTGTTTGGTTTTCCAACATATCTCGGAATTCAGTAGGGCAGTAGTAATGGTTATTTGAGTTTTGTTGGTATCTACATGAAGGTAAACCCGTCTTCTCTGGCGCGTCTAGCGTAAGTGATCTTGGCAGTCAAACTCATGTGAATAACGCAAGGTGAAAATTCGCTTTGCATTTGGTGTGAACGTAGCATTAAAGGGTGAAAAAGCTCTGCTGTGTTTTTGTCACTGTGCTGTTTTACTGCAGTAAGCGCACACTGCTTGCTGTCTGCATTACTGTATGTACACTCCACACAACCATCCTGAAATTTGAATATATAGTAACTAAGTGTAAATAAAGAAGAGCTTTCATTCAAACACATTTTTGAAGTGGCAGAAAGCAACAATGGATTTTGTTGCTGTTGTCTCTCACTTTGGCAAGAAAATGGGTCAATGTTTGCAAATTTGGCCAACATGGGGCTGAAAATCTGAATCTCTCCATCAGAAGAGAAGACGAAGCAAACACAAAGCTGTTTCAGGTTCTTGCTCACTGGTATTGTCCAAGCTGTGTGGGAGTGAAGTGGGACTTGATTGCAAAAAAAAGTAATTTAAGAGAAATTTGTTTTGAATTTTCAGATGAGGACTTTGAGTCAGCAGTAAAGGCGTTGAATGGAAATCTCTACCCTGAGCCTCTTGAGAAAAAGCCTGCAGCATGTGGTGATGGTATGTATGTCACATGCAGTTTTATCCAATTACACGCCCTCACTTTTGTCACCTTTCAAGTATCATATTGGTTTAATTAATTTCACAGACTTTTCCAGGGCTGAGATAATAATCTTTTCAATACACTGTTCACGACATGCCAAGTATGTGAACTTAGTCAAAAGTAATGCTCACCTGTCTAGCCCTAAACGTGTTTATACCACATTCAGAGCCAGACTGCCAGGTGGTGTGGGAGAAGAAGCCGACGCCGGAGGAGGAGGAGAAGGCCAAAAGCCTCCAGCTTCCACCCACTTTCTTCTGTGGCCTGAGCACCACAGACAGCGACCCGGACCACGACAAGCCTGAAGACTTTGAGACAGAAGTCCGCAAGGCTCAACAAGACCTGGTAACAGACTCAACACACAATGCAAATCAAATAAGCATCTAAAGACAATAGATTACAGTGTACACGTGGTCAGCTGCCAAGTCTTGATTCAAAAATACAACTGTTTGTACTCCTATCAATGTAATGGCCAGGTCATAGATTTAGTAACACAAGCAGGCCATCGTAGCTGCATCCATTTATAGTGATGGACAAGTAAGCAAGATTTACTAAGATTTCCCAAAATTCAAACATAGTGAGCTTGGCAGCGATGAAAAGAAAATGTGTTTGGACACCTCAGAGTGCATTATTATCATACCATGGCTACTAAACAGGAAACTGTTGATTAATTTCCTTTAACTTCTTTTTGGTGAAGCAGTGAGTATTTGGTTTAACTTCGAGTTAGTTTATGGGGAGACACCCCACAGGATCAATATTTTTAACTAATAGATATCATCATGAAACTTCCCCAGTTGATTACTTACATTAAGACAATTATTTCTTTAGGTTTTCTTTTATGATTTGTTCTGTTTTTAAATTTGCAAGTAATGTATCATCTCATTAAATAGGTTCTAATTCACATACATTTCCAGAGCACATATTTGAACACTGGATAAAGCCATTTTGTTGACATATCATAGAGGTAAAGGTTTTTACTGAGGGAATCTCTTTTTTTCCCACCATAAATCAGAAAATACTGTCAACAGCCATAAAAACTGTTTTTGCTGTGTTTTTAGGAATAAAATGTTCTATAAATAAGGCTATGACCGATATACTATGAACAAACCCCTCTGTCAAAACAGGTGAATGAAACTGGAAAGTTTGGTGTGTGTAAGTGCTACTGAAGTTCAGATTTCAGGCTCAGATTTTCTCAAAAAACTCATTTTGAGAAAATGGCCTTTGAAGATATAGATTGTAAAATTCCATACATTTTGCATTTTACAAATGATGCATTATCTAATAATAACTTTTGGTGAATTTAGGATAAACCCACAGACACAAATAGACATAGTGTAGTAAATTAAACACATAAATGAGTATTTTGGATGTTTTCTTTCCACTAGTCTGAAAAAAACATGTTATGGAAGCAAAATAGTCCCAAATCTCAAAATTGGTTCACTGCATGAAAAGCAATGTTTTTGCCTGCAGTGTCTCACCAGTTACAGTCTTTGTTAATGCAACATCAAGAGGGCATAAATATTATTGGAATTTAATTCCTAAACTGTTTCAGGGTGCCCAGTTAAACCAAGCTGAAGAGACCTCCAGCAGCGCTGCTGCAGCCCCAGAAGAACCAACATCAGGCCCGTCATCCAGCGGCATAGAAGCTGCAGACGGCACGGCAGCTGCAGACGGCACGGCAGCTGCAGACGGCACGGCAGCTGCAGACGGCACGGCAGCTGCAGACGGAACGGCAGCTGCAGATGGCACGGCAGCTGCAGATGGCACGGCAGCTGCAGACGGAACGGCAGCTGCAGACGGAACGGCAGCTGCAGACAACAAATCAGCTGCAGATGGCACGGCAGTTGCAGACAACAAAGCAGCTGCAGACGGCACGGCAGCTGCAGACGGCACGGCAGCTGCAGACAACAAAGCAGCTGCAGATGGAACGGCAGTTGCAGACAACAAAGCAGCTGCAGACGGCACGGCAGCTGCAGACGGAACGGCAGCTGCAGACGGCACAACTACACCAGAGGAGCAGACCTCAGACCAGCCTACTGAGCCTGCTGAGACTCAGAGTGAAGCTCCTAGCAGCAGCTCTCCCATTGACCTGTCAACTAAGAGGAGCCCAGAACCAGAGTCCAGCACTGCAACTGCAGTAACAGCTAGTCAAGGTATAGACCACTTACTGTTCATTACATCAGATGTAGGATGTTTGACAGGCCATCTGCTGTGTGTGAATCAGCACTGGTTTGTCACATTTGCAACAACCATCCTCACGAGAGTAATTACAAATATTTTAGGGACACTAGGCAGTCTAAGCTAGCGATGCTAGTTTATTAGCACTTGCTAATGTTCAGTAAATAAAGGTAGCCAAAACTTGTGTGCTGCTATTGAATGTAGCTTAGCCTACCACATACAAAACAACTACCAGTTCTCCCATAAACGTTTCAGATTCATAGTTGTGTAAAAAAGTAGAAGTATTTAAGACTATTGAATCGATTTCCGATATGTATTGGCTCATCTTTACTCCCTAGAAGAAGAAGAAGAAGAAGATATTCCTTTATTAGTCCCACAGTGGGGAAATTCAGTTTACACTCTGTTGTTCACACAGTACATATACATGCGTCAATGGAGAGATGTATCTATTATAATGGATCTATTACATACATGTAGTCATTGATTTAGTGGTGACTTGATCTGTTCACCTGAAAGTTCCTCAGCTTTAAGTAAAAGATCAGAATACTTGATTTCACCACTAATCATCTTTACCTTCAAGGTAGATTTATTACAGCGCTTCAGATTACTTTATGCAGTGTTCATGTTGTTTCCAACTCTGTCGGCTGGAATCATACACAGAGAAATAACAGGAATTTTAAAAAAACTGCATTCAATTCAGTGTTTCATGTTTGCTTTTTCCCTCCCTCCAGACTCTTCCAGCTTTGGCTTCAACTCGTTCGGAGGCTCCTCTTTTGCAGATTTGGCCAAAAGCACAGACACATTTGCATTTGGAACTCCAGGTTGGCTTCAACATTAACATTTTCATAAGATTTGACAACTGACTGTTTGAGCATGTTGTTACCAAAACATCACAACAAAATTATATTTCACTTCTCTTTTATGAAGACTCCAACTTCTCGTGGGCAAATGCTGGAGCGACAGTGTTTGGGTCCGCAGTGTCCTCTGTGCCGAAAAACAACGGCGGTGAGGAGGGTAGTGATGAAGAGGATGCGTCTAATAATGTGGACATTCATTTTGAGCCAATAGTGTCATTACCAGAGGTAACTTAAAATACTGAGCTCTAATATTATGCTATTTATTTTAGACATTAAGATGAAGTGAACTGAATGAGGTACAAAACTACACCTCATCTTTGTGTAACTGTTGCTCAGGTGGAGACAAAGTCTGGAGAGGAAGATGAGGAAATCCTGTTCAAGGAGCGCGCCAAGCTGTACCGATGGGACCGAGACCTCGGCCAGTGGAAGGAGCGTGGCATCGGCGACCTCAAGATCCTCTTCCACCCAACCAAACACTGCTACCGAATCCTGATGAGAAGAGAGCAGGTGCTGAGGGTTTGTGCAAACCACACGATCACTCAGGCGATGGAACTCAAACCCATGAACGCCTCAGCTAATGCACTGATCTGGACGGCTACCGACTACTCAGGTACACTTGCAGTGTTGGTGTTAAGTCAGTCTGCGCTGCTTTTGTCTTCTTTTAGTTTAATTAGCTATTGTAGAAACATCTAGTGACAACACTTTTATAATTGTAGATTCATTTAATTACCTTTAGGTGTTACTTTGTTTTCTATGAATAAAATAAGATATTCCTTTATTAGTCCCACAGTGGGGAAATTCACATAAATAAAAAGCAGTTGTGGATACAACTGAGGGATTTTGATGGCACACATTAGCCAAATATTACTTTGAGTAAAACAAGAGTATTGGTGCTTTTTAGCTGTCCTCTTGCTGATAGTCTCTTGTTTTTCCAGACGGCGAAGGCGTAGTGCAGCAGCTGGCAGCCAAGTTCAAAACCCCCGAAATAGCCGAATCCTTCAAGAAGACCTTCTGCGAGTGTCAGAGTCACACAGGCCAAGCTGAAGACGACGCCACGTGTATCTCCTCACCACAGATGTCCAGAGTTCAAGAGCACTCCAGAGACACTAACCCCCAGGTGTTCCTCAAAGTGGCAGGCGACGGCCAACCGCTGGGCACCATCACCATAGAGCTTTTCTCCCATATTGTCCCCAAGACGGCGGAGAACTTCAGGGCTCTCTGTACCGGCGAGGAAGGCTTCGGGCTTCGGAACTCCATCTTTCACAGAGTCATACCGGCCTTCATGTGTCAGGTGAGGAGATTATCGAGACAAGATGACACACATAATTAAAATGTGAAACTTGTGCAAAGCTACATTTCTTTATAACTACGATGTGAAATTTGCTCAGTGCTGACAAATTGACACTCAGTGTATGTTTGTTATTGTAGCATTCATATGATAGTTTATTTGTTTTTTCGTGCCATCCTCTCAAGGTGGCATAAGCATACAGTTATATAAATTATAAAAAAGTGCAGTGGCGGTTTAGTTGAATGCACAAGCATTCAGCACTAGGGCTGTCACTTTTTCTGAAATTCAAAAAGTTTGAACAAATTCGTAACATTTAATTCATTCAGATTAATTTAAATAAAATCCATGTCCAAAAATGCAAGGTAGAAGGCTCACTAGTTTCTTCAGTTTGTGTTAGTAAAGAGAACAATAATCCTATTGGGACAACAGGACATGCAATGACAGACACTGTTTGAAATACCTCTATTGATATTGCGACAATATTGTTGGGTTGACTATCTGTGTTTTTACAATATATTTATACAATGAGATGTTTGTGGCTCTAATGATTAAGCGGGTAAAGCAAATAATAGAACAGTCTAAGTAAGTTACATTGCTTTACAGTAATGCAGCTTTTAAAACCAGGAAAAGACAACATTTATGCCATATCACATTATTTAGATATCCAAAAAGATGATATTGAGTCTCATATCACAATATCGACATACAGTACAGTATTGCTCAGTCCTACCCGCTATGTGTATCCCACATAGGGAAGGATGAAGGGCTGTCATCAGGTTGGAAAGTAGCACCAGCCACCAGCCAAATGCTGGTAAAATAAGCAAATAGCTGCTAGATTTGCTTCGCTCACCAGCCAAAGAAAACAATGCTTATCTGTTGAGCGGCTGGTGATGACAAGCAACCGTCACAACTGCTATGTTCTCATTTTTTCCTTTTAAATTCTTGCAAGGGGAGTGCCACATATTTCGCATATATTCAGAGCAAGTACTTTACCTTGTGTGGACATTTTTAATTTACGGATATTCCATTTCATAGCAACCAGAGGCAATCAAAGCGTCGCAGCTAAAAAAAAAGCACTGCGCCTCATTGCCCTGCTTTTTTCTGCATTCAAGAATAAACAAGTATTTCTTTAGTTTTACAACTATCTTTGTCATTTGAAAAGCAACAATATTGCATAATGGTAGCCTAACAATAAAGCTTATTTATACAGCACTAAAATCAGGATAAATCAGGTAATTTGCCAAAAAAAAAAAAAAAAAAAAAAAAATGGCAATAATACCGCATATCATACTGTTGTGCCAGCCATTATCGCCAGAGGGGAATTTACTTCACCACAGCCCAAAGCTAGCAGGTCACTGTTGTGGACTAAACCCTGACAGGTACCAGTGTAACATTACTGACAAGTTCCCCATTGGTCTTTAGGGTGGTGACATCACCAACAACAATGGCACAGGAGGAAAATCCATCTACGGCAGCAAGTTTGAGGATGAGAACTTCGATGTTCGGCACACGGGCCCGGGCATTCTGTCGATGGCCAACCGCGGGCGCGACACCAACAACTCACAATTCTTCATCACCCTGAAGAAAGCCGAGCACCTGGACTTCAAACACGTAGCTTTCGGCTGGGTTCGGGACGGCATGGACGTGGTGCAACAGATGGGAGAGCTGGGCACAAAGGGAGGCGTGCCCACAGTGAAGCTCGTCATCACAGACTGTGGACAGCTGTAGCTTTTTAAATGTTAAGATCAGCTTTTACAGCTTGGTTTTCGGCCATAAACTTACGATCAAAAAAAACAAGACTTTGGATAATGATGCGTTTCCTGTGCTGAAACTGAATCCATAGTCATTAGGCATCTGAGAATTAAATACTGATCACAGGACTAAGACCTTCGTCAGAGAAACTTGGCTCCAGTAGCCTTGAATTAGACATTATTTCTATCTAGCTATCCTATAACAAGAAATGGGAAATAGTACATGGGAGGAGGCATTTGGAGCAAACATTGTACACTTTTGCTCTGTTGCACTTGCATCTTTACTGTTGTCTGTCAATAAATTGTCATTTGTTTATTTTGTGTGTATAATTGTACATGGACTACTATTTTTTTTCCTTTTGTCTTGCATGTGCTCAATATGAATGTGCTGGTCCTCTTCATAAGCTCCACTCTGGTATGTTTTCCCTTTTTGAGGAAGTCTTAACTATAATTAAAAGGTGAGGTTGTTATTTGAATGCACCTACTGGTTTGTAACGGTGTACTTTTTACCGTAGGGCTCCCCCCAGTGATTTTTCTTTGTGTAAGTGGATTTCACAGCGTGCAGGTAATTGGACTTCACACTTGCCCACACAAACCTGAGTCATCTCATTGTGTTGCCCCGTGGACGGAGGGTGGCTCGATGATGACATTACATCTGGTTTGGATTTTACAAAGGCAATCCATCATAGTTTGAGATAATCACAAAGTTGAAATGGTGCTTGTTGTACCAAAACAATTTGCTTATAAAGGAGAAATAAAGTTGCTTTAAAAGTAATGGATGGATGTTTGAAAGATTTTCTCTTAAATGTTTCATGTTTGTTCTGAAACAAATATTTGCTAATGATTTTTATAGTCTAAAGTTCATTTTACTTGTTTTTAAGACCCTGAATTTATATTCAACACTGGAAGATTTTATAGGCCGATTGCAAATTTGACTTCTTTTAAACCATCAAGTAGTAGAGTAGAGTCCTTAGTTAGCCTTCATTTTGGGACAAAAGACATTTACAGTTAAGTAAGACATCCGGATCAAAATCCAAACTAACATTCAAGTAATTGATAAATGGGATGTTGTATTTGGTGTCTGGTAAAATTTTGTAAAAAGGTAAAAAGCGGTCTTCGACTCATGTCTTCAGTATTTCTAAAATCCTGGTTCTATGACTTCTAAAATAGCAAGAGGTGGAAGCGGTGCATTTATTTACCTTGGAGGCCACAAAGTTAACTTTTTCCTTTCTATTGAGTCCATTACTTTTAATAAGTAGTATGAATGGGAGCCACATTGTTACACACTTGAGTGGTAACTAGTCAATACCATATACTAATACACAATGGAGGCCCATTTCCACCAACAAAAAAATAAAAAAATAAAAGTCAGTTATGGTAAAATGAAAATGTAATCATAATTAAGAGATGGTAAGTTGATATATGATGAGTAATTTTAATGAGCATAACTTTAGTAAAATTGTTTTAACGCCACTAATTTCTTGAACACATTAGCACAATCAACCTTTTGGAGTTTGTAGCAGGTTTAGTTTTTTTTTTAGGATTTACATCTTTATTGAACAATAGCAGGTTTAGTTTTAAAGCTAGATACTAGAAAGCCTAAGTAATCCATTGGTACCAACCATGTCATACAAGCTTGTCAGGAAGGAGGTTAAAAACTTCCCAAACTTAGGCTGAATTTTGGCAAGGAAACACTAGCATGGCCATTTTCAAAGGGGTCCCTTGACCTCTGAGCTCAAGATATGTGGATGAAAATGGGTTCTGTGGGTACCTACGAGTCTCCCCTTTACAGACATGCCCACTGTATGATAATCACATGTAGTTTGGGGCGAGTCATAGTCAAGTCAGCACACTGACACACTGACAGCTGTTGTTGCCTGTTGGGCTGCAGTTTGCCATGTTATGAGTATGACGGTTTTATAATTAATGTATAATACATATTTAATATTTGTCATTGTTTTATGTTATTTATTGAGTTCCAATAAGAAATATATACAAACATTTACATACATACATTTATTAAATACATGATAAATCTCCCTTTTTAAAGTACATTTTGAACAGAGAAGATGTGATTAATCATGGACAATCCTGTGGTTAATCCCAATTAAATATTTTAGTAGATTGACGGTCCTACTTTTTATTCTACAGGCAGAAATGGTCACTTCCGGGTACGTAGGTAGGTAGGCAGATGGGTAGGTGTAGTACCACTTTTGGCCACCGTGTCAAAAGTGGCACCAAAGCTCAGGGGCCGACCCACCGTGACGTCAGCAGGATGTAAATACATGCCTCGAGGCCTCGTCGGTCTTTTTCCTCTCCAGTGCTGTTTGGGCGGCAGGCCTGCTCTCTGTCTCTGAAACACCTAACACCAACGCAGCAAAATGATCATCTACAAGTGTATCATCTGCAGTAAGTAGTCATATTTTGTGTTATCTTTCGTGTTTAATAGGTAGCGCTACGGTCGCGGCGATTATTTTGGCTGTGTCGTGTTAATAGGTAGCTAATTTTAGCTGGTTAACGCGTGTTAGCCACATGCTAACCAGAAACGGATGACTCCATAATGATAACCGGCGTGTCTGCAGTGTTAGCCACCCTGTCGGCTAAGCGGTGACGCTGAGGCCGATTAGCCTTTAGCTTTGGCCGTAGTTCAACTACCGGCAAGTTGACTAAAAGTGGGCCACCGTGTGCCTAATCATGAACGGCTACTGCGTAACGGTGTTTATGATGTTGGGCGATGGTTTGGGATGTTAATGAAACGACAGTCGTGTTAATCATGACGGTTAACTCTTAGCGGGATATATGATACAGGACGTCGTGATCGAGGGTCAGTATATTAATATAACATCAGTCACGACAAAGTAATGTACGTGGCCTTTCGGCGGCATGTAGCGCTAGCTGCTAGCTGTGGTTTTATTATGGAGGAGTTAGCATTAGCATCGCTACTATTATTTGGGACAAGTGGACCATCGCGCGGCCCCCCTTCATTTGTCATCGTTAAAACTTGTTCCGGATCTAAATGTAGACCTCAACGTTAGTCAATCCCTGCTGAAGAGTTTAAGTTTGCTCTCCAGTGTTCACGTAGCTGGTAGTTTATGGCGCAACCGGATACGTTATTTGTAAACTGTGGCGCAACCAGATGTTAGCCAGAGGTTTTCTTTGTGTTCACTAAGTGTGACGATGTTTTCTCCCGCAGATGATGAGATGTTCTCGGACAGCTTCAAATTCACCACATCCAAGAGTGGCATCTTCTACGAAGTTGAAGGAAAGGTGAGTTAGTGGGTGGTTGGATCTGTGAATTTATAGTTAGGCTCTTTCTTTCCACGTGGGTGGCCTAATGAAGGTACCACAGACCCTGTGGTACCTTCAAATGGGGTCATATTTACCGAGTTTATCAGTTGGGCCCATATGAATGTCTCCTTCATGTCGTATTCACGATCTCGTAAGTGCAAAGTTTTTAAGAGCTCCAAATTCGCGACTTGTGACGCGTTTGTTGACGTTGTGAGAAATGGTGGAGCCCAGGGAAGTTCATTTATCGGTACAGAATAAGTTAATATTGTACAGTATATTGTAACTTTAGTCATATATTGTTTTTCTCGGTAATGTTATAATATGAGGAAAATATTGATAGTCCCAACGACCCCATCGTTCTCCTCTGTTATGTCTTTACATTTCCTTCATTATGTTACCTACCTGTTAGCTTGCTAAATCATTGGCCTTTGTGGCTTCTAGATGTTAACGTTAATTTTGCTGTTGCTTGGCGTTGTTCTTTACAACTTGAACACAGTGCATGTTGTGTTCATGACTTCCCAAGTCGTAAACACGAGTTCACACGTTACATTTGAAGGCACCACACATTCACCCTGTTTGGTAATACAGTTCCTTATTTTAAGTATTGTGTACTGTCCAATAGAGAGGCAAAGTCCTTCCCCTTCCGGAGGATCCAATGGGACCTGATTTTGGAAACAATACTGTAGTGTTGCGCATACACAAAATTATGTTTTAAGTTGACAATTATGTGATTTTGTTGCGCAATTCAAAGTGGATCATAAAAAAAGTTGTCTCTTGCAGCTGACTACGTTTCATATTTTTTCTGAAATAAGTTCCCATAGCAGTCCATCGTAAGGAGAGGGACTTTACCTCTCTATTAGTTGTTAACGCAGCAGGAGTTAATTTTTTTTGTATGGCTTCCTGCCCTCCATGTGCACACAGGTTTAAAGCAACAAACTTTATTTAAAGACTAATGTTTCGACACCAGCTGCATCTTCATCAGAGGCAAACTGATCTGAGACTTGCATCCTGTTAATCAAACTCCCTTATTTGGGAACTGGTTCAACATTATTTATTGATAATCTAAACATGGCAATTTAAGAAAATCTATTGTTTACGCAGCACAGCTTGTTAATTGGCAGGGCTATCCACTGTTATGCAATTGTTTTTAATAGTTATTCTTGCCTGAACTGAGATTCAGGTGATGTGATCAGCGCTTCTTTTGTGGCCAACTAAGCCTGGAGTTATGTGAATGTTAGTGTCCTTACATGACATCACCACAGTCAGGAGGAGGTACGGGGAGTGTTTCCAGCACATACAAAGGCATTAATCATGGTAATGGAGATAATGACTCAAAGCCACAACCGGACCTTAACGACAAATTATGCTGTCAAGTACAGAATATTACTGTGTATGATTAAAGAAGTTGTGATTACAGACCGGTTCATACTAGAGATGACGCAATACTAGGCAAGACAAGCAAAAACACTATTTGAAAGTCACTGGGAATTATTAGGTTATTATTCAAAAATGGCGGCATGACCCGTAACCTTCAGTATCTACCGATATCAATCTGATACCTTTTTTCCTCTCTTATACAACTAAGCTTAATAAATTTCTAACTTTAGTTATTGTGCAGATTTAGTTCATTAGAACAACTGGGCTGGGATTGGGCCTAAAACTGTCCAGCGTATAGATATCCTCAGTTGCCTTGCCATCTGCCTCAGTGTCACTGTGGTTCACCATACACTCATGTTCATCTGTCCTCTGTTTCTGTTGCTTTACATGTCTAGTTCATCACCAGGACTGACAACTTTGATGAATCTTTAATTTCGGCCAACGCCTCCGCTGATGACGCCCCAGAGGGTGTCGATTCGTCTTCCGTCTCCGGAATTGACATCATCCTCAACCACAAACTGCAGGAGACGTCCTACAACAAGAAGACGTACCTGACTCACATGAAGACCTACGTTAAAGCGTGAGTACCAGCCGGCCATTTGCATTTTCTTCTGGGAAAATACTGTCAGGGGGAGCGATATGGCCAGTGTGTATGTACTTTTATATCACAATACAGTACACATACTGCATCACATTTGATTATTTTCTTTTATTTTCAACTTCCATACAAACAAAAACTGCCTCACTTGAGACAACAAAATACTCATAACAGTGAAACTAAAATACAAGGGTATACAAAAAGAAAGACTGACACTTCCTGTGGGAATTGCTCATCTTTTATTTTAAAAAGCCCAAAACAAAAATAAACTACAGTGTACAAATGTCTTTCAAAGGTTATGGATAATCACGGCCTCATGAAACTGTACAGCCACAAACTAGAGATGTAGAGCATTCAGAGTACGGACGGCTTTCCTAGTTAGATTGAAATTAAGGGGGTTCTGAGCAGTTTCTGGATGATGATGATGACAATGATGTCCAACTTGAAAGGATTATTCATTTGTGGGATGAGCAGCACAGCTGATTATGTGGGTAGCGCCAAAGTGAAATTTGCCAAAATTCTCTGCCGATGCTAAACAGTGTATTCTCCTGTTGGTACTGACTCGTGTTTTGAGCTTCACTGATTGGAAGCAAATCATCTGATGTCAAATTCATTTCGGAGAAGAGATGAGGAGTTTTGTTTTGAAACAAAATTTTGAACTGAGCAGTGCTGGTTTTGAAAAGGCTGACTTTTCAGAATGAAACTAATCAATTTGGGATCCTGTGGTCTGGTCTTTTGGTGCCTGACTGGCAGCACCTGAAGCTAAAACCGAGTCAATACCGACAAGAGAATGCACTGAGGATTTTGGCAAATGTCACGTGGATGCTACCCACATAATCAGCTGTGCTGCTCATCCCACAAATGCATGATCCTTTCAGGTTGGACATTAATGTGAAGGTAAAACAGGCTTTCCAAATAATCCACCCAACACTAATTTCTTAACTTTCTTACCGGTTATTTTAAAGTAGAAGTTTGGAGACAGTATTTATCTTCCGTGTACTCTGTTACTGAGGGACACAGGATTGTTTCCCCCCAAACAGAGGTGGTCATGCGAGCCTACTCTGGATGAGATATTGCTGGTCTGATGTATAGGGAACTGTTTTGGCCACGATAATCCTTTAGTGAAATGCACTGAAATTAAGGGGGTTCTGAGCAGTTTCTGGAGCCGAAGCGCTCACCATCCTCTCCCTGCAAAAATGCAAATCTTACAGAAATTCCAAATGTCAAAGGTTTGTGATGCCAAATTACAGCATAGCTGTGTGGTGTTCCTAAAGGTGTTGGTGTCTTAATGTGGTATTTTGGAGGGATTATTGATCTTTTTTTTTCTTATTTAAATTTGTCGAGTGGTTAAAAATGGCTAAATTTAGCACCAAGTCCGTATAACAGATGTTATCGACCCAAAAATTGTTGCAACAATTTATGGGACATTCTTTATTTTAATTAAATAATTTTCACTTCTACTGCTGACTTTTTATCTCCCCCGAACATCCCCTGTCCCCCACCCCTACTCTCTAACTGAGGAGAGTGGACAGGTGGGGGGTTAATGTCAATTAACCAATTAACTGGGGGTCAGTTGGATTTCACTTTTTCCATGAAAGAAAAGTTCAAACAGAAATGTTCGGGGAATCTCTGTTCAGTGCACCAGGAAGTTGGATCGTGTATCTTCAACTGTAACTGTGCTATACTGGATATAAAACTGATTCTTTAAAATTTGACATTTTTTGTTTGCATGGCCAGCATTAGGGACAACCTGGAAAAGAATAATCCAGAGAGAGTGGAAGCCTTCATGGAAGAAGTCCAAAAAGAAGTTAAGGCCATTACGAAAAACTTCGACAAATACCAGGTATTGTGATTACTATGATGGAGAGCTGTGCACAAACCCGTATTGTAAACCACCCAATGGCCGATTGTCTTCTGACGTGGCGTCTTTGTCTCCCTGCAGTTCTTCACAGGAGAGTCCATGGACCCAGACGGCATGGTGGCACTGCTGAACTACCGTGATGACAACGTCACACCATACATGATGTTCCTGAAAGATGGTCTGGTGGATGAGAAATTTGTAAGTACTCTGCTCCAAATACACACAAGCATCATGAAGTAATAAGTTATTATTAAATAGTTATTTATTGTGATGCTGCTGTAGAAAAACATTTTTTCACCAAACAATTTGACATGTCACAGCAGTAAATGTAAAATGGAGACATCATGATCTGTCATTCTCCTAACAAGTTGCATCGTCTCCTGTGGAAAAAAAGTCAGATTATAAATGTATTTTATGCAGTTTCACCCTTCATGACATAACATTAAAAACACTTTCAGCGTATCTTTAATTTCAGGTTGGGAAATGTTAAAATCAGCATTTGTTGTACTACCCACTCAAGCTAATGTTAGCTAGCCATGCGAGTCACCAGCATCATTTAGTGATTAGGAAAGCTTGGGAATTTGTTTGGTTTATTTCTCTGTTACAGTGATAATTGTCCTTGTATTTTACATCGCTGGAAAGCCTGTTTACTTACCTTCACAATGATGTCCAACTTGAAAGGATCATTCATTTGTGGGATGAGCAGCACAGCTGATTATGTGGGTAGCGCCAAAGTGAAATTTGCCAAAATTCTCTGCCGATGCTAAACAGTGTATTCTCCTGTTGGTACTGACTCGTGTTTTGAGCTCCACTGATTGGAAGCAAATCATCTGATGTCAAATTCATTTCGGAGAAGAGATGGGGAGTTTTGTTTTGAAACAAAATTTTGAACTGAGCAGTGCTGGTTTTGAAAAGGCTGACTTTTCAGAATGAAACTAATCAATTTGGGATCCTGTGGTCTGGTCTTTTGGTGCCTGACTGGCAGCACCTGAAGCTAAAACCGAGTCAATACCGACAAGAGAATGCACTGAGGATTTTGGCAAATGTCACGTGGATGCTACCCACATAATCAGCTGTGCTGCTCATCCCACAAATGCATGATCCTTTCAGGTTGGACATTAATGTGAAGGTAAAAAAAACAGGCTTTCCAAATAATCCACCCAACACTAATTTCTTAACTTTCTTACCGGTTATTTTAAAGTAGAAGTTTGGAGACAGTATTTATCTTCCGTGTAGTCTGTTACTGAGGGACACAGGATTGTTTCCCCCCAAACAGAGGTGGTCATGCGAGCCTACTCTGGATGAGATATTGCTGGTCTGATGTATAGGGAACTGTTTTGGCCACGATAATCCTTTAGTGAAAATCTGATCTTGTGACAGCCCTTCTATTCACCGTTTTAGTTTAGGATTGCGTTTCTCAATTTCAGGTATCACCACAATGTAGCACTACTTAAAGTTAGATTTAACAGGATGTAGTATCTGACTTCCTGTATGCTTTAAAAATACGTTTTTCACACAATAAGTCATACGAACAATGAGTAAATGTTGTAAAATTGGATTGCTCCTCACTGCCGTGTATATTTCCTTGGACAGTTGATTTAACTGGAACTGGGTTAATTTGAGTGTACAGGAAGTTCAGTGATGGAAAGTGAAAAGATACTAACGTGTATTCCTCTTTGTTGCAGTAACTACATCTACTTTTCAATTGACTGCTGCTTCCCAACTGGCCCCAAGAGCAGACCGAAGGAGCATTATTTTGCATCACGCCTGAACAGAAACATTCTTGTACAGTTTCTTCTACCCACATCACGGCCCACAGCCCCACACCCAAGGCTACGTGAATCAAACACGACTGGTCACCGAATACCGTTTTTAACTTTTTCTTTTCGGCCTTTGCGGTGTTTGATTTTCATCCCAGGATTGGCCCAGTTTTTGTGATTGAAATTAAAAGGCAGGACAGTGAGTGAAGCTCTAAAGCAAAGTTTTTTCCATTTGTCTGCGTACCATTTTAGCAATTACCTATACAGGTTAATCTCCTCAGACCTTGTTTATGGTTGCATTAAATATGATTCCATCTACAGTGAAAATGCTTCTGGTTTAATTTCAAAATAAAGTCTAGTACCACCACTTAATGTTTTGCCTTTTTTTTTATTCATAAATATAAAAGCATTACAGCCACAATATTTACGGATTTCCAATTAAATTTTATACACCCAGTGATACAAATATATATACATATGGATAAAGGCTTTATCCATATATGCGACACGTATGAAAACAATTATTTTCACGAGGTGGTTAAAGTTAGAGGTTCGATTCCAGCTTGGGGCTCTTCTGGGGGGAGTTTGAATTTCTCCCCGGAAAGGGGGGGTTTTTTGGGTCCCACCATCCAAAGATATGCTGGTTAGGTTAATCGATTGCGCTCAATTGCCCGTAGGTGGGATGTGCGCGTGATGGTTGTCTGTCTATATGTTGTCTGTCTCTATGTGCCCTGCGATGGACTGGCGACCTGTCCGGGGTGAACCCCGCCTTCGCCCAATGCCGGGGGGGGGCGGCCCCCCCCCCCCCCGACCCTAATAGGGGGAGAAGGGGGGGGGGGGGGGGGGGGGGGGAGGGGGGGGGGGGGTGGGGGGGGGGGTTCTAGTCCAGACTATTTTGAGGAATGTTTTCACAACGTTATAGTACCCTTATAGCATTTTGTTTAAATCTGAAATTCTGCCGAATAGGCACTTCTGCTTTTTGCTTTGACACCAAATGCTCCGCCATCGTATTGACCGTCAACGCTCTTGTCCTGTGAAATCCGACTCCTTCCGTACGGAGTCAACGCTTCAGTCAACAGTTTCAGTTTGTAGCATCTGCCATCAGTCAGACTATGTATTGATAACAGCGCTGATACACCAAAACTATCTTAAGTGTTTTATTTCTATAAAGTAAAGAGCAAGATGACGTTGGGTACGTAATGTAATCAGTGTATGCCCAGCCACCAGTAACACAGACTACTGTGGCAAACCTGAAGTGAACCACAGTCATAGGACTGAAAACCCAGGGTTAAACCTCAGGTTACCTTGCTATCCCCACATCAGCTGTTTTCAGTTGAGCAGTGTTTATTTTAATCGATTGGCTGTGAAGGCAGAGAGCGAGACAGCAGGGACAATGTCGGGATGTTTTCACACCAAACTGTGAAATAAGAGTTTATTTCGCCCAAACCAGAGTTGCTGATTGTTGGAAACACCAACGACGACTGCTTTGGTGAGTTTTATTTTGTTTCTCTGTAGTTTGCATGAACTATTTTACGATGCTCTGCTACGTACCGCTACACTAGGCCCAAGGCTGTTCACAGTTGCTATAGTAACACTGCTATAATAGTGTATTAAGTTTCTGGTTATTTTGCTCTTCAATATTAGTTTTCTGTTTCATTGCTGCTGTTGAAATTCACTGGCAGGGGACAATGTCTGTTTTTTAGCAAACGCTAAAACATAAACGCCATCACATAAGATATGTTCCTACTTGTCCTGTATTCGAACTAAAAGCCAAAAACAATTCAATTACAGCTGTTGTTTTTACCACTAAATATTTTGCATGTTCTAGCTGATTAAACTGCATCCATTTTTAATACTTTCTTATAAGACTTAAGAAGTTGTTTTTCCTACTTTTTAGGCAAAGAGATATTGGGAAAAGCTTCACCAAAAAGTATACAAACCAAAAAAAAAAAACCCAAAACATTTATTATATCCTTATATTGCCTGCTATTATTATTAATGCTATTATTACTGCTATAATTAGTAATAGTAGTCATATTTCTATTATTATTAGTCTTATTTTAGCAGTAGTCACAATACTATTACTGCGTCATTAGTATTATTATTATTGCTATTATTAGTATTATTAGTAGTAGTCGTCATTTCAATTATTATTACTGCTATTATTACTGATAGTTCTGTTACTTCCACCGCTACTATTTGTCTTATTTGTATTACTATTTATAGCTGTTGTGCTCTTATTGTGGTTGCTGTCCTTCTCTCTAATCTCAGATTCATTCTTGTGATCATAGTTTAAAAGCAGAGTAACGGTAATAACAGGTTATTCATTCATCTACTTCCAAAAACTGGATTAAAATCCATCACGGTGAACAGTATGTCTGTTTATTTATTCATGTTTAAGTGCGCCGTTAGCAAATGCATAGCAAACTTATCCACCCAATGATAACGTTAACTCAGATTATAAACTCAAAAACATCACATTCTGCCTGCATATCTGATGAACAGTATTTTCTTTTTGTGAACATCTGCATTCAGGAAGTCACTAAAAAACCTGAAAGTTGTCTCTTTTCTTTTCCATGTGACGAGACTTGCGTCCGCGAACGTGCCGGGAGGAAGTGGCTGGAACTAGGCCGTCTGCATCTCCTCCTCCTCGGCGTACTGGTAGTGTCGGTACTCTGGCTTCAGCTCCCAGGTGCATTTGTGAGCCCCCTTGCTGTTGTATGTCCCGATATCCCTCATGATTTTTTTTAGGTAAGTCTGGAGAAACACAATGAAAGAAACAGAAATTAACAGATTGTATTTAGACTAGGGCTGCCAAAATTAACACTTCATCACAGCAACACAAAATCATGGCTGCCAATTAACTAATTTACAAATTATTGTAAATTAAAAAAAAAAACCAAATACATAGCTGAACTGATATTTTAAAAAACTTACAACTTACTATACAATATTTATTTTGACATACCATACTGCTCACTTTTTACGACATACTTTGATTTTTTTTTAAATTTAACATACTATACTGACTTTCTTCGACATACTAGACGATTGCTTTTTGACGACAAACTGTACTACGACTTTATTTTTACAACATACTGTACCATCGCATTTTTTGACATACTTTACTATGACTTTTTTTCAACATACTTTACTGTACTATATTTTTAGACATTTTACACGATTATCTTTTTTTGACATATTATACTAACTTTTTTTGACATATTATACTCAGACTTTTTTCAACATTATTATTAAACATTTTTTCAACTATATTATGACTTATTAAAGAAACTTACTAGATGTTTTTTACAACATAGTATACTATAACTTTTTTGGACATACTACAGTGTGTTTTTTTTTTCCCCATTTCCCCATTGTATGACTTTTTTTACGTCATACTATGATTTAAAAAAAAAAACACTATAAAAAGTACCATAATATGACTTTTTTCGACATGCTATACTTTGACTGTACCATCAGATTTTTATATAAATACTACGATTATTTTCCAACATACTATACTACTCACTTTTTTTGACATGCTATACTATTCATTTTTTGACATACTTTAATATGAATATTTTCGTCATACTATGATTTTTTTTTAAATTTCAACATACTGTACTATTACTTTTTGACATAATATACAATGACATTTTAAAAATATTTTTGACATTCTATAGTATGAATTTTTTTCAACATACTATGACTATTTTCTCGACACAATACTATGACTTTTTCACCATACTACACCGTCTTTTAAAAAATGTGGACATGCTGTACTATGATTTTTTTGTCATACAAAACTATGAGTTTAAAAATATTTTGACGTTCTATATTATGAATTTTTTTCGACATACCATACTATTCACTTTTTAGACATACTAAAGTACAAATTTTTGTAGACACTATACAATAACGTTTTTTTTAAAAAAATCAATTTATTATATTATGACTTTTTTTGACTTACTGTTTATTTTTTGACATACTATAGTATGAATTTTTTTTCGATATACTATACCATGATTTTTTTAAATTCAACATATACTATGACTTTTTTCGACATACTATGATTTTTAAAAAAGATTTCAACGTATCATTGTGTATGCGTGATTCATTCAGTCTGGATGCGGAGGGGTGAACAGAGACTGCAGCTAGGAGGGTCTGCTGACGAGGACTGTGCCGCTTGTGACTGCTTTGGGACCGGGGAGGGTCCACGGCAGCACCCGCTGCTCGTTGAGAAGAGGAAGAACGATACCTGCTTTCATGAGAGTCTCAAAAAGTCTCCAGTAACACCAGGAAAACTCGTTAGATTTGTCGCTAATTTCTTATTTGAAAGAGGGGTCGAGGGGTCTGAAAACCGGCTAAATATAGCGACTAAGTCGCTAAATTGGCAACACTGCGCTGCTGCTGGAAACCGCTGAGACTGAGACGCTACAGTGCGCATGTCAAAAAATCGGGATGCATTGTGGGACATGAAGTTAAAGGACACTACTTCTGTGAAGAGGCATAGAATTGAATGATATGCATTCCATATTCTTTGCAAGCCCTCGCAGGCCACATAAATTGAGGTGGCGGGCCGGATTTGGCGCGCGGGCCTTGAGTTTGACACGTGATATACAATAACATCACATTTTTTCCACATACTGTACTGTGACTTTTTGTCAACATACTGTACTATGACTTTTTCCATTTTTTTTTCGACATACTATGCTATGACTTATTTTTTTTAAATTTCGGCATACTATGACTTTTTCCCCCAACATACTATACTATGACTTTTTTTTAAAATTTCACAACACTATACTATGCCGATTTAAAAAAAAAAATCAACGTAGTGTACTATGTCTTTTTACACATACTCCACTGACTTTTTTCCAGACTTTTTAAAATATTTTTGACATTCTGTAGTTTGAGTTTTGTTGCCAACATACTTTTCTATGACTTCTTACATGTTTTTCGACATACAGTACAAAGACCTTTTTTTTGACATATTATACTATGACTTCTTTTCAACATAATAACTTGACATACTATAGTATAGTACTATAGTATAGTATGAATTATTTTGGACATACTATACTATGATTTTTTAAAAATTTCAACATATACTACGACTTTTTTTTCGACATAGTATACTATGATTTTTTAAAATGTTTTTCAACATACTGTACTACGACTTTTTGACATAATATACAATGACTTTTTAAAAATATTTTTGACATTCTATAGTATGAATTTTTTGACATACTGTGACTATTTTCTCGACACTATACTATTATGTTTACGACGTACTACACTGTCTTTTTAATAAAAATTCTACATACTGTACTATGACTTTTTACGTTTATCGACATACTATACTGTGACTTTTTGTCGACATACTATGACTTTTTTTTGACATACTGTACCATGACTTTTTCCATTTCTTACTACACTATACTAAACCATGACATTTTTTTTAAATTTCAACATACTATACTATGACTTTTCCAACATACCATACTATGACTTTTTTCTGACTTTTAAAAAATAGTTTGGATGATTTTTTACTTTAAATATATTTTTGACATTCTATATTACAATTTATTTTCAACATACTATACTATTTATTTTTTTGAAAAGACTATAGTATAAATTTTTTTCGACATACTATACTATGACTTATTAAAATAATTTCAATGTATTATACTATGACTTTTTCCATACACTATACTATTTATTTTTTGACATACTATAGTATGACTTTTTTTTTTAAAACAATGTTTTTTTTATTTCAACAGAACATATTTTTTAGACATACTATACTATGATTTTAAATGTTTTTAAACATACTGTACTCTTTTTTTTGACATAATATACGCTGACATAGAAGCATAGCATAGTATGTCAAAAAAGTCAGTCAAGAAAATAGTATAGTATGTTGAAAAAAATTCAAACTACAGAATGTCAAAAAATAAAAAATTAATAAGACAATATGTTGACAAATAGAATGGTATAGAATGACGAAAAATATTCAAAAAGTCATAGTGTATGTTAGAAAAAAATTCAAACTACAGAACGTAAAAAAAAATCATAGTATGTCGAAAAAAGTCATGGTATAGTAAACAAAAAAAATTGATAACATAGAATGTCAAAAATATTTTTGAATAGTCATAGTATAATATGTTGAAAAATTTCATGAATAAGGCATGTTATGTCGATAAACTTCCAGAAAAAAGTCAGTATAGTATGTCGATAAATTCATACTGTCGTAAAATGTCAAGTAAAAAATGTAAAACGAAATAGTATGGTATATCAATAAATTTCATGAAAAAATACAGTAATGTCAAAATATTTTATTAAAAAAAGTCATAGTATGTAGATAAATTTCATTAAAAAAACGCAATAGTAAAGTATATCGATAAATTTCATAAAAAAAATCGTAGTGCAGTCTGTCGAAAAACTTCATGAAACAATTCTGTGAAAAAAGTCATAGTATAGCATGTCGATAAATTTCGTAAAAAAACGTCATAGTATAGTATGTCGAAATTTTTCGATGAAAACGTCAAATTTTTTTGATATTGAATAAAACCATGAAAACGGTCTTATTATAGCATGTAAAATGATTCTATGGTGGAAGAAAGTCATTTCGTGAAATGTTGGAAAAATTTGCAAAAAAAAAAAAAAAAAGCCAGAAATTTTTCGATGAAAATGTGAAATTTTTCCGATGTTGAATAAAACCATGAAAATGGTCACGTTATAGAAGGTAAAATGATTCTATGGTGGAAGAAAGTAATTTCGTGGAATGTTGGAAAATTTTCCAAAAAAAAAAAACCCAACATAGTATAGTATGTCAAAATTTTTCGATGAAAAAGTCAAGTTTTTCCGATGTTGAATAAAATCACAAAAACGGTCATACTATGGCATGTAAAATGATTCTATGGTGGAAGAAAGTCATTTCGTGAAATGTTGGAAAATTTTACAAAAAAAAAAAAACGCCATAGTATCGTATGTCAAAATTTTTCAATGAAAACGTCAAATTTTTCCGATGTTGAGTAAAACCATGAAAACGGTCACGTTATAGAATGTAAAATGATTCTATGGTGGAAGAAAGTCATTTCGTGAAATGTTGGAAAATTTTACAAAAAAAAAAAAACGCCATAGTATAGTATGTCGAAATTTTTCGATGAAAACGTCAAATTTTTCTGATGTTGAGTAAAACCATGAAAACGGTCTTATTATAGCATGTAAGATGATTCTATGGTGGAAGGAAGTCATTTCGTGAAATGTTGGAAAATTTTACAAAAAAAAACGTCATAGTATAGTATGTCGAAATTTTTCGATGAAAATGTCAAATTTTTCCGATATTGAATAAAACCACAAAAACGGTCACGTTATAAAATGTAAAATGATTCTATGGTGGAAGAAAGTCATTTCGTGGAATGTTGGAAGACTTTACAAAAAAAAAAAACAAGCCATAGTATAGTATGTCGAAATTTTTCGATGAAAACGTCAAATTTTTCCGATGTTGTGTAAAACCATGAAAACGGTCACATTATAGCATGTACAATGACGCTATGGTGGAGGAAAGTCATTTCGTGAAATGTTGGAAAATTTTACAAAAAAAAACGCCATAGTATAGTATGTCGAAATTTTTCGATGAAAACGTCAAATTTTTCCGATATTGAATAAAACCATGAAAACGGTCTTATTATAGCATGTAAGATGATTCTAAGGTGGGAGAAAGTCATTTCGTGAAATGTTGCAAAATTTTACAAAAAAAAAAACGCCATAGTATAGTAGGTCGAAATTTTTCGATGAAAACGTCAAATTTTTACAATGTTGAAAAAAAACCATGAAAACGGTCTTTTTATAGCATGTAAAATGATTCTATGGTGGAAGAAAGTCATTTCGTGAAATGTTGGAAAATTTTACAAAAAAAAAAAACGCCATAGTATAGTATGTCGAAATTTTTCGATGAAAATGTCAAATTTTTCCGATGTTGAAGAAAACAATGAAAACGGTCACATTATAGCATGTAAAATGACGCTATGGTGGAAGAAAGTCATTTCGTGAAATGATGGAAAATTTTACAAAAAAAAAACGCCATAGTATAGTATGTCGAAATTTTTCGATGAAGACGTCAAATTTTTCCGATATTGAATAAAACCATGAAAACGGTCTTATTATAGCATGTAAGATGATTCTATGGTGGAAGAAAGTCATTTCGTGAAATGTTGAAAATTTTACAAAAGAAAAAAACGCCATAGTATAGTATTTCAAATTTTTCGATGAAAACGTTAAATTTTTCCGATATTGAATAAAACCATGAAAACGGTCTTATTATAGCATGTAAGATGATTCTATGGTGGAAGAAAGTCATTTCGTGAAATGTTGAAAATTTTACAAAAGAAAAAAACGCCATAGTATAGTATTTCGAAATTTTTCGATGAAAACGTTAAATTTTTCCGATATTGAATAAAACCATGAAAACGGTCTTATTATAGCATGTAAGATGATTCTATGGTGGAAGAAAGTCATTTCGTGAAATGTTGGAAAATTTTAAAAAAAAAAAACGCCATAGTATAGTATGTCGAAATTTTTCGATGGAAACATCAGATTTTTCTGATGTTGAATAAAACATTGAAAACGTTCACGTTATAAAATGTAAAATGATTCTATGGTGGAAGAAAGTCATTTCGTGAAATGTTGGAAAATTTTACAAAAAAAAAAAAACGCCATAGTATAGTATGTCGAAATTTTTCGATGAAAACGTCAAATTTCTTGGATGTTGAAAAAAATCACAAAAACGGTCACACTATAGCATGTAAAATGATTCTATGGTGGAAGGAAGTCATTTCGTGAAATGTTGGAAAATTTTACAAAAAAAAAACGCCATAGTATAGTATGTCGAAATTTTTCAATGAAAACGTCAAATTTTTCCGATGTTGCGTAAAACCATGAAAACAGTTTTATTATAGCATGTAAAATGATTCTATGGTGGAAGAAAGTAATTTCGTGAAATGTTGGAAAATTTTACAAAAAAAAAAAACACCCATAGTATAGTATGTCGAAATTTTTCGATGAAAACGTCAAATTTTTCCGATGTTGAATAAAATCACAAAAACGGTCATACTATAGCATGTAAAATGATTCTATGGTGGAAGAAAGTCATTTCGTGAAATGTTGGAAAATTTTACAAAAAAAAAAAAAACGCCATAGTATAGTATGTCGAAATTTTTCGATGAAAATGTGAAATTTTTCCGATGTTGAATAAAACCAAGAAAACGGTCACATTATAGCATGTAAAATGATTCTATGGTGGAAGAAAGTAATTTCGTGAAATGTTGGAAAATTTTTAAAAAAAAAAAACCCCATAGTATAGTATGTCGAAATTTTTCGATGAAAACGTCAAATTTTTCCGATGTTGAAAAAAAACCATGAAAACGGTCATATTATAGCATGTAAAATGACTCTATGGTGGAAGAAAGTCATTTCGTGAAATGTTGGAAAATTTTACAAAAAAAAAACGCCATAGTATAGTATGTCGAAATTTTTCGATGAAAACGTCAAATTTTTCCGATGTTGAATAAAACCATGAAAACGGTCTTATTATAGCATGTAAGATGATTCTATGGTGGAAGAAAGTCATTTCGTGAAATGTTGGAAAATTTAAAAAAAAAAAAAAACGCCATAGTATAGTATGTCGAAATTTTTCGATGAAAATGTCAAATTTTTCCGATGTTGAAGAAAACCATGAAAACGGTCACATTATAGCATGTAAAATGACGCTATGGTGGAAGAAAGTCATTTCGTGAAATGTTGGAAAATTTTACAAAAAAAAAACGCCATAGTATAGTATGTCGAAATTTTTCGATGAAAACGTCAAATTTTTCCGATATTGAATAAAACCATGAAAACGGTCATATTATAGCATGTAAGATGATTCTATGGTGGAAGAAAGTCATTTCGTGAAATGTTGGAAAATTTTACAAAAAAAAAAAACGCCATAGTATAGTATGTCGAAATTTTTCGATGAAAACGTCAAATTTTTTTGATGTTGAAAAAAAATCACAAAAACGGTCATACTATAGCATGTAAAATGATTCTATGGTGGAAGAAAGTCATTTCGTGAAATGTTGGAAAATTTTACAAAAAAAAAAAAAAACGCCACAGTATACTATGTCAAAATTTTTCGATGAAAATGTGAAATTTTTCCGATGTTGAATAAAACCAACAAAACAGTCACGTTATAGAATGTAAAATGATTCTATGGTGGAAGAAAGTAATTTCGTGGAATGTTGGAAGATTTTCCAAAAAAAAAAACAAGATAGTATAGTATGTCGAAATTTTTCGATGAAAAGGTTAAATTTTTCCGATGTTGAAGAAAACCATGAAAACGGTCACATTATAGCATGTAAAATGACGCTATGGTGGAGGAAAGTCATTTCGTGAAATGCTGGAAAATTTTACAAAAAAAAACGCCATAGTATAGTATGTCGAAATTTTTCGATGAAAACGTCAAATTTTTTGATGTTGAAAAAAATCACAAAAACGGTCATACTATAGCATGTAAAATGACTCTATGGCGGAAGAAAGTCATTTCGTGAAATGTTGGAAAATTTTACAAAAAAAAAAAACGCCATAGTATAGTATGTCGAAATTTTTCGATGAAAACGTCAAATTTTTCCGATGTTGAATAAAACCATGAAAACGGTCTTATTATAGCATGTAAAATGATTCTATGGTGGAAGGAAGTCATTTCGTGAAATGTTGGAAAATTTGACAAAAAAAAAAAAAACGCCATAGTATAGTATGTCGAAATTTTTCGATGAAAACGTCAAATTTTTCCGATGTTGAATAAAACCATGAAAACGGTCTTATTATAGCATGTAAGATGATTCTATGGTGGAAGAAAGTCATTTCGTGAAATGTTGGAAAATTTTACAAAAAAAAAACGCCATAGTATAGTATGTCGAAATTTTTCGATGAAAACGTCAAATTTTTCCAATGTTGAAAAAAAACCATGAAAACAGTCTTATTATAGCATGTAAAATGATTCTATGGTGGAAGAAAGTCATTTCGTGAAATGTTGGTAAATTTTACAAAACAAAAAAAGCGCCATAGTATAGTATGTCGAAATTTTTCGATGAAAATGTCAAATTTTTCCGATGTTGAAGAAAACCATGAAAACGGTCACATTATAGCATGTAAAATGACGCTATGGTGGAAGAAAGTCGTTTCGTGAAATGTTGGAAAATTTTACAAAAAAAAACGCCATAGTATAGTATGTCGAAATTTTTCGATGAAAACGTCAAATTTTTCCAATGTTAAAAAAAAACCATGAAAACGGTCTTATTATAGCATGTAAAATGATTCTATGGTGGAAGAAAGTAATTTCGTGAAATGTTGGAAGATTTTACAAAAAAAAAAAACGCCATAGTATAGTATGTCGAAATTTTTCGATGAAAACGTCAAATTTTTCCGATGTTGTATAAAACTATAAAAACAGTTTTATTATAGCATGTAAAATGATTCTATGGTGGAAGAAAGTAATTTCGTGGAATGTTGGAAAATTTTCAAAAAAAAAAACAACATAGTATAGTATGTCAAAATTTTTCGATGAAAACGTCAAATTTTTCCGATGTTGAATAAAATCACAAAAACGGTCATACTATAGCATGTAAAATGATTCTATGGTGGAAGAAAGTCATTTCGTGAAATGTTGGAAAGTTTTACAAAAAAAAAAAAAACGCCATAGTATAGTATGTCGAAATTTTTCGATGAAAACGTTAAATTTTTCCGATGTTGAAGAAAACCATGAAAACGGTCACATTATAGCATGTACAATGACGCTATGGTGGAAGAAAGTCATTTCGTGAAATGTTGGAAAATTTTACAAAAAAAAAACGCCATAGTATAGTATGTCGAAATTTTTCGATGAAAACGTCAAATTTTTCCGATATTGAATAAAACCATGAAAACGGTCTTATTATAGCATGTAAGATGATTCTATGGTGGAAGAAAGTCATTTCGTGAAATGTTGGAAAATTTTACAAAAAAAAAAACGCCATAGTATAGTATGTCGAAATTTTTCGATGAAAACGTCAAATTTTTACAATGTTGAAAAAAACCCATGAAAACGGTCTTATTATAGCATGTAAAATGATTCTATGGTGGAAGAAAGTCATTTCGTGAAATGTTGGAAAATTTTACAAAAAAAAAAAAACGCCATAGTATAGTATGTCGAAATTTTTCGATGAAAACGTCAAATTTTTCCGATGTTGAAGAAAACCATGAAAACGGTCACATTATAGCATGTAAAATGACGCTATGGTGGAAGAAAGTCATTTCGTGAAATGATGGAAAATTTTACAAAAAAAAACCGCCATAGTATAGTATGTCGAAATTTTTCGATGAAAACGTCAAATTTTTCCGATGTTGAATAAAACCATGAAAACGGTCTTATTATAGCATGTAAAATGATTCTATGGTGGAAGAAAGTCATTTCGTGAAATGTTGGAAAATTTTACAAAAAAAAAACGCCATAGTATAGTATGTCGAAATTTTTCGATGAAAACGTCAAATTTCTTTGATGTTGAAAAAAATCAAAAAAACGGTCACACTATAGCATGTAAAATGATTCTATGGTGGAAGGAAGTCATTTCGTGAAATGTTGGGAAGTTTTAAAAAAAAAAACGCCATAGTATACTATGTCGAAATTTTTCGATGAAAATGTGAAATTTTTCCGATGTTGAATAAAACCAAGAAAACAGTCACGTTATAGAATGTAAAATGATTCTATGGTGGAAGAAAGTAATTTCGTGGAATGTTGGAAGATTTTCCAAAAAAAAAACCAACATAGTATAGTATGTCGAAATTTTTCGATGAAAACGTTAAATTTTTCCGATGTTGAAGAAAACCATGAAAACGGTCACATTATAGCATGTACAATGACGCTATGGTGGAGGAAAGTCATTTCGTGAAATGTTGGAAAATTTTACAAATAAAACGCCATAGTATAGTATGTCGAAATTTTTCGATGAAAACGTCAAATTTTTCCGATGTTGAATAAAACCATGAAAACGGTCTTATTATAGCATGTAAGATGATTCTATGGTGGAAGAAAGTCATTTCGTGAAATGTTGGAAAATTTTACAAAAAAAAAACGCCATAGTATAGTATGTCGAAATTTTTCGATGAAAACGTCAAATTTTTCCAATGTTGAAAAAAAACCATGAAAACGGTCTTATTATAGCATGTAAAATGATTCTATGGTGGAAGAAAGTCATTTCGTGAAATGTTGGAAAATTTTACAAAAACAAAAAAAGCGCCATAGTATAGTATGTCGAAATTTTTCGATGAAAATGTCAAATTTTTCCGATGTTGAAGAAAACCATGAAAACGGTCACATTATAGCATGTAAAATGACGCTATGGTGGAAGAAAGTCGTTTCGTGAAATGTTGGAAAATTTTACAAAAAAAAACGCCATAGTATAGTATGTCGAAATTTTTCGATGAAAACGTCAAATTTTTCCGATATTGAATAAAACCATGAAAACAGTCTTATTATAGCATGTAAGATGATTCTATGGTGGAAGAAAGTCATTTCGTGAAATGTTGGAAAATTTTACAAAAAAAAAAACGCCATAGTATAGTATGTCGAAATTTTTCGATGAAAACGTCAAATTTTTCCGATGTTGAATAAAATCACAAAAACGGTCACACTATAGCATGTAAAATGATTCTATGGTGGAAGAAAGTCATTTCGTGAAATGTTGGAAAATTTTACAAAAAAAAAAAACGCCATAGTATAGTATGTCGAAATTTTTCGATGAAAACGTCAAATTTCTTTGATGTTGAAAAAAATCACAAAAACGGTCACACTATAGCATGTAAGATGATTCTATGGTGGAAGAAAGTCATTTCGTGAAATGTTGGAAAATTTTACAAAAAAAAAACGCCATAGTATAGTATGTCGAAATTTTTCAATGAAAACGTCAAATTTTTCCGATGTTGTGTAAAACCATAAAAACAGTTTTATTATAGCATGTAAAATGATTCTATGGTGGAAGAAAGTAATTTCGTGGAATGTTGGAAAATTTTACAAAAAAAAAAACAACATAGTATAGTATGTCAAAATTTTTCGATGAAAACGTCAAATTTTTCCGATGTTGAATAAAATCACAAAAACGGTCATATTATAGCATGTAAAATGATTCTATGGTGGAAGAAAGTCATTTCGTGAAATGTTGGAAAATTTTCAAAAAAAAAAAAAACCCATAGTATACTATGTCGAAATTTTTCGATGAAAATGTGAAATTTTTCCGATGTTGAATAAAACCAACAAAACAGTCACGTTATAGAATGTAAAATGATTCTATGGTGGGAGAAAGTAATTTCGTGGAATGTTGGAAGATTTTCCAAAAAAAAAAAACAAGATAGTATAGTATGTCGAAATTTTTCGATGAAAAGGTTAAATTTTTCCGATGTTGAAGAAAACCATGAAAACGGTCACATTATAGCATGTACAATGACGCTATGGTGGAGGAAAGTCATTTCGTGAAATGTTGGAAAATTTTACAAAAAAAAAACGCCATAGTATAGTATGTCGAAATTTTTCGATGAAAACGTCAAATTTTTCCGATATTGAATAAAACCATGAAAACGGTCTTATTATAGCATGTAAGATGATTCTATGGTGGGAGAAAGTCATTTCGTGAAATGTTGCAAAATTTTACAAAAAAAAAAAACGCCATAGTATAGTAGGTCGAAATTTTTCGATGAAAACGTCAAATTTTTACAATGTTGAAAAAAAACCATGAAAACGGTCTTATTATAGCATGTAAAATGATTCTATGGTGGAAGAAAGTCATTTCGTGAAATGTTGGAAAATTTTACAAAAAAAAAAAACGCCATAGTATAGTATGTCGAAATTTTTCGATGAAAATGTCAAATTTTTCCGATGTTGAAGAAAACAATGAAAACGGTCACATTATAGCATGTAAAATGACGCTATGGTGGAAGAAAGTCATTTCGTGAAATGATGGAAAATTTTACAAAAAAAAAAACGCCATAGTATAGTATGTCGAAATTTTTCGATGAAAACGTCAAATTTTTCCGATGTTGAAAAAAACCATGAAAACGGTCTCACTATAGCATGTAAAATGATTCTATGGTGGAAGGAAGTCATTTCGTGAAATGTTGGGAAATTTTACAAAAAAAAAAACGCCA
Organism: Pterois miles; assembly: GCA_947000775.1. Lineage (NCBI taxonomy): Eukaryota > Metazoa > Chordata > Actinopteri > Perciformes > Scorpaenidae > Pterois > Pterois miles. Next base: position 19,196,978 of record CAMQGK010000637.1, read on the forward strand.
TAGTATACTATGTCGAAATTTTTCAATGAAAACGTCAAATTTTTCCGATGTTGCGTAAAACCATGAAAACAGTTTTATTATAGCATGTAAAATGATTCTATGGTGGAAGAAAGTCATTTCGTGAAATGTTGGAAAATTTTACAAAAAAAAAAACACCCTAGTATAGTATGTCGAAATTTTTCGATGAAAACGTCAAATTTGTTTGATGTTGAAAAAAATCACAAAAACGGTCATACTATAGCATGTAAAATGATTCTATGGTGGAAGAAAGTCATTTCGTGAAATGTTGGAAAATTTTACAAAAAAAAAAAAACGCCATAGTATAGTATGTCGAAATTTTTCGATGAAAACGTCAAATTTTTCCGATGTTGAATAAAACCATGAAAACGGTCTTATTATAGCATGTAAAATGATTCTATGGTGGAAGAAAGTCATTTCGTGAAATGTTGGAAAATTTTACAAAAAAAAAAACGCCATAGTATAGTATGTCGAAATTTTTCGATGAAAACGTCAAATTTTTCCAATGTTGAAAAAAAACCATGAAAACGGTCTTATTATAGCATGTAAAATGATTCTATGGTGGAAGAAAGTCATTTCGTGAAATGTTGGAAAATTTTACAAAAAAAAAAACGCCATAGTATAGTATGTCGAAATTTTTCGATGAAAATGTCAAATTTTTCCGATGTTGAAGAAAACCATGAAAACGGTCACATTATAGCATGTAAAATGACGCTATGGTGGAAGAAAGTCATTTCGTGAAATGTTGGAAAATTTTACAAAAAAAAACGCCATAGTATAGTATGTCGAAATTTTTCGATGAAAACGTCAAATTTTTCCGATATTGAATAAAACCATGAAAACGGTCTTATTATAGCATGTAAGATGATTCTATGGTGGAAGAAAGTCATTTCGTGAAATGTTGGAAAATTTTACAAAAAAAAAAAACGCCATAGTATAGTATGTCGAAATTTTTCGATGAAAACGTCAAATTTTTCCGATGTTGAATAAAACCATGAAAACGGTCTTATTATAGCATGTAAAATGATTCTATGGTGGAAGAAAGTCATTTCGTGAAATGTTGGAAAATTTTACAAAAAAAAAAAAAACGCCATAGTATAGTATGTCGAAATTTTTCGATGAAAACGTCAAATTTCTTTGATGTTGAAAAAAATCAAAAAACGGTCATACTATAGCATGTAAAATGATTCTATGGTGGAAGAAAGTCATTTCGTGAAATGTTGGAAAATTTTACAAAAAAAAAAACGCCATAGTATAGTATGTCGAAATTTTTCAATGAAAACGTGAAATTTTTCCGATGTTGAGTAAAACCATGAAAACAGTTTTATTATAGCATGTAAAATGATTCTATGGTGGAAGAAAGTCATTTCGTGAAATGTTGGAAAATTTTACAAAAAAAAAAAACGCCATAGTATAGTATGTCGAAATTTTTCGATGAAAAGGTCAAATTTTTCCGATGTTGAAGAAAACCATGAAAACGGTCACATTATAGCATGTACAATGACGCTATGGTGGAGGAAAGTCATTTCGTGAAATGTTGGAAAATTTTACAAAAAAAAACGCCATAGTATAGTATGTCGAAATTTTTCGATGAAAACGTCAAATTTTTCCAATGTTGAGTAAAACCATGAAAACGGTCATATTATAGCATGTAAAATGATTCTATGGTGGAAGGAAGTCATTTCGTGAAATGTTGGAAAATTTGACAAAAAAAAAAACGCCATAGTATAGTCTGTCGAAATTTTTCGATGAAAACGTCAAATTTTTCCGATATTGAATAAAACCATGAAAACGGTCTTATTATAGCATGTAAGATGATTCTATGGTGGAAGAAAGTCATTTCGTGAAATGTTGGAAAATTTTACAAAAAAAAAAAACGCCATAGTATAGTATGTCGAAATTTTTCGATGAAAACGTCAAATTTTTCCAATGTTGAAAAAAAACCATGAAAACGGTCTTATTATAGCATGTAAAATGATTCTATGGTGGAAGAAAGTCATTTCGTGAAATGTTGGAAAATTTTACAAAAAAAAAAAAAGCGCCATAGTATAGTATGTCGAAATTTTTCGATGAAAATGTCAAATTTTTCCGATGTTGAAGAAAACCATGAAAACGGTCACATTATAGCATGTAAAATGACGCTATGGTGGAAGAAAGTCGTTTCGTGAAATGTTGGAAAATTTTACAAAAAAAAAACGCCATAGTATAGTATGTCGAAATTTTTCGATGAAAACGTCAAATTTTTCCAATGTTGAATAAAACCATGAAAACGGTCTTATTATAGCATGTAAAATGATTCTATGGTGGAAGAAAGTAATTTCGTGAAATGTTGGAAAATTTTACAAAAAAACAAAAAAAAACGCCATAGTATAGTATGTCGAAATTTTTCGATGAAAACGTCAAATTTTTTCGATTTAAACCGATGTTGTGTAAAACCATAAAAACGGTCTCATTATAGCATGTAAAATGATTCTATGGTGGAAGAAAGTCATTTCGTGAAATGTTGGAAAATTTTACAAAAAAAAAAAAAACGCCATAGTATAGTATGTCGAAATTTTTCGATGAAAACGTCAAATTTTTCCGATGTTGAATAAAATCACAAAAACGGTCATACTATAGCATGTAAAATGATTCTATGGTGGAAGAAAGTCATTTCGTGAAATGTTGGAAAATTTTACAAAAAAAAAAAAAAACGCCATAGTATACTATGTCGAAATTTTTCGATGAAAATGTGAAATTTTTCCGATGTTGAATAAAACCAACAAAACAGTCACGTTATAGAATGTAAAATGATTCTATGGTGGAAGAAAGTAATTTCGTGGAATGTTGGAAGATTTTCCAAAAAAAAAAACAAGATAGTATAGTATGTCGAAATTTTTCGATGAAAAGGTTAAATTTTTCCGATGTTGAAGAAAACCATGAAAACGGTCACATTATAGCATGTACAATGACGCTATGGTGGAGGAAAGTCATTTCGTGAAATGTTGGAAAATTTTACAAAAAAAAACGCCATAGTATAGTATGTCGAAATTTTTCGATGAAAACGTCAAATTTTTCCGATATTGAATAAAACCATGAAAACGGTCTTATTATAGCATGTAAGATGATTCTATGGTGGGAGAAAGTCATTTCGTGAAATGTTGCAAAATTTTACAAAAAAAAAAACGCCATAGTATAGTATGTCGAAATTTTTCGATGAAAACGTCAAATTTTTCCAATGTTGAAAAAAAACCATGAAAACGGTCTTATTATAGCATGTAAAATGATTCTATGGTGGAAGAAAGTCATTTCGTGAAATGTTGGAAAATTTTACAAAAAAAAAAAACGCCATAGTATAGTATGTCGAAATTTTTCGATGAAAATGTCAAATTTTTCCGATGTTGAAGAAAACCATGAAAACGGTCACATTATAGCATGTAAAATGACGCTATGGTGGAAGAAAGTCATTTCGTGAAATGTTGGAAAATTTTACAAAAAAAAAACGCCATAGTATAGTATGTCGAAATTTTTCGATGAAAACGTCAAATTTTTCCGATGTTGAATAAAACCATGAAAACGGTCTTATTATAGCATGTAAAATGATTCTATGGTGGAAGAAAGTCATTTCGTGAAATGTTGGAAAATTTTACAAAAAAAAAACGCCATAGTATAGTATGTCGAAATTTTTCGATGAAAACGTCAAATTTCTTTGATGTTGAAAAAAATCACAAAAACGGTCATACTATAGCATGTAAAATGATTCTATGGTGGAAGAAAGTCATTTCGTGAAATGTTGGAAAATTTTACAAAAAAAAAAACGCCATAGTATAGTATGTCGAAATTTTTCAATGAAAACGTCAAATTTTTCCGATGTTGTGTAAAACCATGAAAACAGTTTTATTATAGCATGTAAAATGATTCTATGGTGGAAGAAAGTCATTTCGTGAAATGTTGGAAAATTTTACAAAAAAAAAAACCGCCATAGTATAGTATGTCGAAATTTTTCGATGAAAACGTCAAATTTTTCCGATGTTGAAAAAAACCATGAAAACGGTCATATTATAGCATGTAAAATGATTCTATGGTGGAAGAAAGTCATTTCGTGAAATGTTGGAAAATTTTACAAAAAAAAAAACGCCATAGTATAGTATGTCGAAATTTTTCGATGAAAATGTCAAATTTTTCCGATGTTGAAGAAAACCATGAAAACGGTCACATTATAGCATGTAAAATGACGCTATGGTGGAAGAAAGTCGTTTCGTGAAATGTTGGAAAATTTTACAAAAAAAAACGCCATAGTATAGTAGGTCGAAATTTTTCGATGAAAACGTCAAATTTTTCCAATGTTGAAAAAAAACCATGAAAACGGTCTTATTATAGCATGTAAAATGATTCTATGGTGGAAGAAAGTCATTTCGTGAAATGTTGGAAAATTTTACAAAAAAAAAAAACGCCATAGTATAGTATGTCGAAATTTTTCGATGAAAATGTCAAATTTTTCCGATGTTGAAGAAAACCATGAAAACGGTCACATTATAGCATGTAAAATGACGCTATGGTGGAAGAAAGTCGTTTCGTGAAATGTTGGAAAATTTTACAAAAAAAAAACGCCATAGTATAGTATGTCGAAATTTTTCGATGAAAACGTCAAATTTTTCCGATATTGAATAAAACCATGAAAACAGTCTTATTATAGCATGTAAGATGATTCTATGGTGGAAGAAAGTCATTTCGTGAAATGTTGGAAAATTTTACAAAAAAAAAAAAACGCCATAGTATAGTATGTCGAAATTTTTCGATGAAAACGTCAAATTTTTCCGATGTTGAATAAAATCACAAAAACGGTCATACTATAGCATGTAAAATGATTCTATGGTGGAAGAAAGTAATTTCGTGAAATGTTGGAAAATTTTAAAAAAAAACAAAAAAAAAAAAAAAAAAAAAAAAACGCCATAGTATAGTATGTCGAAATTTTTCGATGAAAACGTCAAATTTATTTCGATGTTGAAAAAAAACCATGAAAACGGTCACTCTATAGCATGTAAAATGATTCTATGGTGGAAGAAAGTCTTTCGTGAAATGTTGGGAAGTTTTAAAAAAAAAAACCATAGATAGTATGCGAAATTTAAAAAAAAAATCAAAAAAAAAAAAAAAAAAAAAAAAAAAGGGAAAAAATTTCGTGAAATGTTGGAAAATTTTAAAAAAAAAAAAACGCCATAGTATAGTATGTCGAAATTTTTCGATGAAAATGTGAAATTTTTCCGATGTTGAATAAAACCAAGAAAACAGTCACGTTATAGAATGTAAAATGATTCTATGGTGGAAGAAAGTAATTTCGTGGAATGTTGGAAGATTTTCCAAAAAAAAAACCAACATAGTATAGTATGTCGAAATTTTTCGATGAAAACGTTAAATTTTTCCGATGTTGAAGAAAACCATGAAAACGGTCACATTATAGCATGTACAATGACGCTATGGTGGAGGAAAGTCATTTCGTGAAATGTTGGAAAATTTTACAAATAAAACGCCATAGTATAGTATGTCGAAATTTTTCGATGAAAACGTCAAATTTTTCCGATATTGAATAAAACCATGAAAACGGTCTTATTATAGCATGTAAGATGATTCTATGGTGGGCGAAAGTCATTTCGTGAAATGTTGCAAAATTTTACAAAAAAAAAAAAAACGCCATAGTATAGTATGTCGAAATTTTTCGATGAAAACGTCAAATTTTTCCAATGTTGAAAAAAACCCATGAAAAAGTTCTTATTATAGCATGTAAAATGATTCTATGATGGAAGAAAGTCATTTCGTGAAATGTTGGAAAATTTTACAAAAAAAAAAAAAACGCCATAGTATAGTATGTCGGAATTTTTCGATGAAAATGTTAAATTTTTCCGATGTTGAAGAAAACAATGAAAACGGTCACATTATAGCATGTAAAATGACGCTATGGTGGAAGAAAGTCATTTCGTGAAATGATGGAAAATTTTACAAAAAAAAACGCCATAGTATAGTATGTCGACATTTTTCGATGAAAACGTCAAATTTTTCCGATATTGAATAAAACCATGAAAACGGTGTTATTATAGCATGTAAGATGATTCTATGGTGGAAGAAAGTCATTTCGTGAAATGTTGGAAAATTTTACAAAAAAAAAAACGCCATAGTATAGTATGTCGAAATTTTTCGATGGAAACATCAAATTTTTCTGATGTTGAATAAAACCATGAAAACGGTCACGTTATAAAATGTAAAATGATTCTATGGTGGAAGAAAGTCATTTCGTGAAATGTTGGAAAACTTTACAAAAAAAAAAAAAAACGCCATAGTATAGTATGTCGAAATTTTTCGATGAAAACGTCAAATTTTTCCGATGTTGAATAAAATCACAAAAACGGTCATACTATAGCATGTAAAATGATTCTATGGTGGAAGAAAGTCATTTCGTGAATTGTTGGAAAATTTTACAAAAAAAGCCGCCATAGTATAGTATGTCGAAATTTTTCAATGAAAACGTCAAATTTCTTTGATGTTGAAAAAAAATCACAAAAACGGTCATACTATAGCATGTAAAATGATTCTATGGTGGAAGAAAGTCACTTCGTGAAATGTTAGAAAATTTTACAAAAAAAAAACGCCATAGTATAGTATGTCGAAATTTTTCAATGAAAACGTCAAATTTTTCCGATGTTGTGTAAAACCATAAAAACAGTTTTATTATAGCATGTAAAATGATTCTATGGTGGAAGAAAGTAATTTCGTGGAATGTTGGAAAATTTTCAAAAAAAAAAAACAACATAGTATAGTATGTCAAAATTTTTCGATGAAAACGTCAAATTTTTCCGATGTTGAATAAAACACAAAAACGGTCTACTATAGCATGTAAAATGATTCTATGGTGGAAGAAAGTCATTTCGTGAAATGTTGGAAAGTTTTAAAAAAAAAAAAAAACGCCATAGTATAGTATGTCGAAATTTTTCGATGAAAATGTGAAATTTTTCCGATGTTGAATAAAACCAACAAAACAGTCACGTTATAGAATGTAAAATGATTCTATGGTGGAAGAAAGTAATTTCGTGGAATGTTGGAAGATTTTCCAAAAAAAAAAACAAGATAGTATAGTATGTCGAAATTTTTCGATGAAAAGGTTAAATTTTTCCGATGTTGAAGAAAACCATGAAAACGGTCACATTATAGCATGTACAATGACGCTATGGTGGAGGAAAGTCATTTCGTGAAATGTTGGAAAATTTTACAAAAAAAAAACGCCATAGTATAGTATGTCGAAATTTTTCGATGAAAACGTCAAATTTTTCCGATATTGAATAAAACCATGAAAACGGTCTTATTATAGCATGTAAGATGATTCTATGGTGGGAGAAAGTCATTTCGTGAAATGTTGCAAAATTTTACAAAAAAAAAAACGCCATAGTATAGTAGGTCGAAATTTTTCGATGAAAACGTCAAATTTTTACAATGTTGAAAAAAAACCATGAAAACGGTCTTATTATAGCATGTAAAATGATTCTATGGTGGAAGAAAGTCATTTCGTGAAATGTTGGAAAATTTTACAAAAAAAAAAAACGCCATAGTATAGTATGTCGAAATTTTTCGATGAAAATGTCAAATTTTTCCGATGTTGAAGAAAACAATGAAAACGGTCACATTATAGCATGTAAAATGACGCTATGGTGGAAGAAAGTCATTTCGTGAAATGATGGAAAATTTTACAAAAAAAAAAAACGCCATAGTATAGTATGTCGAAATTTTTCGATGAAAACGTCAAATTTTTCCGATGTTGAAAAAAACCATGAAAACGGTCTTATTATAGCATGTAAGATGATTCTATGGTGGAAGGAAGTCATTTCGTGAAATGTTGGAAAATTTTACAAAAAAAAAAACGCCATAGTATAGTATGTCGAAATTTTTCAATGAAAACGTCAAATTTTTCCGATGTTGCGTAAAACCATGAAAACAGTTTTATTATAGCATGTAAAATGATTCTATGGTGGAAGAAAGTCATTTCGTGAAATGTTGGAAAATTTTACAAAAAAAAAAAAAACACCCTAGTATAGTATGTCGAAATTTTTCGATGAAAACGTCAAATTTCTTTGATGTTGAAAAAAATCACAAAAACGGTCATACTATAGCATGTAAAATGATTCTATGGTGGAAGAAAGTCATTTCGTGAAATGTTGGAAAATTTTACAAAAAAAAAAACGCCATAGTATAGTATGTCGAAATTTTTCAATGAAAACGTCAAATTGTTCCGATGTTGTGTAAAACCATGAAAACAGTTTTATTATAGCATGTAAAATGACTCTATGGCGGAAGAAAGTCATTTCGTGAAATGTTGGAAAATTTTACAAAAAAAAAACGCCATAGTATAGTATGTCGAAATTTTTCGATGAAAACGTCAAATTTTTCCAATGTTGAAAAAAAACCATGAAAACGGTCTTATTATAGCATGTAAAATGATTCTATGGTGGAAGAAAGTCATTTCGTGAAATGTTGGAAAATTTTACAAAAAAAAAAAAGCGCCATAGTATAGTATGTCGAAATTTTTCGATGAAAATGTCAAATTTTTCCGATGTTGAAGAAAACCATGAAAACGGTCACATTATAGCATGTAAAATGACGCTATGGTGGAAGAAAGTCATTTCGTGAAATGTTGGAAAATTTTACAAAAAAAAAACGCCATAGTATAGTATGTCGAAATTTTTCGATGAAAACGTCAAATTTTTCCGATGTTAAAATAAAACCATGAAAACGGTCTTATTATAGCATGTAAGATGATTCTATGGTGGGAGAAAGTCATTTCGTGAAATGTTGCAAAATTTTACAAAAAAAAAAACGCCATAGTATAGTATGTCGAAATTTTTCGATGAAAACGTCAAATTTTTCCAATGTTGAAAAAAACCCATGAAAACGTTCTTATTATAGCATGTAAAATGATTCTATGATGGAAGAAAGTCATTTCGTGAAATGTTGGAAAATTTTACAAAAAAAAAAAAAAACGCCATAGTATAGTATGTCGGAATTTTTCGATGAAAATGTTAAATTTTTCCGATGTTGAAGAAAACAATGAAAACGGTCACATTATAGCATGTAAAATGACGCTATGGTGGAAGAAAGTCATTTCGTGAAATGATGGAAAATTTTACAAAAAAAACCGCCATAGTATAGTATGTCGAAATTTTTCGATGAAAACGTCAAATTTTTCCGATGTTGAATAAAACCATGAAAACGGTGTTATTATAGCATGTAAGATGATTCTATGGTGGAAGAAAGTCATTTCGTGAAATGTTGGAAAATTTTACAAAAAAAAAAACGCCATAGTATAGTATGTCGAAATTTTTCGATGGAAACATCAAATTTTTCTGATGTTGAATAAAACCATGAAAACGGTCACGTTATAAAATGTAAAATGATTCTATGGTGGAAGAAAGTCATTTCGTGAAATGTTGGAAAACTTTACAAAAAAAAAAAAAAACGCCATAGTATAGTATGTCGAAATTTTTCGATGAAAACGTCAAATTTTTCCGATGTTGAATAAAATCACAAAAACGGTCATACTATAGCATGTAAAATGATTCTATGGTGGAAGAAAGTCATTTCGTGAAATGTTGGAAAATTTTACAAAAAAAAAAAGCCGCCATAGTATAGTATGTCGAAATTTTTCAATGAAAACGTCAAATTTCTTTGATGTTGAAAAAAAATCACAAAAACGGTCATACTATAGCATGTAAAATGATTCTATGGTGGAAGAAAGTCACTTCGTGAAATGTTAGAAAATTTTACAAAAAAAAAAACGCCATAGTATAGTATGTCGAAATTTTTCAATGAAAACGTCAAATTTTTCCGATGTTGTGTAAAACCATAAAAACAGTTTTATTATAGCATGTAAAATGATTCTATGGTGGAAGAAAGTAATTTCGTGGAATGTTGGAAAATTTTCAAAAAAAAAAAACAACATAGTATAGTATGTCAAAATTTTTCGATGAAAACGTCAAATTTTTCCGATGTTGAATAAAATCACAAAAACGGTCATACTATAGCATGTAAAATGATTCTATGGTGGAAGAAAGTCATTTCGTGAAATGTTGGAAAGTTTTACAAAAAAAAAAAAAACGCCATAGTATACTATGTCGAAATTTTTCGATGAAAATGTGAAATTTTTCCGATGTTGAAAAAAACCATGAAAACGGTCACATTATAGCATGTAAAATGACGCTATGGTGGAGGAAAGTCATTTCGTGAAATGTTGGAAAATTTTACAAAAAAAAACGCCATAGTATAGTATGTCGAAATTTTTCGATGAAAACGTCAAATTTTTCCGATGTTGAATAAAACCATGAAAACGGTCTTATTATAGCATGTAAAATGATTCTATGATGGAAGAAAGTCTTTTCGTGAAATGTTGGAAAATTTTACAAAAAAAAAAAACGCCATAGTATAGTATGTCGAAATTTTTCGATGAAAATATCAAATTTTTCCGATGTTGAAGAAAACAATGAAAACGGTCACATTATAGCATGTAAAATGACGCTATGGTGGAAGAAAGTCATTTCGTGAAATGATGGAAAATTTTACAAAAAAAAAACGCCATAGTATAGTATGTCGAAATTTTTCAATGAAAACGTCAAATTTTTCCGATGTTGAATAAAACCATGAAAACAGTTTTATTATAGCATGTAAAATGATTCTATGGTGGAAGAAAGTAATTTCGTGGAATGTTGGAAAATTTTACAAAAAAAAAAACAACATAGTATAGTATGTCAAAATTTTTCGATGAAAACGTCAAATTTTTCCGATGTTGAATAAAATCACAAAAACGGTCATACTATAGCATGTAAAATGATTCTATGGTGGAAGAAAGTCATTTCGTGAAATGTTGGAAAATTTTACAAAAAAAAAACCGCCATAGTATAGTATGTCGAAATTTTTCGATGAAAACGTCAAATTTTTACAATGTTGAAAAAAAAACATGAAAACGGTCTTATTATAGCATGTAAAATGATTCTATGGTGGAAGAAAGTCATTTCGTGAAATGTTGGAAAATTTTACAAAAAAAAAAAAACGCCATAGTATAGTATGTCGAAATTTTTTGATGAAAATGTCAAATTTCTCCGATGTTGAAGAAAACAATGAAAACGGTCACATTATAGCATGTAAAATGACGCTATGGTGGAAGAAAGTCATTTCGTGAAATGATGGAAAATTCTACAAAAAAAAACGCCATAGTATAGTATGTCGAAATTCTTCGATGAAGACGTCAAATTTTTCCGATATTGAATAAAACCATGAAAACGGTCTTATTATAGCATGTAAGATGATTCTATGGTGGAAGAAAGTCATTTCGTGAAATGTTGAAAATTTTACAAAAAAAAAAACGCCATAGAATAGTATTTCGAAATTTTTCGATGAAAACGTTAAATTTTTCCGATATTGAATAAAACCATGAAAACGGTCTTATTATAGCATGTAAGATGATTCTATGGTGGAAGAAAGTCATTTCGTGAAATGTTGGAAAATTTTACAAAAAAAAAAAAAACGCCATAGTATAGTATGTCGAAATTTTTCGATGGAAACATCAGATTTTTCTGATGTTGAATAAAACCATGAAAACGGTCACGTTATAAAATGTAAAATGATTCTATGGTGGAAGAAAGTCATTTCGTGAAATGTTGGAAAATTTTACAAAAAAAGAAAAAAACGCCATAGTATAGTATGTCGAAATTTTTCAATGAAAACGTCGAATTTTTCCGATGTTGAAGAAAACCATGAAAACGGTCACATTATAGCATGTACAATGACGCTATGGTGGAGGAAAGTCATTTCGTGAAATGTTGGAAAATTTTACAAAAAAAAAATGCCATAGTATAGTATGTCGAAATTTTTCGATTAAAACGTCAAATTTTTCCGATGTTGAGTAAAACCATGAAAACGGTCTTATTATAGCATGTAAGATGATTCCATGGTGGAAGAAAGTCATTTCGTGAAATGTTGGAAAATTAAAAAAAAAAAAAAAAAAACGCCATAGTATAGTATGTCGAAATTTTTCGATGAAAACGTCAAATTTCTTTGATGTTGAAAAAAATCACAAAAACGGTCATACTATAGCATGTAAAATGATTCTATGGTGGAAGGAAGTCATTTCGTGAAATGTTGGAAAATTTTACAAAAAAAAAACGCCATAGTATAGTATGTCGAAATTTTTCGATGAAAACGTCAAATTTTTCCGATGTTGAATAAAATTACAATAATGGTCATACTATAGCATGTAAAATGATTCTATGGTGGAAGAAAGTAATTTCGTGGAATGTTGGAAAATTTTCAAAAAAAAAACCCAACATAGTATAGTATGTCAAAATTTTTCGATGAAAACGTCAAATTTTTCCGATGTTGAATAAAATCACAAAAACGGTCATACTATAGCATGTAAAATGATTCTATGGTGGAAGAAAGTCATTTCTTGAAATGTTGGAAAATTTTGCAAAAAAAAAAAACGCCATAGTATAGTATGTCGAAATTTTTCGATGAAAATATCAAATTTTTCTGATGTTGAATAAAACCATGAAAACGGTCACGTTATAGAATGTAAAATGATTCTATGGTGGAAGAAAGTCATATCGTGAAATGTTGGAAAATTTTAAAAAAAAAAAAACGCCATAGTATAGTATGTCGAAATTTTTCAATGAAAACGTGAAATTTCTTTGATGTATAAAAAAATCACGAAAATGGTAATCCTATAGCATGTAAAATGATTCTATGGTGGAACAAAGTGATTTCGTGAAATGTTGGAAAATTTTACAAAAAAAAAAACGTCGAAAATGTCGAAATTTTTCTATGAAAACGTCAAATTTTTCCGATGTTGAGTAAAACCATGAAAACAGTCTTATTATAGCATGTAAAATGATTCTATGGTGGAAGAAATTCATTTCGTGAAATGTTGGAAAATTTTACAAAAAAAAAAAACGCCATAGTATACTGTCGAAATTTTTCAATGAAAATGTGAAATTTTTCCGATGTTGAATAAAACCAAGAAAACAGTCACGTTATAGAATGTAAAATGATTCTATGGTGGAAGAAAGTAATTTCGTGGAATGTTGGAAGATTTTCCAAAAAAAAAAAACAACATAGTATAATATGTCAAAATTTTTCAATGAAAAAGTCAAATTTTTCCGATGTTGAATAAAATTACAATAATGGTGATACTATAGCATGTAAAATGATTCTATGGTGGAAGAAAGTCATTTCATGAAATGTTGGAAAATTTTACAAAAAAAAAAAAACGCCATAGTATAGTATGTCGAAATTTTTCAATGAAAACGTCAAATTTTTCCGATGTTGAATAAAATCACAAAAACAGTCATACTATAGCATGTAAAATGATTCTATGGTGGAAGAAAGTAATTTCGTGGAATGTTGGAAAATTTTCAAAAAAAAAAACCCAACATAGTATAGTATGTCAAAATTTTTCGATGAAAACGTCAAATTTTTCCGATGTTGAATAAAATCACAAAAACGGTCATACTATAGCATGTAAAATGATTCTATGGTGGAAGAAAGTCATTTCGTGAAATGTTGGAAAGTTTTACAAAAAAAAAAAAACGCCATAGTATACTGTCGAAATTTTTCAATGAAAATGTGAATTTTTTCCGATGTTGAATAAAACCAAGAAAACAGTCACGTTATAGAATGTAAAATGATTCTATGGTGGAAGAAAGTAATTTCGTGGAATGTTGGAAGATTTTCCAAAAAAAAAAACAACATAGTATAATATGTCAAAATTTTTCAATGAAAAAGTCAAATTTTTCCGATGTTGAATAAAATCACAAAAACAGTCATACTATAGCATGTAAAATGATTCTATGGTGGAAGAAAGTCATTTCTTGAAATGTTGGAAAATTTTGCAAAAAAAAAAAAAACGCCATAGTATAGTATGTCGAAATTTTTCGATGAAAACATCAAATTTTTCTGATGTTGAATAAAACCATGAAAACGGTCACGTTATAGAATGTAAAATGATTCTATGGTGGAAGAAAGTCATATCGTGACATGTTGGAAAATTTTACAAAAAAAAAAAACGCCATAGTATAGTATGTCGATATTTTTCAATGAAAACGTGAATTTTCTTTGATGTATAAAAAAATCACGAAAATGGTCATCCTATAGCATGTAAAATGATTCTATGGTGGAACAAAGTGATTTCGTGAAATGTTGGAAAATTTTACAAAAAAAAAAAACGCCATAGTATACTATGTCGAAATTTTTCAATGAAAATGTCAAATTTTTCCGATGTTGAGTAAAACCATGAAAACAGTCTTATTATAGCATGTAAAATGATTCTATGGTGGAAGAAATTCATTTCGTGAAATGTTGGAAAATTTTACAAAAAAAAAACGCCATAGTATAGTATGTCGAAATTTTTCAATGAAAACTTCAAATTTTTCCTATGTTGAGTAAAACTATGAAAACAGTCTTATTATAGCATGTAAAATTATTCTATGGTGGAAGAAAGTCATTTCGTGAAATGTTGGAAAAATTTACAAAAAAAAAATGCCATAGTATAGTATGTCGAAATTTTTCGATGAAAATGTCAAATTTTTTCGATGTTGAAAAAAAAACATGAAAACGGTCGCATCGTAACATGTAAAATGATTCTATGGTAGAAGAAAGTCATTTCGTGAAATGTTGGAAAATTTTTCAAAAAAAAAAACCAACATAGTATAGTATGTCAAAATTTTTCGATGAAAACGTCAAATTTTTCCAATGTTAAATAAAATCAAAAACGGTGATACTATAGCATGTAAAATTATTCTATGGTGGAAGAAAGTCATTTCGTGAAATGTTGGAAAATTTTACAAAAAAACCCCCGCCATAGTATAGTATGTCGAAATTTTTCGATGAAAACGTCAAATTTTTACGATGTTGAATAAAATCAGAAAAACGGTCATACTATAGCATGTAAAATGATTCTATGGTGGAAAAAAGTCATTTCGTGAAATGTTGGAAAATTTTACAAAAAAAAAAAGCCGCCATAGTGTAGTATGTCGAAATTTTTGAATGAAAACGTCAAATTTCTTTGATGTTGAAAAAAAAATCACAAAAACGGTCATACTATAGCATGTAAAATGATTCTATGGTGGAAGAAAGTCATTTCGTGAAATGTTGGAAAATTTTAAAAAAAAAAAAAACCCCATAGTATAGTATGTCGAAATTTTTCAATGAAAACGTCAAATTTTTCCGATGTTGCGTAAAACCATGAAAACAGTTTTATTATAGCATGTAAAATGATTCTATGGTGGAAGGAAGTCATTTTGTGAAATTTTGGAAAATTTTACAAAAAAAAACACCATAGTATAGTATGTCGAAATTTTTCGATGAAAACGTCAAATTTTTCCGATGTTGAAGTAAAACCATGAAAACGGTCCTATTATAGCATGTAAAATGATTCTATGGTGGAAGAAAGTCATTTCGTGAAATGTTGGAAAATTTTACAAAAAAAAAAACGCCATAGTATAGTATGTCGAAATTTTTCAATGAAAACTTCAAATTTTTCCGACGTTGAAGAAAACCATGAAAACGGTCGTATTGTAACATGTAAAATGATTCTATGGTGGAAGAAAGTCTTTTCGTGAAATGTTGGGAAATTTTCCAAAAAAAAAAAAAAAAACAACATAATATAGTATGTCGAAATTTTTCGATGAAAATGTGAAATTTTTCCGATGTTGAATAAAACCAAGAAAACAGTCACGTTATAGAATGTAAAATGATTCTATGGTGGAAGAAAGTAATTTGGTGGAATGTTGGAAAATTTTCCAAAAAAAAAAAAAAAACACAGTATAGTATGTTAAAATTTTTCGATGAAAAAGTCAAGTTTTTCCGATGTTGAATAAAATCACAAAAACGTTCATATTTTAGCATGTAAAATGATTCTATGGTGGAAGAAAGTCATTTCGTGAAATGTTGGAAAATTTTACAAAAAAAAAAAACGCCATAGTATAGTATGTCGAAATTTTTCGATGAAAACGTCAAATTTCTTTGATGTTGAAAAAAATCACAAAAACGGTCATACTATAGCATGTAAAATGATTCTATGATGGAAGGAAGTCATTTCGTGAAATGTTGGAAAATTTTACAAAAAAAAAAAAACGCCATAGTATAGTATGTCGAAATTTTTCGATGAAAACGTCAAATTTTTTTGATGTTGAATAAAACCATGAAAACGGTCACGTTATAAAATGTAAAATGATTCTATGGTGGAAGAAAGTCATTTTGTGAAATGTTGGAAAATTTTACAAAAAAAAAAAAACGCCATAGTATAGTATGTCGAAATTTTTCGATGAAAACGTCAAATTTTTCCGATGTTGAATAAAATCACAAAAACGGTCATACTATAGCATGTAAAATGATTCTATGGTGGAAGAAAGTCATTTCGTGAAATGTTGGAAAATTTTACAAAAAAAAAAACGCCATAGTATAGTATGTCAAAATTTTTCGATGAAAACGTCAAATTTTTCCGATGTTGAAGAAAACCATGAAAACGGTCACATTATAGCATGTAAAATGACGCCTATGGTGGAAGAAAGTCATTTCGTGAAATGTTGGAAAATTTTACAAAAAAAAACGCCATAGTATAGTATGTCGAAATTTTTCGATGAAAACGTCAAATTTTTCCGATGTTGAAGAAAACCATGAAAACGGTCGTATTGTAACATGTAAAATGATTCTATGGTGGAAGAAAGTCTTTTCGTGAAATGTTGGGAAATTTTCCAAAAAAAAAAAAAAAAACAACATAATATAGTATGTCGAAATTTTTCGATGAAAATGTCAAATTTTTCCGATGTTGAATAAAACCAAGAAAACAGTCACGTTATAGAATGTAAAATGATTCTATGGTGGAAGAAAGTCATTTGGTGGAATGTTGGAAAATTTTCCAAAAAAAAAAAAAAAAAAAACACAGTATAGTATGTTAAAATTTTTCGATGAAAAAGTCAAATTTTTCCGATGTTGAATAAAATCACAGAAAACGTTCATATTATAGCATGTAAAATTATTCTATGGTGGAAGAAAGTCATTTCGTGAAATGTTGGAAAATTTTACAAAAAAAAAAACGCCATAGTATAGTATGTCGAAATTTTTCGATGAAAACGTCAAATTTCTTTGATGTTGAAAAAAATCACAAAAACGGTCATACTATAGCATGTAAAATGATTCTATGATGGAAGGAAGTCATTTCGTGAAATGTTGGAAAATTTTACAAAAAAAAAAAACGCCATAGTATAGTATGTCGAAATTTTTCGATGAAAACGTCAAATTTTTTTGATGTTGAATAAAACCATGAAAACGGTCTCATTATAGAATGTAAAATGATTCTATGGTGGAAGAAAGTCATTTTGTGAAATGTTGGAAAATTTTACAAAAAAAAAAAAACGCCATAGTATAGTATGTCGAAATTTTTCGATGAAAACGTCAAATTTTTCCGATGTTGAATAAAATCACAAAAACGGTCATACTATAGCATGTAAAATGATTCTATGGTGGAAGAAAGTCATTTCGTGAAATGTTGGAAAATTTTACAAAAAAAAAAACGCCATAGTATAGTATGTCGAAATTTTTCGATGAAAACGTCAAATTTTTCCGATGTTGAAGAAAACCATGAAAACGGTCACATTATAGCATGTAAAATGACGCTATGGTGGAAGAAAGTCATTTCGTGAAATGTTGGAAAATTTTACAAAAAAAAACGCCATAGTATAGTATGTCGAAATTTTTCGATGAAAACGTCAAATTTTTCCGATGTTGAAGAAAACCATGAAAACGGTCTTATTATAGCATGTAAAATGATTCTATGGTGGAAGAAAGTCTTTTCGTGAAATGTTGGAAAATTTTCCAAAAAAAAAAAAAAAACAACATAATATAGTATGTCGAAATTTTTCGATGAAAATGTGAAATTTTTCCGATGTTGAATAAAACCAAGAAAACAGTCACGTTATAGAATGTAAAATGATTCTATGGTGGAAGAAAGTAATTTGGTGGAATGTTGGAAAATTTTACAAAAAAAAAAAAAACACAGTATAGTATGTCAAAATTTTTCGATGAAAACGTCAAGTTTTTCCGATGTTGAATAAAATCACAAAAACGTTCATACTTTAGCATGTAAAATTATTCTATGGTGGAAGAAAGTCATTTCGTGAAATGTTGGAAAATTTTACAAAAAAAAAAAACGCCATAGTATAGTATGTCGAAATTTTTCGATGAAAACGTCAAATTTCTTTGATGTTGAAAAAAATCACAAAAACGGTCATACTATAGCATGTAAAATGATTCTATGATGGAAGGAAGTCATTTCGTGAAATGTTGGAAAATTTTAAAAAAAAAAAAAAAACGCCATAGTATAGTATGTCGAAATTTTTCGATGAAAACGTCAAATTTTTCGATGTTGAATAAAACCATGAAAACGGTCACATTATAAAATGTAAAATGATTCTATGGTGGAAGAAAGTCATTTTGTGAAATGTTGGAAAATTTTAAAAAAAAAAAAACGCCATAGTATAGTATGTCGAAATTTTTCGATGAAAACGTCAAATTTTTCCGATGTTGAATAAAATCATAAAAACGGTCATACTATAGCATGTAAAATGATTCTATGGTGGAAGAAAGTCATTTCGTGAAATGTTGGAAAATTTTACAAAAAAAAAAACGCCATAGTATAGTATGTCAAAATTTTTCGATGAAAACGTCAAATTTTTCCGATGTTGAAGAAAACCATGAAAACGGTCACATTATAGCATGTAAAATGACGCTATGGTGGAGGAAAGTCATTTCGTGAAATGTTGGAAAATTTTACAAAAAAAAACGCCATAGTATAGTATGTCGAAATTTTTCGATGAAAACGTCAAATTTTTCCGATATTGAATAAAACCATGAAAACGGTCCTATTATAGCATGTAAGATGATTCTATGGTGGGAGAAAGTCATTTCGTGAAATGTTGGAAAATTTTACAAAAAAAAAACGCCATAGTATAGTATGTCGAAATTTTTCGATGAAAACGTCAAATTTTTCCGATGTTGAATAAAACCATGAAAACGGTCTTATTATAGCATGTAAGATGATTCTATGGTGGAAGGAAGTCATTTCGTGAAATGTTGGAAAATTTTAATAAAAAAAGAAAATGCCATAGTATAGTATATCGAAATTTTTCGATGAAAACGTCAAATTTTTCCGATGTTAAATAAAATCACAAAAACGGTCATACTATAGCATGTAAAATGATTCTATGGTGGAAGAAAGTCATTTCGTGAAATGTTGGAAAATTTTACAAAAAAAAAAACGCCATAGTATAGTATGTCGAAATTTTTCGATGAAAACGTCAAATTTTTCCGATGTTGAGTAAAACCATGAAAACGGTCTTATTATAGCATGTAAGATGATTCTATGGTGGAAGAAAGTCATTTCGTGAAATGTTGGAAAATTTGACAAAAAAAAAAGCGCCATAGTATAGTATGTCGAAATTTTTCAATGAAAACGTCAAATTTTTCCGATGTTGAGTAAAACCATGAAAACAGTTTTATTATAGCATGTAAAATGATTCTATGGTGGAAGAAAGTCATTTCGTGAAATGTTGGAAAATTTTACAAAAAAAAACGCCATAGTATAGTATGTCGAAATTTTTCGATGAAAACGTCAAATTTCTTTCGATGTTGAAAAAAAATCACAAAAACGGTCATACTATAGCATGTAAAATGACTCTATGGTGGAGGAAAGTCATTTCGTGAAATGTTGGAAAATTTTACAAAAAAAAAACGCCATAGTATAGTATGTCGAAATTTTTCGATGAAAACGTCAAATTTTTCCGATGTTGAAGAAAACCATGAAAACGGTCACATTATAGCATGTAAAATGACGCTATGGTGGAGGAAAGTCATTTCGTGAAATGTTGGAAAATTTTACAAAAAAAAAACGCCATAGTATAGTCTGTCGAAATTTTTCGATGAAAACGTCAAATTTTTCCGATATTGAATAAAACCATGAAAACGGTCTTATTATAGCATGTAAGATGATTCTATGGTGGAAGAAAGTCATTTCGTGAAATGTTGGAAAATTTGACAAAAAAAAAAACGCCATAGTATAGTATGTCGAAATTTTTCGATGAAAACGTCAAATTTTTCCAATGTTGAGTAAAACCATGCAAACAGTCTTATTATAGCATGTAAAATGATTCTATGGTGGAAGAAAGTCATTTCGTGAAATGTTGGAAAATTTTACAAAAAAAAAAAAACGCCATAGTATAGTATGTCGAAATTTTTAGATGAAAACGTCAAATCTCTCCGATGTTGAGTAAAACCATGAAAACGGTCTTATTATAGCATGTAAGATGATTCTATGGTGGAAGGAAGTCATTTCTTGAAATGATGGAAAATTATTAAAAAAAAAAAAACGCCATAGTATAGTATGTCGAAATTTTTCAATGAAAACGTCAAATTTCTTCCGATGTTGAAAAAAAATCACAAAAACGGTCATACTATAGCATGTAAAATGATTCTATGGTGGAAGAAAGTCATTTCGTGAAATGTTGGAAAATTTTACAAAAAAAAAAAAAACGCCATAGTATAGTATGTCAAAATTTTTCGATGAAAACGTCAAATTTTTCCGATGTTGAATAAAATCACAAAAACGGTCATACTATAGCATGTAAAATGACTCTATGGTGGAAGAAAGTCATTTCGTGAAATGTTGGAAAATTTTACAAAAAAAAAACGCCATAGTATAGTATGTCGAAATTTTTCGATGAAAACGTCAAATTTCTTCGATATTGAAAAAAATCATGAAAACGGTCATATTATAGCATGTAAAATGATTCTATGGTGGAAGAAAGTCATTTCGTGAAATGTTGGAAAATTTATAAAAAAAAAAAAAAACGCCATAGTATAGTATGTCGAAATTTTTCGATGAAAACGTCAAATTTTTCCGATGTTGAAAAAAACCATGATGAAAACGTTCTTATTATAGCATGTAAAATGATTCTATGATGGAAGAAAGTTATTTCGTGAAATGTTGGAAAATTTTACAAAAAAAAAAACCAACCATAGTATAGTATGTCGAAATTTTTCGATGAAAATGTCAAATTTTTCCGATGTTGAAGAAAACAATGAAAACGGTCACATTATAGAATGTAAAATGACTCTATGGTGGAAGAAAGTCATTTCGTGAAATGATGGAAAATTTTACAAAAAAAAAAAAACGCCATAGTATAGTATGTCGAAATTTTTCGATGAAAACCTCAAATTTTTCCGATATTGAATAAAACCATGAAAACGGTGTTATTATAGCATGTAAGATGATTCTATGGTGGAAGAAAGTCATTTCGTGAAATGTTGGAAAATTTTACAAAAAAAAAAAAAAAACGCCATAGTATAGTATGTCGAAATTTTTCGATGGAAACCTCAAATTTTTCTGATGTTGAATAAAACCATGAAAACGGTCACGTTATAAAATGTAAAATGATTCTATGGTGGAAGAAAGTCATTTTGTGAAATGTTGGAAAATTTTACAAAAAAAAAAAAAAAACGCCATAGTATAGTATGTCGAAATTTTTCGATGAAAACGTCAAATTTTTCCGATGTTAAATAAAATCACAAAAACGGTCATACTATAGCATGTAAAATGATTCTATGGTGGAAGAAAGTCATTTCGTGAATTGTTGGAAAATTTTACAAAAAAAAAGCCGCCATAGTATAGTATGTCGAAATTTTTCAATGAAAACGTCAAATTTTTTGATGTTGAAGAAAACCATGAAAACGGTCACATTATAGATTGTAAAATGACTCTATGGTGGAGGAAAGTCATTTCGTGAAATGTTGGAAAATTTTTACAAAAAAAAAAACTCATAGTATAGTATGTCGAAATTTTTCGATGAAAACGTCAAATTTTTCCGATGTTGAATAAAACCATAAAAACAGTCTTATTATAGCATGTAAAATGACTCTATGGTGGAAGAAAGTCATTTCGTGAAATGATGGAAAATTTTACAAAAAAAAACGCCATAGTGTAGTATGTCGAAATTTTTCAATGAAAACGTCAAATTTTTCCGATGTTGAATAAAACCATGAAAACAGTTTTATTATAGCATGTAAAATGATTCTATGGTGGAAGAAAGTAATTTCGTGGAATGTTGGAAAATTTTCAAAAAAAAAAAAACAACATAGTATAGTATGTCAAAATTTTTCGATGAAAACGTCAAATTTTTTCAATGTTGAATAAAATCACAAAAACGGTCATACTATAGCATGTAAAATGATTCTATGGTGGAAGAAAGTCATTTCGTGAAATGTTGGAAAATTTTACAAAAAAAAAAAACGCCATAGTATAGTATGTCGAAATTTTTCGATGAAAACGTCAAATTTTTCCGATATTGAATAAAACCATGAAAACAGTCTTATTATAGCATGTAAAATGATTCTATGATGGAAGAAAGTCTTTTCGTGAAATGTTGGAAAATTTTACAAAAAAAAAAAACGCCATAGTATAGTATGTCGAAATTTTTCGATGAAAATATCAAATTTTTCCGATGTTGAAGAAAACAATGAAAACGGTCACATTATAGCATGTAAAATGACTCTATGGTGGAAGAAAGTCATTTCGTGAAATGATGGAAAATTTTACAAAAAAAAAAAAAAAAAACGCCATAGTATAGTATGTCGAAATTTTTCGATGAAAACGTCAAATTTTTCCGATGTTGAATAAAACCATGAAAACAGTTTTATTATAGCATGTAAAATGATTCTATGGTGGAAGAAAGTAATTTCGTGGAATGTTGGAAAATTTTACAAAAAAAAAAAAAAACGCCATAGTATAGTATGTCAAAATTTTTCGATGAAAACGTCAAATTTTTCCGATGTTGAATAAAATCACAACAACGGTCATACTATAGCATGTAAAATGATTCTATGGTGGAAGAAAGTCATTTCGTGAAATGTTGGAAAGTTTTACAAAAAAAAAAACGCCATAGTATAGTATGTCGAAATTTTTCGATGAAAACGTCAAATTTTTACAATGTTGAAAAAAACCATGAAAACGGTCTTATTATAGCATGTAAAATGATTCTATGGTGGAAGAAAGTCATTTCGTGAAATGTTGGAAAATTTTACAAAAAAAAAAAAACGCCATAGTATAGTATGTCGAAATTTTTCGATGAAAATGTCAAATTTCTCCGATGTTGAAGAAAACAATGAAAACGGTCACATTATAGCATGTAAAATGACGCTATGGTGGAAGAAAGTCATTTCGTGAAATGATGGAAAATTCTACAAAAAAAAACGCCATAGTATAGTATGTCGAAATTTTTCGATGAAGACGTCAAATTTTTCCGATATTGAATAAAACCATGAAAACGGTCTTATTATAGCATGTAAGATGATTCTATGGTGGAATAAAATCATATCGTGAAATGTTGGAAAATTTTACAAAAAAAAAAAAAACGCCATAGTATAGTATGTCGAAATTTTTCGATGGAAACATCAGATTTTTCTGATGTTGAATAAAACCATGAAAACGGTCACGTTATAAAATGTAAAATGATTCTATGGTGGAAGAAAGTCATTTCGTGAAATGTTGGAAAATTTTACAAAAAAAAAAAAAACGCCATAGTATAGTATGTCGAAATTTTTCAATGAAAACGTCGAATTTTTCCGATGTTGCGTAAAACCATCAAAACAGTTTTATTATAGCATGTAAAATGATTCTATGGTGGAAGGAAGTCATTTCGTGAAATGTTGGAAAATTTTACAAAAAAAAAAAACGCCATAGTATAGTATGTCGAAATTTTTCAATGAAAACGTCAAATTTTTCCGATGTTGCGTAAAACCATGAAAACAGTTTTATTATAGCATGTAAAATGATTCTAGGGTGGAAGAAAGTAATTTCGTGGAATGTTGGAAAATTTTACAAAAAAAAAAAACAACATAGTATAGTATGTCAAAATTTTTCGATGAAAACGTCAAATTTTTCCGATGTTGAATAAAATCACAAAAACGGTCATACTATAGCATGTAAAATGATTCTATGGTGGAAGAAAGTCATTTCGTGAAATGTTGGAAAGTTTTACAAAAAAAAAAAAAACGCCATAGTATACTATGTCGAAATTTTTCGATGAAAATGTGAAATATTTCCGATGTTGAATAAAACCAAGAAAACAGTCACGTTATAGAATGTAAAATGATTCTATGGTGGAAGAAAGTAATTTCGTGGAATGTTGGAAGATTTTCCAAAAAAAAAACAACATAGTATAGTATGTCAAAATTTTTCGATGAAAACGTCAAATTTTTTTGATGTTGAATAAAACCATTAAAACGGTCACGTTATAAAATGTAAAATGATTCTATGGTGGAAGAAAGTCATTTCGTGAAATGTTGGAAAATTTTTACAAAAAACAGAAAACGTCATAGTATAGTATATCGAAATTTTTCGATGAAAACGTCAAATTTTTCCGATGTTAAATAAAATCACAAAAACGGTCATACTATAGCATGTAAATGATTCTATTGTGGAAGAAAGTCATTTCATGAAATGTTGGAAAAATTTACAAAAAAAAACACCATAGTATAGTATGTCGAAATTTTTCAATGAAAACGTCAAATTTTTCCGATGTTGAGTAAAACCATGCAAACAGTTTTATTATAGCATGTAAAATGATTCTATGGTGGAAGAAAGTCATTTCGTGAAATGTTGGAAAATTTTACAAAAAAAAAAAAACGCCATAGTATAGTATGTCGAAATTTTTAAATGAAAACGTCAAATCTCTCCGATGTTGAGTAAAACCATGAAAACAGTCTTATTATAGCATGTAAGATGATTCTATGGTGGAAGGAAGTCATTTCTTGAAATGTTGGAAAATTAAAAAAAAAAAACGCCATAGTATAGTATGTTGATAATTTTTCAATGAAAACGTCAAATTTCTTTGATGTTGAAAAAAAATAACAAAAAGATATATAGCATGTAAAATGATTCTATGGTGGAAGAAAGTCACTTCGTGAAATGTTAGAAAATTTTACAAAAAAAAAGAAAACGCCATAGTATAGTATGTCAAAATTTTTCGATGAAAACGTCAAATTTTTCCGATGTTGAATAAAATCACAAAAACGGTCATGCTATAGAATGTAAAATGATTCTATGGTGGAAGAAAGTCATTTCGTGAAATGTTGGAAAATTTTACAAAAAAAAAAACGCCATAGTATAGTATGTTGAAATTTTTTGATGAAAACGTCAAATTTCTTTGATGTTGAAAAAAATCACAAAAACGGTCATACTATAGCATGTAAAATGATTCTATGGTGGAAGAAAGTCATTTCGTGAAATGTTGGAAAATTTAAAAAAAAAAAAAAAAACGCCATAGTATAGTATGTCGAAATTTTTCAATGAAAACGTAAAATTTTTCCGATGTTGCGTAAAACCATGAAAAAAGTTTTATTATAGAATGTAAAATGATTCTATGGTGGAAGAAAGTCATTTCGTGAAATGTTGGAAAATTTTACAAAAAAAACCCGCCATAGTATAGTATGTCGAAATTTTTCGATGAAAACGTCAAATTTTTCCAATGTTGAAAAAAACCATTAAAACAGTCACGTTATAAAATGTAAAATGATTCTATGGTGGAAGAAAGTCATTTCGTGAAATGTTGGAAAATTTTACAAAAAAAAAAAACGCCATAGTATAGTATATCGAAGTTTTTCGATGAAAACGTCAAATTTTTCCGATGTTGAGTAAAACCATGAAAACAGTTTTATTATAGCATGTAAAATGATTCTATGGTGGAAGAAAGTCATTTCGTGAAATGTTGGAAAATTTTACAAAAAAAAAAAACGCCATAGTATAGTATGTCGAAATTTTTCGATGAAAATGTCAAATTTTTCCGATGTTGAAGAAAACCAAGAAAACGGTCACATTATAGCATGTAAAATGATTCTATGGTGGAAGAAAGTCATTTCGTGAAATGTTGGAAAATTTTACAAAAAAAAAAAAAAACGCCATAGTATAGTATGTCGAAATTTTTCGATGAAAACGTCAAATTTTTCCGATGTTGAATAAAATCACAAAAATGGTCATACTATAGCATGTAAGATGATTCTATGGTGGAAGGAAGTCATTTCGTGAAATGTTGGAAAATTTTACAAAAAAAAAAACGCCATAGTATAGTATGTCGAAATTTTTCGATGAAAACGTCAAATTTCTTTGATGTTGAAAAAAATCAAAAAAACGGTCACACTATAGCATGTAAAATGATTCTATGGTGGAAGGAAGTCATTTCGTGAAATGTTGGGAAGTTTTACAAAAAAAAAAAACGCCATAGTATACTATGTCGAAATTTTTCGATGAAAATGTGAAATTTTTCCGATGTTGAATAAAACCAAGAAAACAGTCACGTTATAGAATGTAAAATGATTCTATGGTGGAAGAAAGTAATTTCGTGGAATGTTGGAAGATTTTCCAAAAAAAAAACCAACATAGTATAGTATGTCGAAATTTTTCGATGAAAACGTTAAATTTTTCCGATGTTGAAGAAAACCATGAAAACGGTCACATTATAGCATGTACAATGACGCTATGGTGGAGGAAAGTCATTTCGTGAAATGTTGGAAAATTTTACAAATAAAACGCCATAGTATAGTATGTCGAAATTTTTCGATGAAAACGTCAAATTTTTCCGATATTGAATAAAACCATGAAAACGGTCTTATTATAGCATGTAAGATGATTCTATGGTGGGAGAAAGTCATTTCGTGAAATGTTGCAAAATTTTAAAAAAAAAAAAACGCCATAGTATAGTATGTCGAAATTTTTCGATGAAAACGTCAAATTTTTCCAATGTTGAAAAAAACCCATGAAAACGTTCTTATTATAGCATGTAAAATGATTCTATGATGGAAGAAAGTCATTTCGTGAAATGTTGGAAAATTTTACAAAAAAAAAAAAACCGCCATAGTATAGTATGTCGAAATTTTTCGATGAAAATGTCAAATTTTTCCGATGTTGAAGAAAACCATGAAAACGGTCACATTATAGCATGTAAAATGACGCTATGGTGGAAGAAAGTCGTTTCGTGAAATGTTGGAAAATTTTACAAAAAAAAACGCCATAGTATAGTAGGTCGAAATTTTTCGATGAAAACGTCAAATTTTTCCAATGTTGAAAAAAAACCATGAAAACGGTCTTATTATAGCATGTAAAATGATTCTATGGTGGAAGAAAGTCATTTCGTGAAATGTTGGAAAATTTTACAAAACAAAAAAAGCGCCATAGTATAGTATGTCGAAATTTTTCGATGAAAATGTCAAATTTTTCCGATGTTGAAGAAAACCATGAAAACGGTCACATTATAGCATGTAAAATGACGCTATGGTGGAAGAAAGTCGTTTCATTAAATGTTGGAAAATTTTACAAAAAAAAACGCCATAGTATAGTATGTCGAAATTTTTCGATGAAAACGTCAAATTTTTCCGATATTGAATAAAACCATGAAAACGGTCTTATTATAGCATGTAAGATGATTCTATGGTGGAAGAAAGTCATTTCGTGAAATGTTGGAAAATTTTACAAAAAAAAAAACGCCATAGTATAGTATGTCGAAATTTTTCGATGAAAACGTCAAATTTTTCCGATGTTGAATAAAATCACAAAAACGGTCATACTATAGCATGTAAAATGATTCTATGGTGGAAGAAAGTAATTTCGTGAAATGTTGGAAAATTTTACAAAAAAAAAAAAAACGCCATAGTATAGTATGTCGAAATTTTTCGATGAAAACGTCAAATTTTTCCGATGTTGAGTAAAACCATGAAAACGGTCTTATTATAGCATGTAAGATGATTCTATGGTGGAAGGAAGTCATTTCGTGAAATGTTGGAAAATTTTACAAAAAAAAAACGCCATATGTCGAAATTTTTCGATGAAAAAGTCAAATTTCTTTGATGTTGAAAAAAATCACGAAAACGGTCATACTATAGCACGTAAAATGATTCTATGGTGGAAGAAAGTCATTTCGTGAAATGTTGGAAAATTTTACAAAAAAAAAAAAAAAAAGCCATAGTAGAGTATGTCGAAATTTTTCGATGAAAACGTCAAATTTTTCCGATGTTGAATAAAACCATGAAAACGGTCACATTATAGCATGAAAAATGATTCTATGGTGGAAGAAAGTCATTTCGTGGAATGTTGGAAAATTTTCCAAAAAAAAAAACAAAAAACGCCGTAGTATAGTATGTCAAAATTTTTCGATGAAAATGTCAAATTTTTCCGATGTTGAAAAAAAAAACATGAAAACGGTTTTATTATAGCATGTAAAATGATTCTATGGTGGAAGGAAGTCATTTCGTGAAATTTTGGAAAATTTTACAAAAAAAACACCATAGTATAGTATCTCAATTTTTCGATGAAAACGTCAAATTTCTTTGATGTTGAAAAAAAAAACATGAAAACGGTTTTATTATAGCATGTAAAATAATTCTATGGTGAAAAAAATTATTTTATCTAATGTTGAAAAATTTTACAAAAAAAATGTCATAGTATGTCGAAAATTGTAACATGGAAACCTCAAATTTTTTTTATGTGGATAAAATTCATGAAAACAGTCATATTATAGCATGTAAAACTATTCTATGATGAAAAAACGTCATTTTATCAAATGTTGAAATATTTTACAAAAAAAATGTCATAGTATGTCGAAAATTGTAACATGGAAACGTCAAATTTTTGTATGTTGAAAAAAATTACGAAAACAGTCATTATAGCATGTAAAATGATTCTATGGTGAAAAAGTCATTTTATCGAATGTTGAAAAATTTTACAAAAAAAGTCATCGTATATTATGTAGAAAATTTTACAAGGAAAACTTCAAATTTTTGTATGTTGAAAAAATTAAGAAAACAGTCATTATAGCATGTAAAATTATTCTATGGTGAAAAAAAGTTTTCTCGAACGTTGAAAAATTTTAACAGTATGTTGAAAAAGTCATGGTATAGTGTCAAGAAAAGTCATAGTACGTTGAAAAGAAGTCATAGTATAGTATGTTGAAAAAAATCAGAGTATGTTGAAAATTTCCTTTAAAAAAGTCAGTATGGTATGATTAAAAAAGTCAAAGGATGTCAAAAAAGTCATAGTATAGTATGCTGAAATTAAAAATATAAGTCAAAGTATCATATATAGAAAAATTAAGAAAAAGGTCATAGTGTAGAAGTATGAAAAAATTAGAAAAGTCATAATACAGTATGTTTAAAAAAGTCATAGTTTAGTATGTTAAAAAAAAGTCATAGGATAGTATATGAAAATACTCGTGGTATAAAATCATGTAAAAAGTCATACTGTAGTATGTCGAAAAAAGTCAGTATAATATGTTGAAT
Organism: Pterois miles; assembly: GCA_947000775.1. Lineage (NCBI taxonomy): Eukaryota > Metazoa > Chordata > Actinopteri > Perciformes > Scorpaenidae > Pterois > Pterois miles. The sequence goes on from CAMQGK010000637.1 coordinate 19,226,378, forward strand.
TTTTTTAAATGTCAGCACAGTCGGGCTAAAAAACTCAAAGTATGTCAAAAAAGTCATAGTATAGTATGTTGGAATTTTAAAAAAAAGTCATATAAGATGTTGACATTATTTATGTCAAAAACATGTAAAAATTATACTATATCATGTTGAAAAAAGTCATAGTAAAATATATTGAAAAATGAAGAAAAAAGTCATAGTACAGTATGTTGAAAAAAAATCATAATACAGTATGTCAAAAAAGTCAGTCTAGTAGTAGTCAAAAAACATGAAGTCAAAATAGTATGTCTAAAAAGTCATAGTATATGTTGAAAAATAAAAAATCATAGCATAGAATGTCAATTTAAAAAAAAAAATCAGTCAAAAAAAGCCATAGTACAGTATGTCGAAATTTCAAATAAAGTCATAGTGCAGTATGCTAAAAAAAATCAATCAAAAATTAGAATGTAAAAAGTGATAGGATAATATGTTGATAAAAAGGTCATTTTGTAGTATGTTGAAAAAAAGTCCTAGTATAGTTTGTCGATAAAAAGTCATTGTACAGCATGTCAAAAAAAGGAAAAAAGTCATAGTGTAGCATGTCGAAAGAAATCATACTATAATGTCAAAAATAAAAAAGTCAGTCTAGTATGTCAAAAAATCAGTATAGTATAATTTTTCTTTTTAAAAATTCGTACTATCGTAAGTAAAAAACAGTCATAATATATTATGTGGAAAAAAGTCAGTTATTTGAAAAAAGGTATTGTATAGTACATCAAAAAAATGTCATACTACTAAGTCATACTGTAGAATGTCAAAAATAAGTCATAGTATAGTATGTCAAAAGTCAGTTTAGTCTGTTGATAAAAGTCATCATATGTCAAAAGAATAAAAAGTCATAGTATGGTACATCAAAACAGTTCATAGTATACTCTGCTGAAATTTTTATTAAAAAGTCATAGTATAGTATGTCAACAAAAGTCATAATATAGTATGTCGAAGAAATAAAAATCATAACAGCATTGTATGTCAAAAAATGAAAAACTAAAAAGCGAGTTTTGGGCAGCATTCAGGTAGCGTGAGGTATGTCATAATATAGTATGATGAAAAAAAAAAAGCAGTCATAGTATAGTAAGCCAAAAAATAGCATAGCATAGTATGTCGGAAAAAAAAAATCATACAATAGTATGTTGAAAATTTTTTTCGTCATATTATAGTATGTTAAAAAACAAAATCATTGTATAGTATGTCAAAAGAATTAAGGCATTTTTTTTTGTTCAAAGGTAACAAAATCCAACCAGTATTTAAGTGTATTTCCCAAAATATCAAACAATTCCTTCAGGGTCTTGAATGGTAAATGTTGAGTGCTAACTTCTTGTGAACTGAAGAATCAACTCATGATACACATCCAGCTTTGCTTCTCTTTTTAAACTACTCAGACCTTTCATTTCTGTCGTGACAGAACTGTTTTCATGAATGGGCATGAATCAAACATAAACCTAATGTCTAATACTGAGCGGGAGCTGTGGAGGACCATTCAGCGGTGCTGGGTGAGAGACCATACTCTCCAACGACCACTGGGTGTCTCTGTTGAGCTTATAGGGACATGCCCACAGCACCTGATGAACACCAGTGCTTCCAGACTTTTCATAATGGGCATTTCGGTTACTTTAGTTCAGTTAATTTGAGTGTTAGCCAAGTGCTTTAGGAGAGAAATGATGGTGTGGAGTGTATTGCGGCGTTTGACTCCTACTCAGCCAATGGTTATGCAATCAGATGCAATCAGAGGGAGAGGAGGACCTCAAGGTCTCATCAGCACCTACACATCGCTGTTCTCCGTGAGCTGGAACGAATCCACTGCACTGTATCGATTCATCCTATGATTGTGTGTTTGCATGTGCGTGTGCATGTTGGCCCAAATTTCCGCCACAAAAGACAGTGTGAACAGGCCTGAACGTCATGCTGTGGGCGATTTGTTCAAATTTAACAAAGCAAGGTGGATAGTGGGCAGGTGTATTGTTTTTTTTTTTTTTTTTGCAGCTATACTGTTACGTGTGTTTGCTTGTGTATGTGTTTGTTCTGCTCACCACAGGTTGTTTGGTGATGTCGACCAAGTCCTTAATGTTGTAGTACTGGTGCTTCTCAAAGGCAGAGAAGAGCATGTCCAAGACAACCTGCTGCTCAGCTCTCACCATCTTCCCTTCTGACTTCTTCTTCTTCTCATGCTCCACCTGAGAATCACACTGAACATTACTATTACTGATATTAATAATAATGACTCTTGTAATATCACTAATGTTAATCTGGCCATTCTGATTTGATCCTAATGTCACAATTTGATCATTAATCATAATAGTCTGAAAAAAGGTCAAACAAAAGCCTTATTGTATGTCAATACATACCACGTCTGTGTCTAAAGAAGTTATGATCCCTCTAATTTTTTATCATGTCTTTACTTTTTTGTCATGTCTTTTTTATCATGTCATGTCTCTAAGCAATCCATTGATTATCATGTCATGCAAGCTTGTCGGGTAGGAGGCTAAATAACGTTCCAAGGTGGAAAAAAAAAAAAATGGCGTGGCCATTTTCAAAGGGGTCCCATGATGTCTCCACTTTATGATAATCACATGCAGTTTGGGGCAAAAACCGTCCAGGTTTTTGCATGCAGTACAAATGTGTTATTTTTGCCTTTTCTAAAAAATGGTGTGTGAATATGTGTGAATATTTTTGCATACCGGGTTCCCTAAACAGTCTTGGAATTGCATAAAGTGGGTATCACTGTAGAGCTGAGACTCTTGTGGATCCAATGAGTCCAGCTGTATTCATGTGTGATGATGTTACTCCTCATAGTAGCCATTTCATTGTAGTGAGACCATTTTTTGAAACTTGACCTCACTGTATAAAATGACCTGTGGTGACTTCTGGAATAATCGTAACCTGATGAAACTTAACAGCCACAAACTAGAGACCTAGAGCAATCAGAGGACAGATGGCTTTCCTTGGTAGATTGAAAATAAGGGGGATTCTAAGTAGCTCCCAGAACAAAACCGCTCGCCATCCAATTGCCGAAAAACGCAATTATTGCAGAAATCTCCAAATGTCGAAACATTTTGGTGGATTTACAAAAAGATGGATCAAAAAAAAAAAAAAAAGAAAAATTGAACCATTTGAAGCCAAAATATTGTAACTTTAAGTACAAGCTCCCAAAAAGCTGGATCCTGCATTTCCAATAACTCAGTGACATCTTATATTGGACCTGTCTTGCCTGGTTAGGTCTTTCAAACTGAACAGCCATTGTTTATAACACAAGCTTTCGGCTAAAAATTAGTAGTCTCCAAGCCCAAGCAGAAATAACCCTGAAGACATCACTATTACATCACCAGGGCTTCACAGAGCTCCTCCAGAGCCATAAGAGACATTACTGGGGCTATGACTAACAATCATTTTAGTCTTCATTTAATCTGACAATTATTTTTTTGATTAATCCTTTGGTCTGTAAAGTCAGAAAACTGTAATAAAAATGTCCATCACAGTCCAAGAGGACATCTTCAAATGTCTAGTTTTGTCCACTAATAGTCCAAATCTTAAAGATATTAAGCTTACATAATAAATAATAGAGTGCTCCAGGGATGATGTATTATTATAGGCCAACCAGGAAGTTAGCATCACCCTGGGTTCCCTTGACAAAAAGCCAATCGGAATTTGGTAACATGGGAACCCAGAAGCGTCCAGGTTTTAGGACTCCTTTCTGCAGCACTATTAAGAAAAACAGAAGTGGAAATTTTGGGCATTTTTGGCACCTAAAAGCCTGATTAGAAAGGTAGTTGCCAACTATTTTTTGTAATTGACTACCAATTAATCATCTAACTGTTTCAGCTCTTAACATGATACATAGTGTATGTTTTCAAAGTGGCGATCACAAAAAAAATGTGTATGACGATAATTTACAGTCCCCTCAACTTTATACATTCAGTGGCTGATTCAGACTGTTGTAATACAATATGCAGTTTATGAACTCAATCAATAGTAAAATAAATAGTGCAGTTAAATCCTTTTATAACAATACTTTATGTGTGTGTGTAACTAATTTGATTTAAAACATGTTGTGACCCATTTCATATACTGTATATAGACAGCCATGCTGTTATGAGTTCTCACATTGAAATCGTGGTTGGCCACGGGCTTGAAGATGGTAGTGACGGCTCTCTCCAGCTGCTGTGACAAACGCTGAGGCTTGGTGGACTCTTTAATCTGCAGTCTGACACACACACACACACACACACACACACACACACACACACACACACACACACACACACACACACACACACACACACACACACACACACACACACACACACACACACACACAAAGAGAGATAAAGTGTGCTTTGAGTTTTCTGTGATCTAACGTGATCTCTGCTGACAGATGTGCCTGTTAGCATGGAGACAACTGTCAGCACCTTCAGGTTAAACTTACCAAATAAGTAAAGGCAGCTGCTCTGCTTTCTATTTATTTACTGTTCATCTCAACTTGGCTGGTCATTAAACACATATTATTTAAACTAATGTCCACGCAAACAGAAACAATTATGAGGAATAAATATTAAACACAAAGCACTGCAGCTGCCTGTTGTCTTGCCATAATTACCATAATATACTCGTATACATATATTAACTATTACTGGGGGCGGCAGCAGCTCAGACGTGAGGACTTGGCTTGGGTCCCGACATGGACAAAGTACAGAGTGTGGACTGTTAGCTGGAGAGGTGACAGTTCTCCTTGAGCAAGACACCGACCCTCTAAAAACTGCTTCCTGGGTGCTGTATAATAGCTGCCCATTGCTCCTAATATACTAGGATGGGTTAAATGCAGTAGCCAAATTTCACTGTGTGCTGTGCTATGTACAATGTGCGACAATAAAATTGGATTTACATTTACATTTAAACAGCTATGCAAATGAGGCCATTAGTAAAGCATGCTAAGGCATTAGAGATATTTCTATCACTACATACGTTTGTTTTTGCCGTTGCTCTTATGAGTCATATTTCATCCTCCATATATTAATAAACACTAAGTCAAAACTGACATCACAAATGAACATATCAGTAATAACGACAATCAGTGAAGAAAAACAAACATCACTCTCTCTAAATGGCAAAAATAATTTAAATTATGTATCTTAAAGCATTCAAATGTTTTTTTTTTTGTTGTTTTTCCATCTCCAGTATGTGCATAGCAAGTGTTGCATCTCTTTATCTACAGTAGGAACATGTGAAGTTGGTACGGAAACTGTTCTTGAATTGTGTCCACACACACAGTTGCCGCCATAACAACACGATGTCCTGCATATCCTGTAGTCTGCCATGATGGAGGGACATTTGTCAGCTGTTAACCAAATGGAAGAAAAGTGAAGATGTTCCTTATCAAGTCAGAAATTAAAAACAGTTGGACAAATCTATGTTCAATATGTAGTCTAAAGTACACCACAATACCATCCTGTAACATTAAGGAGAATCCAGCCAGATGATCAGCACAGATGTCTGTCTTTTGACGGAAGATGATGGAAATGGGTTACTGAGGGAAATCTTATTTTCAGCTTTCCTGTAATACGTCTCACTGATTTGATGTCTGACACAGAAACGGGCTCACACACTAAAGCAAACTGTGTTGTGTTTGCCTTGGGTTGTATTGAGCAGTGCATCTGCCACAGTGATGCGGTTGCTATAGCAATACCATGCACTAACTAGCTGGAATGACGGATTCCGATGAAGAGGAGACAGAAATCATTTATAAAAAAAAAAAAAAAAAAAAAAAAAAAAGGCAGAGTGGACTTGAGTGCTTAGTGAACACATATTGCAGCAAAGCCCCAGTCAACACGCCAAACTTCTCTACACCTGTCGGAAATAATTCACAACACTTGAGAAACACTGGAGGAAAAAAAAGAAACCAAATGCTGCCCTTACATTTGTGTGTTCATTATTCAACTAATTATATGAGTAATCCATCAATAGTTAGTCTGATCCTGTGTTATAATGGAAATGCTGCGACATACAATGAATATACTGTGTAAATTTCGGGGTGCTGTGTCCTTTCATTACAAGGTTGGCAGCTCCTCCTGTCCACATGTCAAAGTGTCCGTGAGCGAGACACTGAACCCCAAGTTGCTCCCGCTGGGCGAGCCAGTGCAAGGCAGCTCCGTCATCGGTGTATGAACGTGTGTGCGAATGAGTGAATGAGAGGCGAGTTGTAAAGCGCTTTGTCCGGTAGGTAGTAAGGATTGGATAAAATGCAGTAGACCTTGAGACGATCAAGGCCCACTGCATCTTCCTGACCACCCAGCGAGACCAGCTGGACCAAACGCCACCGAAAGCAGAGTCAACCTCCCCGAGGAGAGCCGGGATGGGATTTAAATTAGCCCAGCTTGGACCTCAAGTTCAAGCAGGTCTAGACCATACTCTATAATGACCTAAGGCTATTCCACTACCCAGCCTTCTCCTGGATGATGTCCGGTTGCAGGAAAATAAGATGGATGAAGTAAGACTTCAGGCTAACCAAGCAATGGGAGACTGGTGACTGTTGTGCCCACATCTTTATAGAGACCTGGCTTCATAATAGCATCCTGAGCAGACTGCAGGACAGAGCGCAGAACTCAGGTGGGACAAGAAAAGATGGTGCTTGATGCTGATGCTTGGTGCTCAGACATAGTCAAAGTTGATGGACAAGGTTTCCCTGATGTCAGTTTTTTAAAGGTAAGAGGCTGGCCATTGAGAATTCAACACTGTTTGCTGCTGTTTACATTCCTCCTGATGCAATTAAAAAAAAAATGTTACTGTTGCTACTGTTTTTGTTTTGTCATGTTTTTCTTGTGTAGCATAAGGCCCTGATCAGACAGAGTGTGTTTAAGCAGCCTGGGGTGGCTTTTTGTAATTATTTTCATTGAGAGTGAAGTGTTCTGCATCGCTGAGCTTCTCTTGTTTTTACAGAAGCGCCCTGAACGCCTCAAGTTCAAAGAAATTCAACTCTGATGGTAAAAGCTCCCACCATCATTAGTGGGTTTTTTCTGCATTGTGGTGACTTTTGCTGGATACCCGGAGCTAAATGACATCACCAACCGTAGTTACCATGATCTGAACTGAAAACATCGGGAGGCAAATTAGTGCAGTACTTGGGACTTTGGGCAAGTCATTCTCATTAATTTAAACTGTATTATTACCTACAGTATATAGCGTTGAGTTCATGGTTTCTGTTAAGCATACGTTAGCCCTCATTTGGTGGTTGCCTAGCAACAATAAAAAAAAAAAAAAGCAAACAGTGCTCTGTCTGTTTGAGTAACAAAGTGCGGTGTACCTCATGTTTTCCACCTGCAAAATGTTCTCAGCCTGATCAGGGCCTGAATGGTTGTACTGCATTTGTTGTGACAGGATGACAATATTCATGTATTGTCATTCTGTCACAACCCTTGAACATGCGGTCAGTCCATTAATCAGGAAATATTACACACAGCATATAGTTTTTCAAGGGGTGTAGGTAGGCGGAAAAAATAAAGTTAGGTTTTCATAATACACCAGAAGATTGCAAATATTAAATCAGTGCGAGTGAAATAAGCTTGAGCGTTTTTGTTTTAAAACGTCAATAACATCCACCTGCTGTATTTCAGTTTACAGTATATGTATTTGCTACATCCCATTATTCTAACTGCAAACATGAGACATTTGTGAGATGAAACTGCAGAATTCACTCACTTCTTCAGCTTCATGTAGTTGTCATTGACGACCGGTCTGCATTCAGCTCTGTGCACCACCATCCCCTCCAGACTGATTTCATCTACAACAAAGATAGTGACTCAGTTGCTCAATCATGATTCAGACACATGCACATAGACTCACTGGGTTCGTTGGAGGAAAAAAGTAAAACTCCACAGTTTGTTGCTGTAAAGCTTGCTTACATTACCTAAATATACTTTGAGCAAAACACCCCATAAACAGAGAAATTGTGTGTCTGACTGGGCATGATTTGGCTTTTTCGTAATCATATAGTAGCGATCCCTGATTACCAGTTTCCAAGGTGCAAATATTGTTCATGTCATCATCCAAATTGTAATTACAACATAACATAATTTTTTCTAAATGCTCAGCTATATCCCAACTAGCACTTATTAATACAGAAATGCCTCCTGAAAAGCAAAACAATTATGGATGCCTCATCAGCCATAGTCCCCTGTTCATGGTAATTAAAAACATTTGATTTGGACATACTTTTTCATTGTCAATGCATGATATTTTGTGATGACATGAGAATCTAATCCATCTCTGACATCCATCCCATAAAAACATGAATGCACCATTAAAAACAGAGACACAGACTGGACAGACATGTCCAGATACAAATAATAATAATAATAATAATAAAGCTAAAGAATCAATGTTCGGTATGACTGTTCGTCATGGAGGAGACCAAGAACCCTGACCAAGAAGCTGCCTGATTCTGATGTATTGCTCACATCTGATTGTTTTGTTTGGCTGTTCATCTTATTTCTTAAATGTGGCCAATATCAGATCCCAGTGTTAACTGGTCACGGTCCTGAACTGACTCACATGTGCAAAAGAACAATAACACACACTGTCGTACAGAAGTAAACATGGAGGCCAGTGAAGTCAGAGTTTATGGTTTCATTTATAAGTTGAGCAGTGGAAGCCAGTGAATTTGTGAGCAGATGATAACGAGGACGAGGAAAAAGAGAGCCAAATTTTAAACAGTGCTTTTTTTGTGTTTATTTAACATGTCTCCTTCATTATTTTTCTTTTTACGTAGCGCAAAAATGAAGACCTCTAATTCTTCCTGTTTGTTTAAATTTGATCGTGAAATATTTTGCAAGATTTTTTTTTAAAGAGAGGATTCATGAATGAATCTGTTCATGAATGAGTATTTGGTGTCACTGCTCATCCCACACTATAGAAACAAAACTGTTAAATTTCACATAACGTCATTAAGTGGGGGTCTCTCACATTTTCAAAATCTTTTTAATATTTGAAAAATCTTTTAATGTGGGTCATCCTTAATTGTTTAGCTAACTGAATTAAGTTACAACTTAATTAATTAAGCAACAACTTTTTAATTTGAGCCATTTATTTTGTAAAAGTGCCAAACAATATCTGGTGCTAAAATAAGATTTGCTGCTTTTCTCTGTTTTATGTCATTATAAACTGAGTATCTGGGTTTGGGAAAACATGAAACACCTTGGACTCTGGGAACTTGGGAGGATTATTTTCACAACTTTTCTGCCATTTTATACACCACACTATTCACTAAAAAGGAATCAACAGATTAATCAGTATGAAAATAGTCATTAGTTGCGGCTATAATACATTATGTTTTTCTCAGCATCCATTGCAGAGCTAGTTCATCAGCTAAACACGGTACAACAGTTTTGTAATAATCCTTCATCAGTGAAGCTCATAGTTTTTGTTGAGAATAGATTGTTAATAAAATCAGGTTTTATATAATACAATGCAATTAATTCAGCAGCACCATAATCAACACCTCTGACACAGTGTCAACACAGACGAGTTCAGGCTCTGGCTAAAATAATCTGTCAGGCACGAAGACTGCAATTTAACAACACCTCGCCACCCAATCCAACACAGCGGGAGAGCATCTGCAAGGAGGGGAAAATTGCCTAAATCCAGGTGTGCACAGCTGGTAGAGGCAGCCTCAAAAATACATGCAGCTGCAATTTCTGTCTGTGGGGCTTCTACAAAGAGCTGAGTAAAGTGAATGAACATCTACCACGTCATCGAGTTTCCTTTTCTAAATCTATAATTAGGAGAATGGTAAAATGTAAAAGCGCACTAAAAATGCTTCTGGTCCAGTCAGTGAAAAGTAACTAAGTACATTTACTCAAGTACTGTACAACAATGAGGAACTTGAGTATTTCCATCACATGCTACTTTACACTTTCCCTCCACTTCATTTATATGACATATTTAATTATTAGTTACCTTTCAGATAAAAAACGTTAAAAATAGGTGAAACTAAAAATAAAACATAAAATATAACAGATCGTTCTACATTAAACCAGAGGTTCTGAACCAATTTGGCTTCTGATCTACAAAAAGTGACATTAGCTGCATTTACATGGACACAAATAATCAGAATAAAGGCCCAATCAGATTAAAAATGCTCCATGTAAGCAGACAGAAGGTTCTGATCTGATACACCCCAATCAGAAAGAAATTTCATTTTGAATGAGAGAGGTGCTTCATGCTGATCGTCGTTCAGATCGGCGTCCATGTACACACCCATTTAGATCATGTCTTCCTGGTTGGGGTAAAATTATTATAAATTATTTGATTAAACGCTCAGTGTAGATATACGCACATCATAACTGGATCATTTTATTTAGTGACTATGTAAACAGTGGATTTGGGATTTCCGATCAACCAGATCGGATTGAAGAAATTTGGTGCGTGTAAACTTGTCTTTTGTCACATTTAAGATGTCGTTGATTTATTGGCAGTTCTACTAAAGAGACGTTTCCCCACTTGTCACATACTTTTAGTAACAGTTTAAAAGGTGTCATATTATCCAATATTTCACAAAAAAGAGAGTAGAAAAAAGTACAAAAATGAGCAGATTTGAGAAGCAGAGACATTAATCATCTAACGATTATTCAAGTATTTCTTTTTGTTTGCCACTTCTGAAATCTCCTTCAGACAATTGTACAAACAATTGTAGTTTCTAAATATTAAATACAATGACTTATGCCTTATGCCTTATGATTTATGATATGCCTTCACTGAATACTCATTTTTATGGAGCTTTTATAGAGCTTGAACACATCATAGCAATCAACAATGCAACCTCTTTAAACATTAGTAGCACTGTTATTTAGTCAAGCAGGACTGTGCTGCTAACTGGCTAACACCAATCTGTTGAGTGGTTTTTTTCTCCGCGAAGGCTTCGGTCCTAAACAAACATGATACAGAATGCGTGTGGCGTTACGTCATTGTGCATGCGTAATTGCTGGAAAGCATCAATAAGAGAAATCAATAGTCACTGAGGCATACTGTGCCACGGAATCAAACAACTAGGAACCGGTTCTCAATGGGACCGATTCTCAATTCCAATCCCTAGCATTTTACCTTGTGACCCTTTAGGGGGGCCCGACCCCTAAGTTGAGAACCACCACACTAAACTTCATAACTACTATATATAAAGTAGTTAAAACAAACTCTGCCTCAACTAGCTACAACAGTAAAATGCAGCTCAAACACTGATCCATCAGTAGTAACAAATTATGTGACGTTTTCTGCAAAAAAATAACCTGATACTTTAAGTACATTTTGCTGACAATACTTATGTGCATTTACTTTTATATGCAGGACTTCCATACTATGGCATTAGTATTTTTAAGTGAAGCATACAAATACTTCTTCCAAAACTGACAGCAAGCCTTCCAAAAACCATTCACAACTCCTCTCAATGTGACATTTGCAGCTATTTACGATTTACATGGTCACTTTTATTTTATAGTTATTAGTTATTTCATTTTATTATTTATTTTTCAAGGTGTTCTTTCATAAGGTGCTTTATCCAATTATTCATCTGTCCATCCCACAACCTTTTACCAAAACCATTTGATGCCTCTTCTGCTCCTCTCCAATCAGAATGATGAGTCCAGTTGGTGAGCGTTGGCGTTATATTGGCAGCAGCTCGGTCTATTGTGCATTGTTGTATGATCTGGAATTATTTGTATCTGGACAGATAAAAAGGTCTGAGAAGCCGCTATATTTCACACCCACCAGTTAACAATATCAGCAGAGAGAGAGAGAGAGAGAGAGAGACACTAAAAGGGCAAACACAGAGAGGAAGTCTACAGGGAGCGGTAGGTCAACAAAAAGGCGGCGAAGCACTGATAATAAACAGATTTACAGGTCCAGATGAGCTTTGGAGGAGGGGGAGAGGCTGTCAAACTTATTTCAATAGTCTTTCACAAAATCCATAAACGGTCAAGGATCCCCAGGTGTGAAATCCTGTCCTGGTAAATCCTCTAGGGATACATGCCAATTCCCTTTCTTGTCTTCACACTTCCTTCTCTTGCGTCTTTTCCTTTTGTCTCCCACTTAAAACATGGGGGCGAAATGCAAAGAAGTGATACATGGAAAAGACGTCTTTCCCTCTAAAGCGTCATCAGAAGCGACGTCAGTTTCTGATGACGCCAGCACAGCAGGATCACCTGTCAGTCGGCTTCAGCTGTGCTGTGGTTTCTATTATTCCCTAGTCTGTGTATCCACAGATAATGTGATTATAACGAGGGTATGTATTAGCAATGCTTATGCTGTTCTTGTTTTATTGAGGTCCTCCTACATGGCACACCACATGTTTGTCAAACTACAATTAAATTAAGGGTTCTCCATGGATGCACACGAGCCATTTCTGCTGGCAGTAAAGGCTTATTTTATTCATATATTATTTATGTCTCCATTAAGTTGTGTGTTAAAGCTGCAGTGGGTACAATTGGATCATTGGATCATTATATCCTGACAGTAGCACGAGACAGGTAATCTGCCAGTGCTCCTAATGCCATCTGCAGGATTTCACAGACCAGAGGAAAACAACCAATCCTGCTGTCTCTGAGCAGCTGTCAATCATTCGCAAACTCCAATCAACAGTCAAACTAGGCAGCGCTGATTGAATATAAATCAATATTCTGTTCCTGTAATGCCTCTTTCTCTCCACAAATGTTTTCAGAGACATCTTGTAGTGCACTGTTTAGCTGTAAAATATGAAAGTTTATGACCTGGCACCTGTACTCCCCATCTGCCTTTTCTCTCCATACACTCTAGTAGTTAGTTATGTTGTTTTTACCTTCATTGTCTCTCTTCATTGTGAAAATGCTGAGAACAGCTGAGGAAATACCAAGCACTACCCACCAGTCAACCTTATGAATTACAAATATGTAGTTTAGTTTGTTTTTTTAAATTAAAAAATAGCAGAAATTGCAGCTTAACACACTTTTGGTGTGCATTATTTACAGCAGCATGGTGTATGTGGTATTGACACAAAAAATACCTACAGTATCCATGTTGATTGAAATGTAAGGCGCATATCAGCCAGTGCAACAGTGTGACTAATTTATGATAATTTAATGGTTTTCAGTGGATCTCCATGGCACAGAGGAATAAAATATCATTTAAATTATCATAAACTATCAGGCTTTGGCTGCAGAGGCAATACAATACACTAATTCATTATGTTTTTTTTTATTTTTATGGGGTTGGCAACAAAACAAGAACATCGGCAGCCTCATCTTTGATGGAAAAAAAGCCTTGATGTATTCAGCGTTAACCACAGCTGAACAAATGCAGGTGCCACGGTCACCATAGTAACCATCACATGCCACCTGACATCACGTGTCACGCAACATTCCATCAAGAGTCCGTCTATAATCTTGAGGCAACGAACGGTTTGCAGCAGGTGTCACAGATCTCACTAATGTTCATCTTTGTCTTTTCCACAAATGGATGCAATTATGTGCAATTATTGGCTGGTGAGCGCCAGAGCACTTGCCAGCAACACGTCTAAAAACACACCCACACACGAGCAACATGTGTGCAAACCAACATCTAACACCAACATCCCTGCTGTGCAGTAGTCACGGTCAAACGCCCGGTTTGGTTTCATCAAGGCCATTAAGAAATGAGGGCTTTTTCTCTCCTGCAACTCAAGTCTTCCTGTTTCCTCTAGGATCCAGAGGGACACTGCATGAAGGACAGACATGTCTTTGTAATCAGAGAAAGACACACATTGCTGTAGACAGACTGAGAGAAGACCAACACTGTATGTGGACTGACCGCAGCATGTGTAGCTGAAGGCTTCTGTGAGTGGGAGGAACACTTGAGATAAATACTAGACTCCTGCACGTTGGCTTCACTATAAAACTCAAGTGCTAGATCAATGTTTTGGTCCACACCTTCAGCAGACAGTCAGTATCCTAATTCTCCTACGCACCCGTCATTCAGAGCTGCACAAGGTTTTATTACTCTCTATTTGATGAGGAAAAGATGAGGCTGAGATTTAACAGCACATCATTAAAATCACAACTGTTTTGACGCAGCCACCTGGTGGATTTCAATTCTGTCAGGCTCCCGTTTTCATTTATAAATACCACAGACACGCAACTCGTACGAACTAGGGATGCACCAATCCAACTTTTCAGTCCCCAGTAACTTGGGAGCAAATCTTCAAAATGAACAGTAATTACAATTCAAGTGTAAACCTTTTTAATGCATACTCACACAGGAAATAAAACTCCAGTATACAATGTATTAGGGTTAGGGTCAAGATAAAATTGAATTGAGTAGATTGCCTGAATAGATTTCTTATCTCTAATTTTTTCTTGTGTAATTGTGCACAGAATACCTTTTCCATGAAGGGGTGTACTTGGTTGGCAACAATGTTTAGGTAGGTGGTACATGGATCGATCAAAGTAACATCCCTACAAATGGCAGGACCCAAGATTTTCCAGCAAAACATTGACCAAAGCATCACACTGCCTCTTTTGGCTTGCCCTCTTCCCATAGTGCATCCTGGTGTCATGTCTTCCCCCAGGTAAGTGAAGCACATGCACCCGGCCATCCACATGATGTGGAAAAAACGTTCAGACCAGGCTACCTTCTTCCATTGCTCCGTTGTCCAGTTCTAATGCTTGCATGCCCATAGTAGGCACATTTGGAGGTGGACACGGGTCAGCATGAGCACCCTGATCGGTCTGCAGCTACGTAGCCCCATACGCAGCAAAGCGTGATGCACTGTGTGTTCTGGATCTTTCCATCAGAACCAGCATTAACCTTTTCAGCAGTTTGAGCTACAGTAGCTCTTCTATTGGATCAGACAACACCAGCCAGCCTTCGCTCCCCATGTGCATCAATGAGCTCTGGCTGCCCATGACCTTGTCACCGGTTCACCAGTTTTCCTGCCTCGGATCACTTTTGGTAGGACCACTGCAGACTGGGAACATCCCACAAGAGCTGTAGTTTTGGAGATGCTCAGACCCAGTCGTCTAGCCATCACAATTTGGCCGTTGGCCCACTTGCATATTGTAGAAGATTTTATCGTTGTTAAGGATCATTTTCTTGCCCACTCCTACTAGCTGCTGTTTGGATGTATGTGGTTTGATGTCCTTTACATGTAAACAAAACAGTGGAAGAGAGATAACAGGCTATTTGCACTCTGCTCTTGGTTTCAGCTGTAATCACTCTTCTCCCACATTGTTGTATAACACACGCTTGCTCCTTGCCTGCCAATCATGTCATGTTCTGAATTACAGAGGTCTGAATTTAACATAAATAATGTCAAAACAACAGCAAGCCAGAGCAGACACATATTACCATCTACTGAATCGAGATGCTACAGAGCCTTAAATGTTACACAGTCGCTATTTCTGCCACAGAGAGAAAGGAGTTCACCAAAAACATTAGGATTCATTCAAAAACCACAAGAGACATTAGGGATGGGTGGACCTATCCATCACCATGATGCAGCAAAAAAAAAAAAAAAGGTTAATATAGTGTAGGTTGCAAATCAATCAACGATTCAACTTCAGGGATCCTCACTTCAGAGTTTCTATCGCGACTCCGTTGTTGTTCAGATGTAAGTATTTCAGAAGATGAGCGTCTTCATGTAATCTGATTTTCTGCAGCCACATACTGTGTTGTTTTTTTCTGTTTCAATTATGGGTTTACTCAATTTATAATGCTTTGTTTCCAGTGTTGTTTAAAGTGATGCACCGATCTGACTTTCTCAGTCCCGACACTGATACCTAGGCTTTGGTTATCGGCCGATACTGAGCACCGATCCGCTGCCCGCCTCACTGTGTGGAAGTGACAGGATCAGGCTTGACATGAACATCACTTTCCTAACTTTGTAAAAGACAATGTAACAAATATATACAGTAAATTGGTAAAAAATGAAAAATTCCAGTCTATGAGGTATATAGTACCCAAACATAGAATTAAATTGAATAAATATTTGAGTCAGTATCAGCCCAATATCAGATCTGGTATTTAGATATACAGTGAATCCTCGCTATAACGCGGTTCACCTTTTGCAGCTTCGCTGCTTTGCGGATTTTTTTTACAGTGCATTTATTGTGCTCTGAATCCTGATTGAAAAAGAAAGAGTGCCAACAACTACCCATAACGATGTTGTTCTCTCGGAGAAAGACTCCTGCGCAGCCTGCAGTTGAAACAGACGCTACAGCGCAGCGGAGTGAGGACGGAGAGGCTCAGCTGGAGGGACGGTGAAATACGCGAGTGACAATGTTTCCAACCTTGTATTCATTACTATACTGTCCTGTATTCAAATTATTGTTTTACAATACCGTTCTTTAAACTATCAGAGTTATTTGTAAGAAAACGTTAATATTTTTATTTCTTAAACAAATTTTGGGCCAGAAAACAGGTTTTGATTTGTGGTTTCATTCTATAATACAGTATTGCATTGTAAAATAATAGTAAAAAATAAAGCTGACTACTTCACAGATTTCACCTATCGCGGGTTATTTTTGGAACGCAACTCCCGCAATAAACGAGGGTTCACTGTATAAGATATCTGCCTCTCTTTCATACTTCAACTGGAAATTTACCCGAACATAATATTACTTCTACAAAGACCCCATATTTTAACCCCATTTGTTTGCTTTTGGACAACAATATTAACAGAAATTATGCTTTTGTGTCATGAATTAATAACTGGCCTTCTATTTGTACACTACAATGAAATGTACATATGTACATACATAATTTTATGTACATATATACATACATCCACAAGTGAATTTTACAATTTAGAGATGCTGCTTGCGCAAAAAGAAACCCTGAAAATTAAAAAAAAGAGAGCCATATAAGAAGGGGGAAAATAACTGAAAATTATCTTATCAAAAAAAAAATCTCATCCCATGATTATTATTATTCTATTATTTCTCTGTGAAACAACATTTACTTGTCTTCAGTCATAGAAACCAGCGAAGTAAAGAAGCTTATTAAAGTTTGCCATATTAATACAGTGAGAGCAGGATCAGAATTGAACCCAAGAAATGGCAATACCGTAATGGGCATGGGCGTAATAAAAGGGAAATCAAGAATCCCTAAGGTAAGAGCTGCATTAACAGTATCTGAGACATGTTAAAAGACATTGCATTAGCTAATTCTTTAAGAGTAGAGGAGTGAAAAATGGTCGAGTGAAGACGGTAGGAGGAGGAGAGAGACAGATGAGAGGGTGAGGAGGTCACTCGTCCACCCCCTCATGCTCATCTCTTACCTCCATCTGCTCCAAGGCCCTTTCCTCAAAGCTTTGACCTTCCTAATGTTAAACACAACAAACAGCTCGCCGCCCACCAGGCCTCCATCCACCATCACCATCTCTCGATAAACTATCCCTCTTCATCTATGTTTCACTATCACAAACTCACTGAGTCTACATATAATACTAGGGCTAGAGCAATAAATACAAACACGGCAGTTGAAGACCTTCATTAGCATGCAACGTGGACGCTGCACTTCAGCATTGAGGAAAAAAAGAAACTGTTGCAGCCTAACACTTCTTCTGTTTTTTTCTTATCAAGGTTTACCAATCTTAAGCTCCATTCAGGGTCTACAAAAAGGATTTCTTTCTCACAAACACAAGATCTGACGCATTGCATAAGCTGCTTCTGTTACGCTGCCTCCAGCTATTCATGTGACCCCGGCCATCTCTGCTCTGAGATCACTCTCCAATAAGACTTTTTTTTCTGGATGATTTCTTTGCGTTTCTAAAACAACACTCTCTTGCCTCTGGTTTTGACTCAGATCTGATTGAAGCCCAGTGACCTCTTGGCAGGGTGCCAACTACAGGGGAGCCAGGCGGAGCTTGGCTGGTCTCTTAAATATTGACGATATGCCATTTTTGCCAAGCATTTCATTTTTTTTTTTGTTTTCATCATCATGGATCATGGGTAAAATTAGCCTATTATTGATGCATGATTCATGCACAAGGGTGATTCTCCTCTAATTTACTTTAATAAATATACCGGCATGCATGCTATTCTTGCCATCACCATCAAAGCGTGGGGGCGCAATATCAAAGCTTCACTCGCTTTACTGCAAATATCAGAAACAAGACTTGGTTAAAACCAAGTATATGGCTGGACTGTGTATGGCCAGTCTATGAATTTGTGGCAAAACTGCTATAAAAATAACAATAAAATAATAAACTTTATTTGTATAGCATTTATCTAAACAGTTAAAGTGCTTTATGTACGTTAAAATTGTGCAGATAAAAACAAAAATAAAAACATGGGCTAAAATAAAATGTTGAACAAAAGACTTAAAACAGTATGTACCTATCATAGGGCTCGAGTAACTCTAAAATGTAGTTAGGGGCAAGGCTTTAAAAGTAATTAGTAAAAATTTAAAATCAATTAGATACCTCACTGGTAGCTTGTGAAGAGTTACAAGGATGGGGGTGATATGGTCTTGCCTCTGAGAACTTGTTAATAGTCTGGCTGTGGTAATCTAGTCAGTGGCCATGTCTATAATGTTAAATCCAGCGGCACATGACCACCAGGTGCCACGAGGACAATAGGCGATGTGCTGCTCCACACAACTGGCCGTTCAAGCAGTGACGTACCCTCTCGTGGAATGTACCCGATTGGCCTCTGGTTGTCTGTGCACCGATAACCGTGAAACTTTCTGTTATTCTGTCTAAAATCCACCAAAATCTACTACTGGAAGCATTTTAAGCAAGAAACAGACAATGCCACTGCTGAATCTCATTTTATTTTAGAACTAGATCACCTAGTTTGAACCTTGGTTCAACTTTCATGAGCCGGACACGTTGCGCGGGACCGACTGTTCCTGCCTTTTCATTTTGAAAGAGCAATGGCCAATGAGGAAGCCACCCATTCTATTATTCATTTCTCTCTGTGTAGTCAGTGGCAGACATGCAGGCCTTTGTCAAAAAGAAAACAAGGAAACTTGCTCGCAAATTTTGGATTTACCATGAAATCTAAGACAATTGACTCACAATCAGAACAGAAGTTAATTGCTGGGGTTTTTTTTTTTGGTCATTATGCCAGGGAAAATCCCAGACAAACACAAAATGAATAAAAATAAAATATTTTTGGCTGCTCGCAAAAAACTCATCGCACAGAAAAAGCCTGCAGGCAAACCCTCCAACAAAGAAAGACTGGACTGCACCTGTCAACGAAAAAACTGTACGAGCCCTTTATCTTAGGACTACGATATGAACTATTGGTAAAGTACTACAGAAATAGACTATAAATATGCCTATAAGATGCAATAATTCATTGATAGACCCTGTCCTCGTACAAGTATTGTGGTGCCCGTGTCAACCCACTCATTTAACTTATATAACATATTTATAACTTGATTGGTTTTAACAGATTTCATCATTTTACATATTTACACTGGATGTATAATTTCATTCCCTTGTGATCTTGTCATATTATCCTTTATTGCCTTTCTAAAGTCTGATTTAATATCAGTAATGTAAACTACATAATTAGCTTTCTCATATTGATGTGATTAGTTAATGGCCCCGTTCAAACCTGGTATTAACATGTGATCCAATCACTCAGGACGCACATGGACAGCTTTAAGTACAGGTGTGAATGCACTCGAGACGCATTGAGAATGCATGGAAAACCAATCACTCAGACCACATTCAGAGGTGGTCTGATCATTGTTTAAGCAGTATGTATGCGAATGTGTCCTGGGTCACACTGAGGGACCACCTACTCTACTGACGTCCCGCTGGGATCTGTGGGTCTTGGTGCTCAACATGTGAACAGATAGGTGGCCTCGGGGCATGGAAACAGCTTCAGTGCTCTACACTGTAGAAAATAAGGTACAACTGAGGTACCTTTTGTCCTCTAAGGTACAACTGAGGTACTTTTGTCCTCTAAGGTACAACTGCTGGTGATGTACCCTCACAGGTCTGAGTTGATCCAATGGTCTTACATGTCATTTTGGGGTTAAAAGGGTACATTTAAGTTAAAATGAAAAAGGTCCACATTGTCCATTTTTTCCAAAAAGGGGTAAATGACAATGTGAGGTGTAGTGGATGAATAGAGGAAAACCGGGTGGTTTTGATTAAATTGAGAAATTTTGTTAAGTGTAAAAAGTACAAATAGAAAAGCATTAACTTAAAGTAAATGATAACATTTGATTTAGTGAGAGAGTGTTGTTGGTCACTTTTTTGCAGTGCATAAAGTTTGTGGTCTTTGTTAATTGTTGGATAATTTTGTTCAGTATTTGATGGGCTGGATTAAAAAGCTCAACGTGCCGTACGGCCAAGGCCTCGTTTTGGCATGTCTGGGTTACAGTGTTATAAGAAGAATAGAATAATATTGAAATAGAAATGATCTAGAAATAATAATTCAACTATTTCTATTATCTTAATAGATTTGCTTTATTTATTTATTTAAATAATAAATATACAAATTAATAAACACTAAACATAAACATTTTATGAAAAAGGTCATGATCATGACCCCTGATACATGCGCGTTCATGACGCAACGGCACGTGTACGCGCATCAACTGTTCACAGTCAGCACTTGGTGTGTAGGTGAGGCGGAGATGGACGATGGTCGACGGAGGAACTTACTGAAGCTAGAGGCTGGGATAAATGTGACACATGAAGAAGCCAGAGATTTAGAGGTAAGTTAATTTCTAAATGAACTGAAGTTGAAGATATATGAGCTTTATATGTTGAAGCAGCCTTTCGACGAAACTGAAAAAAACGGACTAAATTTAGCTAGATGCTAGTCAACATGATGCTAGCTCAGAAAAACTCGGACATTAGCTTCAGTATAAGGTATGTGTTGTTGGCTTTTGTGTTTGTACGTTAAGTTTATCCGGGGGGTTGTGTTGTTGGATGGAAATTGTTTTATTAATGCTAAATATTATTAGGTAGCGTTAGCTAACGTTGACATTAGCTAAAATTTGCTGATATCATTGCGGGTAATTTAATATCACGTTAGACTAAAATGTCCTTTAGGGTCCAAATTTTACCTACCGTAACGGTCGAGCTGTTTTTTTCCTCTTTTTCCTTTTTTTCGCGGGTCTCAACTCGTTTTTTCCTCCCCACTCGGTTTTCACCTAAGAGGTTAATGTTTCTATAAGTGGTGTGGGCTGATTTTGCAGTAAGTTATTATGGACGCTGTAAGGTTATGTTGTGAGGGAGATTGCAGCTAACATGTATATGGCCATGTTGACAGTCAATGAAGCGCGGTCTGCGAGGAGGAGGGCGTTACCTCTGCGTGTTGCTGACAGTTGCTATGGCTCTGCCCGCTGAGCCTTGTGTTGGTAGCTTCAGTTAGCTCTGTTCCAGTTTACTGTTGCGGTGCTCCCTCCGCTGTCTGTTTGCTGCTCTGTTTCCACTATACCACTTCAGAGTTGAAAATAGGGTCGGTACTGTTATGGTGGTCTGTTTCCGTTGTGTTGAATGTTGGGTTAGAGTGTTAGGACGTTAGAGTGTTAGCGCGTTAGAGTGTTAGCGACGTTAGAGTGTTAGCGACGTTAGAAGTGAGTCGAAGTGGAGAGTGTTTTAATGAATTAAATGAGGAAAATTATGTTTGTCGTCTGGGGTTTGGTCAGGATGAAAAATGTATTATTTTTTTTCTATCTCTGTCAATTATTTAAATGATTATTATTGTTTGGTAATAATCATGATATTGTCTGATTGTGTTTAGGAACTGTTTTTGCAGTTAATGGTAGTTTTCATAAATTTCTCTTTTTTTATTTTAGGTTCTCTAATGCTGAATATGTCCAGGTTGTTTGGACTCTCGTTGCTAAGTCCCTTTCTCAAAGATCTGGAGGGATGGTATGTAAGTTGGAAAGTTTGGTAGTTTTGATATTAGAGTGTATATTATTGATAAATTAAGAAAAAATTAGAATATCGTATTGACAAATAAAGGTCCTTGAGGTTTTGGAAAAATATTTTTTAAAGATGAAATCATAAGAATAATAATAAAAAGTGGGTTGGAATATGATATCATTATGTAATTGTACTGTATTTCGTTTCCTTGCCAGTAAAAACTAAGAATGCGATTTTCAGACACCCAAAGGTGACTGTCCTTCTGTCACTTACAAGAGAGAATAGGGAGATATATTCTATAGGAGAGAGAGATGTGTACAGGTGTCCCTTGTTTTCAGATGAATGTTGATGTGTGTTGGGGTATTAAAAAAAATTAGGAAGTTGTGGGGTAATTAGAATATGATCAAATTATATGAATCGGATTATCTCTGTTGCTATGTCTGAGGGAGAGAGAGAGCCTCTGTCTTGGGGGAAAGCTTTGGGTCCGTTGATTTACATATATAAATATCTAGCTGAATATAGCGCTCTTTTCAGTTTTTCGATGAAAAAATAGTCTTATATTTGGGTTAATATGGTGTGTAATTCATAATGTTCATTTCTTGGATATTTTTTATTAAAGTCATTTTGTTTTTTTTTTCTATTAGCCACTGGTCGTCCTTGAAAAGAAAATTAAAGAGAGCGAGCACTTTGGTTCACCAAGATGAAGTGAGAAGAGTCAAAGAAAAGTTTGGCCAAAAAGAAAGAAGTCTGTGAATGGATGCTGAGAAAAATCGCAGATTTGTGTCAGGGGTAAGTGGTTCATGTAGTAATGTAGCTGTGCTTATTAAAAAGCTAGTGTGCAAGTGGAGGTGGGAGTCTTTGGGTGTCTCATGATTCAATTCAATACCGGTTCTTAAGATCAAGATTCGATAAAATCGTTCTTTTGTGCACATGTTGATAAATGTAAATTGTGTAATGGCAATAAAAAAAAAGGCGCTCCGCTGTCCTGCCAGTTCACTTGTAGCTCCACAGATGAGCTGTCAGAAGATCTGCTGTCCTTTTTTTCTCTTGCTCCTCCACCTGTGGTGTTTGGTGTGTATTTAAAATATGAAATCTCTTCTCTGGCCTCGCGTGTGTTTTATAGTTCAGGAGAAAAAAATCGTGTCCTCTAATCTAGAAGTTCGATTGTGATAGATAGATATTTTTATTGGTCCAAGTGGGGAAATTCAATGGGCAGTAGCCAGATTCGTTGGTTTTATCTTATTGGTTAGGATAGTAATGGTTAAGGCCTTCGTGTCTTAGTGGTTGTGAGGTATGTAAGAATTGTGAGGGTGTGAAAGAGAGGAGGAAATGTAAAAAAAATAATTTATAAAATTATGAATAATCAGAACGTAAAGGAAAGAATGGTCTTATGTTCAATTTTTTCCTCTGGCAAATAGTATTTTCATGTGTGTTCGTAAAGGTTTTGTTTTAGAATGTGTTTGTTCTTTTGGTTTCTTAGTAATTAATAAGAATTGTGTCCTTGGTTTTGTTTTTTTTTCAAAATTCTGTTAAATGCGTTTTGTTGTTGTGTTTTATTTTCGGTTTTTCTTCCAGAGGTGCCTGCTGTAATTGGTGAGGATGCCCCATCGAGAGACATGTGCATGTCGAAAATGCAATATGAAAAGATGGCAGAGTTCTGTGGTCAAAGATTCTGGTTTTGATGGGTAGAAAGAGATAAGGATGGATGAAGTTGAGGATGTACTGAGAAAATATTTCTTGAGAACAAGGGTGGGTATGATTTGAGTATTTTAAGTCCACTGGGGTTTAGTCCATTTTTGGAATGGGGGAGGAGAGGGAGATGAGAATATGAATTGAGAGGGGCTGAAAAGGTGTGTGTGTGTGTGTGTGTGTGTGTGTGTGTGTGTGTGTGTGTGTGTGTGTGTGTGTGTGTGTGTGATGTGTGAGATGTATGTGTGTGAGAATGTAGAGAGAGGTTTAAGAGTGTTTCATTTGAGTGTGTATGTGTGTGTGTGCGGAATAGTTCATTTTATTGTTGTGTTCTGTTAAAATTTGAAGATTGATTATTTGTTGGAATATGTGTTTTTAGAAATGCTGTTTGTTGTTTATTGAAAAGTTATTGTTTGTGTTTTTGAAAATTGTTTGTGATTTTGTGTTTGTTGATCTGTTTAGATAAATAAATTGAATGAATGTTTTTGCTTTTCTGTTTTTCAAGTGATTTGCTTAAGGTAAAATGGTTTGTCCTGGGGCTGTCCTGAGAAAAATTTGTCTTTAAAGGGTACATTTTGTCAGAGTGTTAAAGCCTTTTTTCCCCAGGGTGCATAAATGTCCCATGAGGTACTAAAGGAAGGGTACAAAAATGTTCCCATGTTGATAGGTAAAATGGTGTACCTTTGAGGGTACTGCCCCAGTGACGAGCTGTTGGACCCTTAAAGGTACAAATTTTACACATTATTTCTGAGAGTGTACTGTATCCTGTAGGTACAACTGTATTTTATTAAAATACAGTCTTATTTACAGGCTACATAATCTACAGACTAAGGACAGGAAGTGCATTATCATCATACTGTCAGTGTTTTTGTTTCAGTGCGCTGCATTCTCCCTGATTGATCGCTCACTCTCATCCCTGGCTCTCTGAAGCTCAGCATGGTACACCTTTGCCTAGCAAAGGTGGTACCGGTGGCACAGAGGTCCCAGAGGACCGCCGGCACTATATCCTTATATTTAGAGGTTTATAAAATATGCCCAAATTCACAAATATGTAGGATATTACTAACTACTACTAACTTTCCTGTAATATTACTTATTAGTCACAACATCTGCTGTATTAGCCATGTGTTTACTAGAGTGGAGAAGTGAGATCCAGTCACAAGCGGTCACTGGAGACGCATGTTAATATCAGGTGTGAACAGATGTACTTAGAGGTGTGATGTGATCACCCAAGACGCATGTTAATGGCAGGTCTGAACTGAGCCAATGATACGACTGCTATAAAAAGTATAATGTCTTGTTGGAGAATGTTGTTAATGCAACACAACTGGTGAAACTAATTCTCTGCCATTTTTTCACTGACAGGTCTAACGACTGGGCATGCCTACATCTGTCTGTGGTTAACTGTAAGACTGGAAATCCAACTTGAGCATGTATAACCACTTTGAAAATCATTGAAATTTACATATATAACAAATGTATGTACGCACAGCTTTAGAAATCTGATTAAAAGACACTAATTTTTCTGAGTTTAAGCATCTGGTACATGGATGTTGGCATAATTTGGTAATATATCAGTTCCACCAGAAATTTACACAACCACACAGTAGTGACAAAGTCTTGACATTACGTCAACAAGGAAGCAATAAGAGGGGTAGTGAAGTCACTGATTGGATCTCCAAATATAATTTTCCATTAGAGCTCATCTCTACCAAGCCCAGAGGCTGCTTCATTAAGGAAATTTAATGATTCCATTCATTAACTGTGCAGTGATTTTCAGATGTGTTCAGCCCACTCGTTTTGATTTTAACATGAACTAGCAGCATCCAAATGCAATAAATAGGCTTCAAAGAGCTATTAATGCAGAGAAAACTGAAATATTATTGAATTACTACTGGACTGGACTGCTGGAAGTCAATTTCTCACCCTTAGAAACTCATCAGCTGTTTGCAAGCTTTATCAAATTGCTGCATCATGGGTTTTAAGAAGGTCAAACAATATTTTAATATTACAGAACAACTTCTGAAAATGTTTTCAGGTTTGATGTGGCTGTTTTTTAGCTGTTTAAAATGTACTTTACAGGGAGATTTGTCAAGTATTTCATACTTATCAACATGGGAGTGGACTAATATGCTGCTTTATGCAAATGGATGTATACATTTACATACATACTGTATTTAGCATAAAAAACATGCTTAAATCATAACATGGCAAACTCAAGCCAAGAACCCATTTTCATTCACATACCTTGAGGTCAGAGGTCAAGGGACCCCTTCATTCACCAAAATTTAGCATAAGTTTGGAGCATTATTTAACCTCCTTTGCGACAAGCTAGTAAGACATTGGTTGGTACCGATGTATTCTTTAGGTTTTCTAGTTTCATATGTTAACAGTATCTTCACTCTGGCTTTAAAACTGAACGTCCTGCAAGCTAAAAATCATGTGCTGTTAGTGCGTTAAAGAAATTAGTGCCATTATTATCACATTAACTTTGACAGCCCTAACGATAACATTTTTTAATTGGCAGTAAACACAAAGTGCAGCTGAAGCTGATGTCATTAGTTTTCCATATATTTGATTATAAATGAAAGTATTGAACAAGTAAAAATGTTAACCTCATGGTGGCACTGGAGGGGGGGGAGTCACCAAAGATAGCAGGATTCATCCTCTGGGCACACACATTTCTTGGCAATTCATTCAATAAACCTTGAGTTATTCCATTCTGGACCGAAGTGTTGGATCAACCGACAGATGGGACACAACTACTGCAACTTAGGTTAGGAGAGAAACATACAGTTTAAACTACCCTCCAAAGCAATCAGTGTTATTATAACCATATGCTGCTTTAAGAAGGCAAAACTTAAAGCTTGATGAGCCTGCTGAGTTAGTTGCGGTTGCTAAGCTGCGGACAATCGATAGTTGAGGGAATGGGTTATCAATTAAAACACCTTTTCACTGTATTTTAGGTGTCATGCCAATAGATTTCATTGGTAATTATGTTATGTGCTTTAAAAGTGTTCTACTGAACCTCCTGACTCGCCATATTGTACCAACTTTGAAAATTAATACAAAAATTCAACATTTTAAAAAGTCCATAAAACAGTATGTAGACTATGTGACAATAATATCCAGAGGGCTATATGTGAGTCTTTCAAAATAATATTAGATCTGAACAGTTTGATCTATCAGATCAACTTTAGCCTCAACACACACACAGACTCTGTACAGTAGATGGACTTCAATAATGAGTAAAGCGAGAGATTGACAGCTCTGAGCTCATATAAGACCCTATTTTAAGTGGTTGCTATGCCAGCTTCACAGCAGTCAGTGACTCCATGTTACACCACAAGCTCTTAGAGCAGCTCCATGAATTATTCACCACCTTTACAAAGGAAAGGAGAGTCCTTGCAAGCAGCATTTTGGGAGATTTAATTTGAACATCCTAAGCTGTCAGTTTGATAAAGAGACACAACAGCTGTGACAAACAGATTCTCACTGACTTTGAAGATAATGATCATCCTCGATGAGCCAGTTTTAATGAACAGGAGGCAGAAAGCAGGTCAAACCTCCCACAATCCTCTCTGCTGCATCTTGGCCTCGTTTGCAATTCCAATTGAGTGTTGTTGATGATGATACCACTAATCACTTATGATTAGAAAATCGCCACAGAGACAGAGTGCTGTCACTCTGGGATCTTCTCCGGGATAAAAACACACACAGAGGGCTTTATTTCAGTAACCTGCTGGGTTTGAGTTGAATGTTTCAGTTTAAAAATGAATCTTTGCTCAATCCCTCCAAAATACACTTCCATTTACAGCACTAGCTCTCAGGTGTAACTAGTTGACAACCTGTTGCACGAATGTAACACAAATGATGCTTATGGTTTCTTCCAGGAAAATAAGCAGTCTACAAAGTGTCACCACTTAATTTTATTTAGTTTGTCGTGAAAAGAGCTCAGGTGGTTTCCATGATTGTGTAATCTTGCACACAGACGAGTACAGATACATGTATATTTAGTGACTTGGGTCTGCTATTCTTGTTGGGGCGCGATGAAACCTTGCAACTACCATTAGGAGCACTAGAGGGATGAAGAGCAACATTATTTTTCACAGATTACCAGCCTCACGCACTACTGTCAGCATATAGTGACAGTTTTATAGAAATAACTTTGAATCATATTTACTCAAAGTTACTGACTGCAGCTTTAAGTCCATTGCATCTGAACTGTATTTTGGACTGTTGTTTCTTGTTTATGCTTTTTGCTTGGTATCTGTGCTGTCTGTGTTTATGTTATTGTTTTGAATTTCAAATTTAGCACCTTTGACCTCCATAAACACACATTTGACTTAATTCTCTTTGGAGCATTCTGAAGTGTATTTAAGCTTCTGAAACCCCAACAAATATAAATCGTCTCTCCTTTTTCCATTTGTGCTGCTAAATAAACAGGTGCATACAACAGCACTGTCTTTTCTACATCTACTGTACTTTACATGTGAACAGACTGCTGGGAAGTGGCCTCAAGTGTGATCCCATGGACTCTGAAGAGGGCAGGATCGTGGGTGCCAAGAGGGTGAATATGAGCATCATCGACACTGTGCGGTTGCTAAGCTTTTCTCAACAATGTGGCCTAGAACATGACGAATGCACTTCATCAACTGTTTGCTAAGTGAAAGCTGGTCCTTGGTAGAGAAACACTGGTGGCCTGAGGCACACAATAAGAAGTAATCAGTTACCGACCTATGAGTGAACTTGTATGCAGAACTCATAGGAAAGTAGCATACACCCACTGATGTTTGGTCGTTGGTTTGGTAGCTCTTATGTCTATAGCGTCAGGATTAACGCCAGCTCCTTTGTAGAGTCGCTAAAAACATGTAGAAACTTTTTTTTTTTTTAACTCTCCTGCTTATCACGATGCATAACAGGTTCTGCATGTGCTAATACTAAGGAAGTTACTTAATCATGTTCTGCTGGAGTCCAGACATACAGTTATAATTAACATATCTATTCAAATTTTGGGCATGTGTATACAACCTCTTTAACTCAGTACTTATCTATAACCTTTTTACTGTATATCACTACGACTTAAAAGGCATAACAGCCCAAATTCCTCACTGGCATCGTTCAATTTTTACCTAATCTAATTAGAGCTAAAGCAATTAATCAACTGAAAATAAATTACAGTTAACTGGAGCAACCATTTAGATAATCTATTAGTCATTTATGCAAAAATGCCAAACATCCACTGGTTCCAGCATCTCAAATGTGAATACTTGCTGGTTTACTTCGTCCTTTAAAAGGTAATAAACAGAATATCTTTGGGGTTTGGACAAATGGTCGAACAAAACAAGAAATCTGGAGATGCCACCTTGGACTGTGAAAAACTGGGATGGACATTTATCACAATTTATTTATGTTTTATAGGTCAAACGATTTATAGATTAAATGAAACAGTAATTTGTGACTGCAGCCCTAAATCTAATATAATTTAGATCAATCAAGTACCCTTCAACTCTTGTCTGTGATGGTCATCACATCCAAATCATCATCATTCAAATATGTGAATAAACACGATTTTGCCACTGAGCAATCTGATATAAACATCCCTGCAAAGCAAGCCCACTTTATCGGCTGCCCTGCAGTAACAAATACTGCCACAATCCAGGTATTTTGTCAATGTCAGACTCCTGTGTAAGTGCTGATAAATTATGCAAATTGACTGGCATTGCCTCCATGGTGTAAAAAAAACAAACATCCAAAGTAGGTTACAAACCATCTGGGCTGAAACATTCCTAACAGAATTGCTGTTGGGGTCAAAATCCAGCACAAACATAAATTTAGAGTGAGGGTTGTCTGTCCGAGTTTTTGTTTTGTGCCACTGTCTACTTCTTCCCCCCGGTTTTGTAATTTCTCATAAGATGGTCCACATTTATTAAAAGGTGACTTGCATCATCTAAGGTACGACGACATGGACAGAAAGACGGGGGTCTTGATTTAAAAAACACATTTTAAATCATTAAGTCACCATGTGGTAGCCGGACTACTTATTCACTACACATTGATTTTTAGTTGTAGTCTCTGATGGCCACTCACACTTCCAGCACCCCTTGGAAATGAACACACAATATAACTCTGCCAGACTATCACACATTGAATTTAATACTACAAGCCATTATTGCCTTCCTAGAATGATCGTTTTAAATCCACACACTGTCCAGTATGTTCAAGTGTTAGCATGGAGCACCAGATCCAATCGTCTCCAGGGTACATTGATTTTTATTTTTTAAAAGCGCTGTAACCAGTCACAAACCAAAAACATTATCCTAACACACTTAAAATGTGGCTTTTACACATTGTAGTTGCACTGGGAGACACACTGCTATGTGAAACACACACATACACACAGTGGTAGTACTGTATGAGGCATTTGTACCAAATTACCAGTTTAGTGCAGCTCCCCTGACGGGGGCTACAGGCCAAAGCATGAGCCAATTCATAACCTGTCCTTCTTGACCAGACCACCTTTGACTGTAATTAGCCCAATACCTCCACAGGAACCCGAAGCCAGTAAACACACACAATCAACACGCAAGCGACACTCACAAAGACAGAGAACCGCTTGTTGCTTTGCAAGAAAGAAAACAGGATGTGGATATATAAATGCGTTCCCTGTTGCTCTCATTTACATAAGTAAGGCTAGCAGCCTACTTCTTCCTGTCATAACCAGAGACGAGACAGAAAAAGCACAGCAGCAAAGCCCTGAATTAAACTGGACTCCTATTCAAACAGATTCCAGTTCACATGTAGCACTGTGCGTTCAACCAGATGGATCTGGCTGAAAAAGGAGTTTCATATTCAGACTCGCACAAGCTGAGACAATTTCACACTACAAAAATGGTGGAAGCACCCCCCCCCCCCAATCTGGTGAAGGGTGTGTGTATGTGTGTTTGAGCTAGAGTTCAGCTCTGCACCTTTTAATCAAAAGATAATCAGGGACAGCGAGCAAGAAAGAAAGAGCTCCTGGAGTCCGACTCTTCTGTTGTTTGCTCTCATATTCCCTCTCCTCCCTGAATGTGACGCTGTCTGCCCACCCACTCCAAAAGAGAGAGAGAGAGAGAGAGAGAGAGGGAGGGAGAGGAGAGACACCGAGCGGCACACAGAGCCAGTCTGTTTTCAGCTCCCAGTTCACTGTAGCTCCTCTGCCAGACAGCACTCTCCCATCCACCATCGCACACACTCAAACACATTCCCTCGCACTATACGACAGCTGACAACACCTTTTCATTTTCTCAGCTGCAGCACAGACTCACACAGCCAGATCCAGAAGAGGAGAAAAAAAAAAAAAACAGACTCGATTTGCACTGCAGACGCACCAGCTCTGAGGCGGCTGGGTCGAGGCTGGAGAGGGTGACTGGAGAATGGAATGGAACCTCAGAAGGATGGAAAGTGAACTGAGGCACATCAACCCGGACCTGCTCCAGCCCAGCAAGAGCTTCAAGAAGCCCTCTTCAGGCACCATCACCATCAACGTAGGGGGTTCCTGTACACCGCCCATCGGACCACTCTTGTCAAACACCAGGGTTCCTTTCTGGAAGAGCTGGCCAATGGTAAGAAGGCGGTTCAGCACACCGATTCCATGGGCAACCCGTTCATCGATAGAGATGGTCCAGTTTTCCGCCACGTGCTCAACTACCTCCGAACCGGAGAGCTCCAGCTGCCCGATGACTTCCGGGAGGCAGGGCTCCTGCGAAGGGAGGCTGATTTTTACCGTCTGAGTGAGCTGGTGGAAGCCGTGGTTGACTGGGAAAGTCAGAGGGCGGCCCAGCGGGAGGCCGCATTTTTGGAGATGACGGATAGCCACGAGAGGTCGCAGGGCCTCAAGGTGTACTGCAGTGACTCCACCTTCATCGACAAGGTCAAAGGGCGGCTGGTGCAGATCTCCAAGAGCCGCCTGGATGGCTTTCCGGAAGAATTTGAGGTGTCGTCCAACGTGATCCAGTTCCGACACTTCATCAAGTCGGAGCCGGGCTCGCGGCTCGTACTGAAGGAGGACAGCACATTCTTGTGCACACTTGACTGTCTGAAACTAGAGACAGTGATGCTAGCGCTGAGATCAGGATTCAAGCTGATCACCAGCCTCGACAGCAGCAAAGGCTCTGTGGTGGCGGCTGAGGCCCTGCACTTTGTCAAGTAGGATGAAGAGAAACCAAGGGAAGAGAGAGAAAAGGGGGAGGCAGAGAGGGAAAAGAGTAGTGCCTGAATCCATATCCAACCTGCTAATGTAAGGTATTGACTTGAAGATCTTGTAACATGTGCTGAGCTGTAATGTGTCATTGGGTGGGAGAGGAACAGGTGGGTTTGGACCATCTCACAGGACAGTGTTTATATATTTACTGCACAAGGCTGGCTTACAAACACAGGATCTGAGATGTTTGGGGTGATTAATCAACCTTTGCACTGCTTTGTAAGCTAGTATTTATATAATTCAGAATGATTCAGATCAACTTAGCATTTATAAAATTGCATTTGATTGGATATCAAACAAAAAGTACAACTCAACAGTGAACGTTTCCATTGAGAAGATGAGAGGATCAAACCGAGTCTGAACATCAACAGCTTTATCAGTGGATTTGTAGAGACATGAACTGCTTCTGCTGCTTTGTCAACAGCTGCAAAAGCCTTCAAAACCAGCCGTGAAGTGCACTGTTGTGCCATTCAGCTTTTACTACAGTCTGTGCCTGTGTGTATGTGCGTGTTGCTATACACTGTGTATGCTGTGTTAGTAGGTTTAATAGCTTGTGTTTAGTTTATTAGCCTCTCTGGAGCCTGGAGGGAAAACCATGGCACATTGAGGTTGTTTTTTTGGATGAACTAACAAAATTCATGTCCAAAATCAGACAGAAGCGAGACAAACTGTTTCTCAGATCATGTGGACAAGTTGAGTTTAAGTGCAAGGAATCGTGATTATTGTAAGGGCTTTAAATCTAGCATGATGCATGTGCACTAAATACACTGTGTGTTTGTTAGTGCTGTGAGCCTCTGTGAAGTCAGTGCCACAACAATGCCTATTAGTACTTTTCAATGTGAATATTTTACAAATAAAAGTGACACTGAATCTATTGGAAAGTGTACCTGCAAAAGTCTGTGTACTGTTTAATGCCCAAGTCACTGCTTAGTGTAGAAGTCTGTCAAATGATGCTTCTAATAAGGTTAAGTATTGTAATGTTACTTTACATCAAATAACAACATCAGACAGCCAGTAAGGATGCTCCGATCAGGATTTTTGGGGCCAATCACCGATCACAGGGTCTATTTGAACCCATTTTTCTGCACGGGTCAACAAGCGGTCCTGCTCCTCTCATTGAGCTCAAAAACAATTGATAGGCAAGCTATATATATTAAAAAAAAGACAATATCACGTTTGACTCCTTTCAGAGTAGTCTGTGTGACTTGAGATTGTAACTCATACTCATCATCGATGCCATAAGTCCTGCTTAGTTTCAGAGGGGTTGTGCCAAATAGTTTGAAGCTTTATTTACAACGTTGTTTGAATTTTAAATGAATATGTTAGCATGTCTATCCATTCTACACTAATCAGTGCTTCCCCTATAATCATTCTGCAACGACGCACCGCTCCGCCCGTGTTTCTCCAAGTGCCCTGGGCTAGCCTCGGCATACATAAACGCCGCGGAGCAGAGGAAAGGCAAAGTGAAGATAACGTTGTTGGTACCGGTTATTAACAGGTTCAGTAATAAATATTAGGATGTAAAATTTGTAGGATTAGATTCCAGTGGTGGCTGCATAGGATTGTTTCTAACTCGTGTGATCCAAACATTTACAGTAACTCCAGAGCACTGTAAAGCCCAAATGTTAAAATTCATTGAAAAAAAATTGATGTAATTGTTTCCAAAGTTCACAAAATATTTTATCCAACAAAATATTTTTGCTTCAATGCATATTTGTTGTCGTTTAACCTTTCAAAACCAACATTTTGACTGTGGTGAAAAAACTGTTAGCTCTCCTAATTGCTATGACCCACAAAGAGAAGCACGCACTAATGAGTTATAGATCAGCTCTAAATTCATAAAACAAGTAAGATTAATTTATAGGAGAATGTGGAAATTTAATTTTAGCCTATTGTCACACAATTCATTTGTGTGTCTGCTCGTCTCACTTGCTCTCTTGGGTCGTTGATTTGAATCGGATAATCTGGCAAATTTTTATATACATATATACATACTTATGCATGAGGCATATATTGTGATCAATAGATTATCAGCCATTATAGAGAGAACCAATCAAACCTTGTAGAACTATTGGTCACTAAAATTCGGTGGCCAATTGATCAGAGCACTCTTAACAGCCATTCTTGGAAATGTAGTTGAATCATGGCTATTTTTCATGCATCCAATCAAATAAAAGGTATACTGATAACAATGACATCACATGAAATTACTGTCTATATACAGTGCAACTGCAGGTGAGGTTGGCGAGAGCATTATTTGTGTCAAGTTTCCAGAATCTTCTGATTAAAAACTAAGAAATGAGCAGGGGAGACACCCTGAAATGAATCACACTTTCAGCTTCAGCAAGCCAGAACATTTTCTCTGCATATAATTGCTTCTCTGCATGTCATAAACACTGCTCTACAAGTCCATCTCTACACGGAGCAATCTACAAGGTGTGCAAAAAAATTCACAAGGACAAAAGTGGCAGAAAGCGACAGAAACTGACAGCCCTTTACAACAACTTAATGAATTAATTTTATCGTTTTAACATTCTGATTATGACTTCACCAAAAAACTGCGATGTATGAGTTATGTCATTTGCAAGGTTTATAAGAAGCTTCTTAGAGACACCAAATAAAGGATTTTAAAATGTTCACATTTGGTGTTCCCCAGAGGTAGTATGGAAAGTATACAGAGTGATATTTGTGGTGGCTTTTATACAGTATATGACCATAAATTTCAATTGAGAATTGATTGAAATGTTGAATATGTAAAGCTGCTTTATGTAGTGTGCATTATTAAAGTATTTTGGTAGATGCTAAGCTTGCTGCGGTAGTCTGTGTTACCAGTGTTGCATGGTGTTCAGGCATACACTGATTACGTACACGTCAACACCGTAATTTAGCTTTTTTTATAGAAATAAAACACATTTGGTTCATTTTCATGTATCAGCATCGTGTAATCAATACATAGTTCAATTTTGGATGCTACAAACTACGGAGTCTCAGCAATATTTTGGATTTAAACTGAATGTTATAAGGGAATCATAGCGTTGATGAGGTGATTGGAGTGTGGAGGACGGAGCGATCACAGCTGGTGTGCAGGGCGCAGACGGTCAGACACACAGCCATCCAACGTTAAATATCAAAGTAAGATCTCTGCATATATCGAGCATCATCTTTTCTCGTTTAATGTCCGGTGTAATCAGTAACTCCGGTGTTATAATAAGTTTATCAACCGGTGGGGAAATTTCTTCATTGTGACATCCCGTGTAGATGCAACACACTTTTCCTGTGTATCGTGTTATTTACGAGACTTAAAATTGTAAAATGGTAAAGAAAGTATGCAATTATGCCAGTACACACTACAAGACATTACAGAAAATTAAAGGAAGTCCCAGTCCCATAATTATAACTGTTACTGATCCTGTCCTGAAGTAATTATTTTTATGTGATGACTACAACTTGGACAAACAAACACAGTAGTCATAATGGTAAAGACTACCTTCATTTACCACCCCTTTTTTTTTTTAATCATAAGTGATGTAGACGTGTACTCAGGGTGTGGTCTGCAAATCCTGACGTAACCGTTGTAACAGAGCTGACCACAGCTATGAGTGATACGGACGGTGATCAGAGGTGCAAAAGACTTAAAGGAAACTTTCACAAGCCAACATTTAGTCCGTTTTAAAAAAATTATTGTGCATTTGATTTGGGACCAAAATAACCAGTCCAAGACAGCTTGTGAGAGGTGGTTGTGGACCATTTCCAAGCAAACCAAAACAGACGATGCCTGTACGGGCATTTGTTGGGATGGACACAGATAAACGGCAGGTTAACACGAGTGTAAAAGGGCCGACCTGGACTCTGCAAAAGTCTGATGTTTGCCTCGACATCTGGGCCCAAGAGAACATACAGACTGTAATAAAGTCCGCAAAAATAGTGACGTTTATAAAGTCATTCAAGATAAACTGGAGAAGGGATTCAAAGAGAGTCAAAGTGAAAGCACTTTGACAGCAACATATCAAAGTCTGCACACAAATAGCAGCTTAAGATGAAAAAGATATTCACTCCTTCATACACGCCCCTCAGCAAATTATCATTTCATTTGTTATTTTCATTTTAATTTGTGCACTGTGAAACCGAACTAGACTACACAGAAAACGGACCAAACATTAATTTCACTCTGATTCAGACTAGCCAAACGGACTGTGGCTTGTGAAAGCGCTCAAAGGAGGTCAATGAAATAATTGTCAGCCTGCTGTTCATCTTTAAAAAATGAAAATGTTGATGTCTCTGTGTTGGTCTTCTACTAATCTATTTGTGATAGAACAGTCATAAACCATCATTATTGATCTGAAATGCCATCATACAATAATGCCACACACTGTAAGTTAACAATTTAATCAAAATATGCTCAGCTCTGCTCTCACCTTCACACAGCCGGCTGTAATGACTGACAGTAAATTGTACTGGCTCCCTACCGCCACGGTGCAGCAACTCCACCTGCAGAAGCCTTTAGGGAGCCCCTTCAAACCCTCCCAGTTCCAGTAAAGATATTTGGTGTTTTAAAAGTAGGCCAGGCTGTGAGATAAATCCTGCCCTTTTCCCTCAAGGAGAACCTCTTTTTATCTCTCTGCATTGCACTCTGATGTGTGTCATCGTCAACGTTAGCAGTAATATACTTTTTTTCCAAGAATGTGCAATGAAAATATTTACTATACCAACTTCAGTAATATTGTAGTTGTCAGAGGTGATATAACCAAAGTTATTCCCCTCTAAATATGAGTTCAGCTGCTGGAACAATATGATTATTCCCCTCTTATGATTTGTTTTTCTCATAATAAGTCTACAGGAATGCCCTGAGCTTATGACAACCTCAATGAACTAGTTCACAGGAACAAAATGGGGACAAAGCTGACTTTCTCTGGGTGGAAAGATATCCCCACCACTATGATGTAAAATGTTTTGATTTCATCTAGTAACTATATTACCACCTCGCAGCTGTAGGCCTCCGTCAGTCAAGTTGCTGTTTACATCCATGTCTGCCCAAAATATCAGCACTTCATCATTTAATCCTACTAGCCTATTGTGTAAAATTGTCATAAATAGCATGTAATGGCCAAAAACATGTTCATACAGCTGCGAGGTGGTAATCTAGAGGTAAAGGGACCTTGACCGTTGACCACCAAACTCTAATTAGTTCATCCTTCAGTCCAAGCGGCTGTTTGTGCCAAATATAATAAAATTCATTTTAGGCGTTCCTGAGATATAATTTTCACAATAATGGGACAGACGTCAGGTCACAGTTTTAACCATCAAAATCTTATCAGTTCATCCTTGAGTAAGGTGGACTTCTGCACCACATCTGAAGAAATTCCATTAAGACGTGAGATATCGTTCAAAAAAATGGCCCAGAAAGAGGGAAATCTTGAAAAAATAATGCCTCTGGGGAGGAGTGTGGAGGTGGGGGAGAGAAGAGGAGAAAATGTTGTTTTAGAAATTTATTTTTATAATAATAATAATAAAAAAAAAACAATAATACAGAAAAACAAAAAAAGAGTGACAAACAAATACATGTAGGTGATGAAACATTACTGTAATATATAAGATAAGATAAGATAAGATATTCCTTTATTAGTCCCACAGTGGGGAAATTTACAATATATTTATATATATTTATATATTACATATAAATGCACTTCCACAAAGTTGGGGGACTAGACAGGGACGCAGACTGATTAAAACTGATGTCAAGATATCAGCCTCCGGGTAGTGTACTGGGCTTTGAGGCAAATTTTATGTAGTGTCCAAACGATGGTACTACAGCTTCCGTGTCAGATGATTGCCAGTGGGCTCAAAAAACACTTTTTCCCACCATTTTATGTTGGCATGTTATGTTGGGTTTTTTTTTTTAGGTAAATCAACTTTCCAGTATGAACCCTTATTTAAGTCATTAGGTCCTAAAAGATATAAAATGCACTAATGGCCAAATCCAGAGTTATTCCCCTTTCTGCTTTCATGTGAATGAGACCCAGACCGAGGCTGGACCCTAGAATACACTGCATCTTTCGATACCTATATAATTACCTCCACCAAGGCCAAGAGCCTTGGGCCAAGTAGGTTATGTTTTCACCGGCACTGGTTGGTTTATTTGTTTGTCTGTTAGCAGGACTATTCCAAAAGTTTGTGATGGATTTTAATAAAATATTTTGGGGTGTGGCACAGTGAACAATCCATTATATTTTGGCTACATATAGCTGAACTCTACATAAACAAAAATACATGAGTGATGGCACATGCTGAACGGAGAAAGAGGCAATCACACTTGGGCATCTTGGTGGAGATCT
Source organism: Pterois miles (assembly GCA_947000775.1). Lineage (NCBI taxonomy): Eukaryota > Metazoa > Chordata > Actinopteri > Perciformes > Scorpaenidae > Pterois > Pterois miles. The sequence goes on from CAMQGK010000637.1 coordinate 19,264,500, forward strand.
GCACTCTGCGTGCCATTCTAGTTATTATAATGTTTTGTTTACAAACTCAAGCCAAAATAGCACTGATCACAACACAGCCAAATGAACTTCACACATAAAAACCAGAGGGGTGCCCCTTTAAATGATCAATGAAATACATACACTAAAGAAATAAATCAGTATCAAATTAAATACATTAATATCTGGAGAGAGAAGAATGTCAAAGAGTGAATTTGAGCAATGTTTAAGTTAAGGTAAGTTCTTTGGAGCAGAGCTAGCTGCATTTGACCTATCACACAAGTCAGCAGGGTGATTATATTGGGTCACAAAACAAGATTAATATTAATGTGTACAGCATGTAATGGCTGTGTTTATGGATGAAAGAAGATGCTTTGGCAGTGGCCAGTGTTGCCGGTGCCAAAGCAAATGCAAAAAAAGTCTTGCCAGATTTTTGTCCAAACAACATGATGCAGGGACTCGTCAAGGTCCATTTATGGAAACTTGTGGGAGTGGAAATGTTTAAATTTAATAACTCCAAATGCTGAAAAGAATTCATCTCCTCCTGTTTATTCTTGCTAGAGTGGAAAAGCCTTTATAAGCAAGCCTTACTGCCTGTTGTGACAAGGCAGAGATGCCTTTAACGCCTCTTAGAGATGCAGAGCATACCGACAACCAGCCACCTTTGAATGAACAGCATCTCTTCACTGTATCTCTAACTGTGCTCCCCCCTCGCCCCTCCCCACACCCCCGTGGTGACTGAAACCATCTGCTCCAGCAGGCAATGTCGTCAAACCGTCGGACCAGCCGCCATCGCCCCCGTCATGACTCATACGCCCACATCAACCTCTGACATCAGGCGAAACTCTTCCTCAGCCCACAGACAACAAACATACAACGCACATGTAACACCATGTGAACACATTAAAGTGGAGATAAACCCAGTGAACCTGTGCTGTTCAGATGTCACACTTAGCACTGACGCTTTACCGTCAACAACATCATGCCTTTTTTAACTGCAGATCAGCTTTGTGCGTTTTTTACGACGGTGACTGCTTTACTTATTAGTCACAGGGTCAAAGTGATCCACACCTCATCAAAAGGCAGCTTGGGATGATGAGCGAGGCAGGAGGTGCAGGCGGTAGATAGAAAGCAGTGAGAAAAGCTCAAACCATATTACTATCAACAGTCTCATCTCAGTCTTTTCACCTGTTGCTAGGCAAACTCAACACGCACACCACTCCTCAACTCGATGCCTTACTCATGGGGTGCCGCTCAGCCAGAAAATGACTAACATACCTCAGATTTTTATCTTTCAGCTCCAGAAAGAGAGGCAATGGCAAAGGAGGAGGAGGAGGAGGAGGCGAGAGAGACAGGGTGATGAAGAAGACGAGGAGGAGGAGGTCAAACCCCTTCTACTGTCAGCTCAGACAAAAGAGGCAGCAGCAAATGTTATTCAGTCACAAAAAAAGAGAGAACTGCTTTTCATGCAATAATATATTTAGAGTTTTTTTAGACGAAAGCTGATAGTTCTTTCAGACCAAAACGTTAAAATGTTTCCCCCAAGAACTGTACTTGTTCCTGAGGGTACGAACACATAAATACACCTTTAAAAAATAAAAAAAAAATCTCAGATCTCAGATTCAACCCTGAAGACAAAACAAAACAAACTATTCTGCCAGTGAAGTGAGATAAATCTCCTTATTCCCAGTGCAACATCTGATTCAGGAATTTTCTATCTACATCTAGAAAAAGGTCATTTATTGCTCTCGTAGCCCCCAAAATTACCCTTCATCATAACCTCTTCTTACAACAACTTGAATCTGATTAAAATGCATTAGAATAAATTCAAACACAGTAAATATAACTACCAATATAATGTTAACTATTAATCTGCCAATCATTTTTTCCCCCCAATGATCCATAATTTGGTCCATAAAACTTGATGGAAAACATCTGTCACAATATCTTCACATTCCTTGTTTTGTCAGACCAACACTTAAAAAAAAACCCAAATATTCAGTTCTATCACATAAGACAGAAATGCAGCCAACCCTCACCACTGAGAAGATGAAACTAGGCAATTTTGCTTTAAATGTTACTTAAACGATCAATCAGTGATGAGAATAGTTGCAAATTTGTTTCATTCATTTGAGCTCTACAATAAAGTCAATAAAATGAATAAATAAACCAGGACAACAGAGGCGGTAAAAAGGTCAGATCAGAAAGAGGACGTCGCGAGGATCTCAGCAGAGGAAGAGAGAGGAAGTCAGAGCCAACCTGACAACTTCATACTGTTTGTGTCAAAGTGGCAATCAACGCACTTGTCAGTCAACATTTCACCGTCAGGAGAGCTACTGACGGTGCTGCGTTCATGGTCTCCACGTCACCGTCCGGGAGCGTTAGCAGCCACGGTGCCACATGTGGTGTTGCAGACATGCAGCCACCTTCCCAGTAAAGGTCTTCACCACACATTTAGTTTAGTAGGTTGTCAGCAGTGTGTCTGCTCGGTGAAACGATGCTCTGTCAGCCTGGTTTAACAATAGCGATTGTCCGACAAAAAGTGTGTGTGTGTGTGTTTAAGGTTTAATCCCTGGAAATTGGATTCCCAGGAATACGCATCCAAACTATTCCTCATTTCCCAGAAATATCATAATGGGAAAACAGGAAAAACTTTCGTTCTCGGCGCAAATCAAATATACATACAAAATACACGTATTACTACAGGAATACACAAGTCCTTGGCATCCTCCTGCATGGATGCAGTTCACGGAGTCAGCAAAACTCACACCAGCAAGCTAACTGAACATCCGTCTCAGCTTCATAGAATGACTTTCAATTTCAATGACTTGCTTTACTGAATTTTGTTTGTTTATGCAATGAAAAATTGTCAAATTTCACTTCATGATGCTGTTCTCAGCACACAGATCACAGGCAACTTGGCATTTCATATTCCTCGCAGCTATCGCGAAATTCAAGCTCCATGCAAAAGTTATGCAATTCTGTTGTTGATTAACATGCATGACATTTTTTTGCATTAATGATACCAATACTTGAATACCATTGCTTGAAATATGGCCAAACAGTTTCGAATGTAACTGAATTTGTACCTTAAAAACAAGTCAGTTTCCAGGGATTCCTGGGATGCTTCTTCTTCCTAGACAGAAAATTAGTCATTTTCGGGAAAAATTTGAATCTTTAATGTGCAGTCTGCTGTATGCACCGAGATACCCACTACACAGAGGTGTGAGACAGAGTGGGAGAGATCAATATCGCAAACTACCCCACGGCCCTCGAACAGGTTGATCTTGCCATGCACATGCCAAGTAATAAGTGGAGATGTAAGAATATGTTGCAAGAAAGAATTCATCTGCACGCTCACTACAACACATCTGTTTCTTAAAAGGGTATTATGACTATTATGACATGAATTTTAATTTGTGAGAACATGCTGCATTTCCCCTTCTAAACTGTCTCCCACCTGTCTGTCAAACCTGTATAATGACTAACTGGAAGCTGCTGTAAGTCTCACACCTAAACTCTGCACAGGCCCCGTCGTACAGTATGCAGCATTAATCATGCAGCCTTACAGGAGAGTTTTTTTCCTTCAAGGCATCATTTGGGGTGCTGGGTCACGACAATCTGAGCACGATACATTCGGCTCAGGCCTCATTTGGACAATGCAAAGCAGCAACTCTCCACTGACAGCCAGACTAATGGTGGGTGAGCAGCTTTTTTTTAAGGCTGAGTGAAGCAGGTTTTGTTACTGTTGAGTAAAATCCTCCCACACAACACAAAAAGATTTTCCTGCTCAGACATCTCACACAAAAGTAATACAACCATATGGACTGTGTGACCTGTGTGGAGGAACCGCCATCATATCAGATGTGGACAACACTGACTGGCTATTATTACAATTTTAATAAAGAGCCAATATGCAGCCTGCTAATGCACTGGTCTAACAATAACGGGATTCTTTTTATTCATGTGTCAGTGTGCATGACTCCCTACAAAGGCGCTCTCTAAAAACCCACTAGTACAAGTCTGGATGTTACATAAACAAATGGGCTGTTAGAGTAAATTGGATTCCTCATTTGAAATTCAGCAGTGATGGGAAGAAAACAAAACACAGGACAAGCTGTCCAACTCTCTCCGATACAAAAATATGGATTGCTGAAATATACGCTATCAAATAAAATTATAAGAAAAAGCTAAAATCACAGCATTTACCATGTTCTATAGCAGTCTTTGCTCTTCTTGCCTTGCTTTAAGTCTAAAAGGACTAAAGAAATGACAACATACTTAACCTTTTCCACTCCGCTACTCTTTCAGAGACGTATTTTGTCTTTATGGGGTGATAGCAACAGCAGATGTCACAGATCATCGCTGAGCCTCCAGGGAAAGACCACTGGTTTGAGATTGTCTGTGGAGAGGGTCGCAGGTTCGAATCCAAATTGGGACCAATATAGAGTTTGCATGTTCTCCCTGTGTTAGCGTGGGTTTCCTGCGGGTTCTCCATCTTCCTCCCACAGTCCACAAACATGCAGTTTAGGTTAACTGATGACTCTAAACTGCCTGTATGTGTGAATGTGAGTGTGAATGGTTGTCTGTCTCTATGTTCCCTGCGATGCACAGGTGACCTGTCCAGGGTGAACCCCGCCTTCGCCCAATGCCAGCTGGGATCGGCTCCAGCCCCCCTCGACCCCTAACGGGATAAGCGGTTGACGATGGATGGATGGATCTTTTCAGTGGAAAGTAAACTAACTAAAGCTCTCATACCAACTAAAAAATAAAAGCAACATCTTTGACACAAACTGGAAAAATAGATTATTTACATGAAACATGATGGAAGTGTTGGAGAATATATACATGTTTACCTTCCCTGTTTAAGTGCTGTATTGTTTGTTGAATTATGTATGGATACTCATGTTCTGCCCAGAGCTGAAAATGCAAAAAATATCAAAGATTAAAAAAAGTGTAATGTAAATGTACATCATCTAAAAACTGGGAATCTCAGCAGAATCTCTATGTCAAGTTGTTCTCGTCATAAATCAGAAAAAAGGTTAATTAAAATAAATTGTGAAAGTGTATACAGGCTTAGAACATTATGATAGAAGCATACGATGGCCCCAAGTTTTTGCAGCAGTTTTGGTGTTGATACCATTTGTTACACAGATTTGGTGCTAAATTTAACCATTTTAACCATCAACCATCAGGAACCCCCTTACTGGCAAATCCAGCTAGGAAATCTATCCATCCTCTGAATGCTCTAGGTCTCTGATTTGTGGCTGTAAAGTTTCATGAGGCTGTGATTATCCTAGAGGCCGCCACAGGTCATTTTATACAGTGAAGGCAAGTTTCAAAAATGGTCTCACTACAAATGAAATGGTGAGTATGGGGACTATCATCATCACACATGAATACAAGAGCTCTTTGGATCCACAAGAGTCTCAGCTCTACAGTGATACCCAATTTATGCAATTCAGGACTGTTTAGAAACCCTAGTATGCAGAAATATTCACACAAATCATTTTAAAATAGGAGAAAATACACATTTGTACTACATGCAAACAACTGCATGTGATTATCATACAGTGGGCATGTCTGCAAAGGGCAGCCTCGTGGGTACCCAGAGAATCCATATTCTTCCACTTATCTTGAGGTCAGAGGTCAAGGGACGCCTTTGAAAATCGCCATGCCAGTTTTTCCTTGCCAAAACTTATTCAGCATTATTCGCAACAAGCTGGCATGGCATGGTTAGTACTAATGGACTTATGGTTAGTACTAATGGACTTATGGTTAGTACTAATGGACTCATGGTTAGTACTAATGGACTCCTTAGGTTTTATAGTTTCCAATGATAACTGTAACTTCACTCCTCACAATTGTGTTTGCTTCTCTGAAAAAAGTGAAGTCGATCGAGGGCGCTGGCGTCCTGAGCTCTGTAGACACAGCAGTAACGGTCATAACAGAATCCCTTAACATTTTGCATTAAAATGCCTTTCCTCACCAAAATATAGCCTAAATTTGAGGCATTATTCAGCATTCTTTCCAACAAGCTAGTATGACTTGGTTGGTACTAATGGATTCCTTAGGTTTTATAGTTTCAGATGATACCAGTATGAGCCCACTACAACCTCTGATCTATTGTGTTAATGTGTTAAAGATAGTAGCGGCGTCAAAAGGAATTTGCATGAGCACATTATTAGCGTGTTACCTTTGACAACCCTAATTATAATACATTTGATACTTGACTCCTTTCTTCACAGGGACTGAAGAAGGAGCATAAACCAAGCTTACAGCAGCCTTCTGCTTATCCCTTTCAAACAGAGCGATCACATACCAATGTGGACAGTGGAGACATTTTAATATCAGATGTAAATGTAATCAGGCTATCTGGACACAAGATGGATTTTAAGACTTTCCATCTGCAAATTCAAAGAAACATGATTTAAAGTAGTTTCCTCCTTCACATTGGGGACGTGCATTCCAAGCAAAAATACAATTAGAAAATCACTGGGAATTATTCAGCAGCTCCGGTAGGAGAGAGACAGACACTGGGGAAAACAACATGTAGCGTCGGCACATTTTCCCCTCTAATGCTGTGGATTAAGAGTTTATTTCAACCATATTGTTGGCACAGCGGAAGAGGCCGGTGGAAAGCCAAACCATGACGGTTTTGGTGAGTTTTATTTTGTTTCCATTTCTGGTTTGAATGACGATACACTGCTCGAACAGCTGACACACACACAAACACACACACCTGAGCTGACAGACAAACTGGTACTACCGGTAGTAACATCACTACTAGGCAGCGCCTGTAATGGTTAATACAATGGAAATATACAGTGTATGTTTTAAAATGGGACGACTAGTCGCACTTGCCTAAAACTTGCCTATTCAAATAATCGAAAATTGTGACCCATCCCTACATCATGTTTGTACTCTTATATAACCATTTCAGTCTTTCAACAACCTACTGACAGAGACTCAAACTGTACAGTATCTACTGGCGATAGAGCACACTTTAGCCCTCTATTATTATTCTGGGTGTCACGTGTCTCTTGTGTGGGAGCACAGTAGGGGTTGGACAAACCTTTATTTCAAGAGGAAAAACAGAATTGAGAGCGGAGATGACATTTCTCTCACAAAACAATAGCTGGCTCAGTCTCCAGTTTTCACCTTGGGCAACAACAAATATGCATCTCTGAAAAGAATAGCAGGCCTTGAGTCACAGTGATTCAGCCCCCTGCTTCATTGTGTCTATAAGAGAAAGCAAATGTGAGATCTGGAATAACAAATTTTAATCCAAAAATTTACTGTGGTCTGGTAAAATACAGCCTAGCAACAAACCGACAAGCAACAAACAGACAATCATGCTCTCTGGGTACTGGAAAACTAAACCATGTTTCCTATATTTCTAAGAGACAGGGGACATGTGGTGTAAACATTTATCACCCACCATCAAGGTGCCTTCGAACAAGATGCTTTACACTGAAATGCATTAGTGAAGATTTACAGTGCCAGATGGTAAAAGACTGTGGTTTTAATGGGTAGTAGAGGTACAATTCATAAGCAAAACCATCCTTCCATCTTCAACCACTTATCCCGAGTCGAGGGGGGAATGGAGCAGATCCCAGCTGGCATTGGGTGAAGGTGGGGTTCGCCAGTCAATCGCAGGGCCCATAGAGACAGACAACCATTCATGCTCACATTCACAACTACGAGTCATCAATTAACCTGCATGTCTTTGGACTGTGGGGGGACGCCGGAACCCCATGCAAACTCCACACAGAAGGCCCCAAGCTGGATTTGAACCTGCGACCCTCTTGCTGTGAGGTGACAGTCTATTGTGCAGCCCTCTTAACAATAATATTACAAAATATTTAAGAACTAGAACAACCAATAAAATAAACCATAAACATATCACATCAAATGACCCCTATAGTACCATTTTTGGGTTCCAGAGCTTCGGTAGTAATTAACAGCGAATATTCAAAGCTTCAGTCGAGCTCAACCTACAGCCGAGCTCAACCTACAGCACACTCTCGGTGCTCCTCCAGCTGCCGGACCACCGTAACTAGAGAGATCATCGCCACCAATCTGTCTGTGCTCGGAGTCTCTTCTCCTCCTCCATCTGTGTGTGGCGTTTTGAGGCTGATTTCTCTGCTCATTATGCACCGCCTCTCTAGCAGTGGCAGGCTGCAAGCCTGTGTGAAGCGCAGCCTCCGCAGGCTTCTGCTCATCCCTTTCAGGCTGTGATCGGATCTCAGTGTCTGAGCTCCAGAGTGCGACCCCTTTGCATATGCCACCAAAAATCTGTACAATGCGACTCAATATTTTCACTGGGCGCACTGGTGCCCCTGACAGTGTGTGTTAAACCGCACCCTGTACACTTCCTCAAGCTAAATCACAACCATAAAACATAACTGATGATTCAAAATCAAGAGACCTAGTGATTGTCTTTTTGTCAAGAAAAAAATGCTGTGGTGGTTGTTACACCTGTCCCCCACCTGTTACACCTGAACCCTGAACATCCCTGACCGGGACCTTTCCCCCGTAAGAGGCCTAATCCTGATCAGAAGCACCTCATAAATTTCACAAGTGGGGAAAGCAAAAAAGTGGGAGTATGATACTGTGTATTTAATAACAAAGGCAACTTTACTACTAATTTATTCTCTGCTCCGATGATCACCAAACAGCTGATCTGCTCGCGGCGCATCTCTTTCTTTGTCATTCAACCACACACTAAGCATATATTACATTACACTTACGATAATTATATTGTCGACCAGTTTCCTGATAATGCTGCATTGTGAACAATAAATCTGTGTTGAAATTGGCAGGACGAGAGCTGAACAGAACCTTCTGTTGATTCATATTATGATGCGTTCAGGCTCCATTCAGTAAAGAGGAGTATTGGACGAAGGTGAATTCTAACATTATGGTGATGAGTTCAAATGTAAACTAAAATTAATACAGTAGTTTGAAAGAGATTTTCACAGCAATATAAAACAGATAATTGAGAGACTGTTTGACTTCCTAACTAAAAACAGTATGCAAACAGTAATGAAGGAGTAGTTGCTGAAGTACATGGGATTTATTGTTTTACTTTTGTTTTTTTACCGTTGCATTGAATTGGTATTGTGGAATTACTATTACTACTACATTTCTGGTATTGTGACATCCCTAGTGTAGGCCTATGGGAACTGACAAAACTCTTTAAATGTATTATTGTATAATGTAACGTATAATTTGGGTGCACCTAAATGAAAAAGTTAGGCGCACCAGTGCAACCAATTGAAAAAGTTGGTCTGTAGCCCTGAATGTGGATGCTGGAGACACTTTTTAACACCAGGTGTAATCAGGTTACATCACATCTAGACACAATGTGGATATGAGACGCATATTAATGCAAGGTGTAAAGGGATGATGCTTTACAATGGAATATTTTCTGTGTAATTTCTGGTGGTGCTGCAAGAGAGTAGAGAGCAGCGCAACCGGAGAGAGCCGACAACTTCAAACAGCTCTGACAGGGAGAAAACCCAAGAGGCTCGAGCCTTCAGACTGCAGGAACTTTAAAGCCTCCCATTGGATTAGTTAGCTGGCAGAACACAGCCTTAACTCTTAACAAAACATCACGACTGCTTCGTGACGTCAGAGGTGGAAACAGCCCAACCATACAGCTATTAATGCACAACTTCCAGCACAGCCGGGATGAAGCTGCTGAGAGCTGATAAAGTCATACAGCTGAATTCTTGTGAAAGAAGTCAAATATAGTCCTGAAAGCATGTGTTGTTAACGTTGTCTGACTACAATGCTTTTCAAGAGGTAGCCAGTCAAGAGATATTCCTCTTTAAACCCTCAGCAATTCATGAGCCACACTTTTGGAATGAACCTACAAAGCTAAGCCAGACACACTCCTTCAATAAAACACCTACGACAGTCTGCACAGGATCCAACAGCCTGCACAGTTCCAATGGTTTTGTGTGTGATGCAAGAGGGATTTCAAATAAAACAGCAGGACAACAGCAGTTTATCCCTTCCAAACAAACTACGCAAACATTACTGAATTTCAGCCTCTTTTATTCAGCCTGATTCCAGACCACAAAAGGTCTGGTGTTGCTCTCATGAATGAATGGCTGTTTCCTGGAGTAACAGCTGACATATTTCTCAGTGCAACTTCAGAGTTGGTGAATTCACCAAGTTGTGAGACACATCTTAAAAGAAACAGAGCAGAGGTGTAAAGTGAGAAGCTGCTAGTTCAGGAAGTTTTCTGTCACTGGCCAGGTTTACATGGGGCGGCAGTAGCTCAGTCCGTAAGGACTTGGGTTAGGATGTGGAGGACCCGGGTTCAAATCCCCCATGGACCAAGACCAACTGGTTGCTGGAGAGGTGCCAGTTTACCTCTTGGGCACTGCCGAGGTGCCCCTGAGCAAGGCACCAAACCCCCAACTGCTCTGGGCGCTTGTCAGGAGCAGCCCCCTCACTCTGACATCTCTCCATTGACATGTATATGTACTGTGTGAACTGTACTGTGTGAACAACAGAGTGTAAAACTGAATTTCCCCACTGTGGGACTAATAAAGGAATATCTTTCTTTCTTTCTTTCTACATCCAGATGTAGCACAAATTTTAACTTCGAAAGAAGTCACTATCTATCCTGCCTTTCCATCCACTACAGTTATGCAAATGACAGGAGCTTGTTCATCGAGATAAGTTTTTTGTCTTTGTCACCACAGCAAAAAATAAAGAAATCAGTGAAAGACGCCCCAGTAGCTCAGCTGGTAGAGCAGGCGCCCAAATAACAACGAACAAGGCCGAGTCCTCACCGCGACGGCCCGGCTTTGAATCCATCCTGCGACCATTCCCGCATGTCACCCCCTTTCTCGCTCTCTCTCCCTTTCTAGACTATCCACTGTCCTATCAATAAAGGCTTGAAAATGCAAAGAAAATAAATAAATCACTAAAGAAAACAAAATAATCATCTGGAACATGCCGTTCAATATTTTCATATAGTTTTATGTCTCCAGCTGGCAATGAATGCCGCTCTGTGCACCGCCATGTGTGCCTGAAGGCCATCTTGTACAGTGAGTGCAACGCCAGTGTGCATCTAAAATGTCAGGCAATAAGTAGTTTATTTTATTTTTTAAATAAACTTTTTTTCCCCACTTTATTGAATACTAAAGTTCAAACACACACATCTGTAGTACATATTATATCATTAAAATACACCTGAGAAAATGACTGACACAAATATGCTGCTGAAAAAAGCAAATAATGTAAATTAGAATACACTTATATATATATATATATATATATATATATATATATATATATATATATATATATATAAAAAAAAGGGTAGGCTGTCTTGTAAAAGTGTGTGATGGGATTACTTGAAATCCCTTTTTATTTTTTTTATTTTTAAATGATTCAAAAACAATAAGAGATCTACGTTTGTATTTTATTTTACTGGTATTCACCAGTATTGCAGGACTGCTCCACCTGTCTAAATCTTAGCTAAGGTAAATAAATGAGTCCAAAATATAATAGAAAAGATTTCCACACACTTAGATCTATGCAGCATTTCACCAATTTTTTTTAATACACAGCATTCAGTCTGTCAGACCTTCATCAGAGCATTCATTCATACAAGTTATTTTTGGTCACATTCTCAGTCTAAAACATAGCTTAACCGAGTCATTGGATAGGCTACATTAGAGAAGAATCAAATTCAAAGCATTAGATATTTTCTAATTGTAAGAGACAGGAGGCGGCGATTTATTTTGATTTTCGTAGGCTTTGTGGTCATATTTGGGCTGTCAAAGTTCACACGTTGGCACAAATTTGTTTTTAACACCACTAATTTCTTTAACGCATTACCGCAGTCGATCTGTCAGAGGTCGTAGGAAGCTAAGTTTTAAAGTTAGAGTGATACTGGTGTCATATACAACTAGAAAACCTAATGAATCCATTGGTACCAAACGTCTCATACTAGCTTGTCACAAAGGAGAATAAATAATGCTTCAAACTTGCATGGCCATTTTCAAAATGAGTTCTATGGGGCAAGGCATATTTATCATGCTAAATGTAGTACCTGTCATTGCTTTGGGTTGTTAATTGATTTCCAATAATTAATATATACATACATTTGCATAAAGCTATTTGTTAATGCGAGTATTAAATGCTTGACAAATCTCCATTTAAGGTGTATTTTGAACAGACACAAACTGTGTGATTAATTTGTAATTAATCGTGATGAATCATGGGCAATAATGTGACTAATTGCAATTAAAGGTTTTAATTGATTGACAGTCGTAGTTTAGATTCAAATAATATCATATAATTTGTGGCATAAACACTATCTTTGTAAGTAACTATCTATAAGATATAAATAATTGTTGTAGCACCATAACTTGGAACATAAAGTATTGGGTCTTTTTTGGTTATTTGTAGTTGTTATCGTTATGAGGAAATATCCATTGAAGAAGCAGAAATACAAATGTCTATATCCATAGTGTGCTTAATAGACCAGAATTCAAAGCAACAACAAAGAAATGCGTGTTGACAAGAAAAGTCGCACTCTAGTGTCCAACAAATAGTCGGCATATTTAAAATTAATGTCTGTATTTAACACAAAAGTGTCAAAGTAGGTATTCAAAGTCACAACATTATGCAACAAGAAATGCTGCAATGTATGCAAAAAGACTTAAGGATTGCAAAGTTTTAGTGAAAAGCTTTTGAGAGGCAGCTGAAGGAAAGTCATACTGTAACAGAGCAGTACATTACATCTGGTTCTGTTCTTCCCAGTACGCTTCTGTGGCAACTAAGCCTGTTGCTTAGCAACCTCTTAATCAATACCTGGTCCTTGCCGGAACAAAGCAGAACAACGAGGGGAGGAAATAATGGGGGAACATTTAGCTAGCAGCCTTACAGTACAAAAGCCATGTCAGACACCATTTGTGTATGTATCAATCATTGGCGTCACCATTAGCAACCTCTTGCTATTGTTGGCTCATTGAATACTTGTATAACAGAGGTGGAGGAATGGATTATGCACAGTCTGAAATATTTGGATTATAGGGATTAGACACTGTGTGGCTGGCTGGATTACATATTTCCTAATAAGTGGACATAGCTCATTTTTGGGGGTTAAGTTGGGATAAATGCATGTGCCTTGTTTGGTCACACAACAATTTATTGTAACCTGTAAGTCATAAAGAGAAATACTGCATACATCTAAGTGTGCAGATATCTTTTCTATGAAACTGTAACTCATTGCCATACATTTTTATACAGTTATGCGATACTTTCACTATCGCATTACTGTATAAATTTTTTTTTAAAAAGACAGCATAGGACGTAAACATCTGGATGTCGACACAACTAGAAACATCAAGATAAAGTTATACAACAGCTGTGTACTATCTTTCCTTTTGTATGGTACTTAGTGCAGGAGAATGACTTAAAGAGACATAAGCAAGCTTTCCAGGTTTCACAATACCTGCCTCAGAAATATCGTGAGGATATTCTGGCCTAGGAAGATCACAAACCATGAACTACACAAAACAACAGGGTGCTTGGACATGGAAACAATATTGATAAGAAGACAATGGAGATGGCTAGGACATGCATTAAGGAAAGCATCTGATGACATGATAACAGTGGCATTACGTTGGACACCAGAGGGAAAAAGACAAAGGAAGGAGGCCCAACACAACTTGGGAGTGAACCATCGAAGGAGAAATGCAGCGAGAGGATACAACAAGCAAACAACAGAGATGAGTGGAAATCCTCAGTCCTTGCCCTATGAACCACCTGGCGCAGCAAGGACTAAGTAGTAAGTAGTATGTGATACTTTAACACAATTAGGAATGTTAGTTTGGCTTAATTTTGCTTTCTATGGCCCGACGCCCATTAACCGGTTAATTTGTAAGAAAAAAAAAAAAAACACAAAATGATGTGAAATACAAGTGTCCAGTGCTCTATTGACTCAATTAGAAGTGCTATCCATTTAGAGGTTTTCAAATTTTAATGTTTAGAGTCATAAATGTCTTGCCTTTAATGTTCTGTTGGCTTTGTTGAAGTTTATTGCCTCATATTGATCAGGTCATCCTTAGGGATGCTCCGATCGATTGGCCACTGATTGTTATCGGCCAGCATTCATTCTAAGGAGTTTTATCAGCGTGAGAGAAGAGCCGATCAGATGGCACATGGATCCTGATTTGCCAGCTTTCTCGCATGCAGTTTAATTCGCTCTGAGATCAACACAGCTGCACACACATGTGCCGCTGCGCCAGGCGCAGCGTGCCGAAGCTTCCTTTCAGCAGCCATGTTAAGTTAACCTATTAACCGTAAATTCACAAATAGACCCACATGAATAACTGGTCAAAAATATTCTCAATTGTGTCAACTAATGATTAACCGTTGACATCCCTAAACACAATATTGGTGCCATTAGGAAATTGGTGAACAGAAAAGTCAAAAAACACACCAGAAAACCAGAAAAAATGTACCCGAAGAAGTTTTTTAGCAAGCTAACAGTGTGTTAGCTGGTCTCAATTAGTCTGTATTAATTTAAAAACTATATTATGCCAAGCAAAGTAAAATCTTCTACTTGCAGTAAAACTGAAGCGTTATTGACATTACAGAGCCATCTGTTAACGTCTGTTATGAATGTTGTCACTACTGCATTGCATTTTGGGATATTTATGCCGCTGTAGTGTTCAGCGTTGCATACTTGTGTTCTAATGGTTTATACTTAGGTTTCAGATTTGCTAAAAAAATGTTACATACGGTTTTAGCGTACTAGATATGCAACATCAGTTTATTTCCTGTTGCAGTATGATGTGAATGACATAAGCTGACAAGGAGTGGATCCAAGCTGTTGCCTAGCAACGCTATTGCGCTGAAACGATCTATACATTTAATATTGAGTATGAAGTATTACAAGGAGTATAGTGATGTGTTATGTAGTAAAAGTAAGATAATTATACATGGTATATGGGATATACTGTATGCTTTGCATTAACTTTAGTGAGTACAAAGTGATTACATAAAAGGTATATTTTATGAGCAAAATGTAAATATTTGGACGCTGTTGGCTGATAATATATTTGACCAGATTTCTCACTTTTTTTGAAGACCTGCTCTGTCCGAGGTGTCAAGAATCAGTAAAATGTGAGTAGGTGTGAGGCAAAAAGTGTGAGAGTGAGAGTGCAAGTACAGATCAAACTAGTGCAACTACAGTACATTACAGTGAGGCTGGGAAGCTGCTGTGTGTGTGTGTGTGTGTGTGTGTGTGTGTGTGTGTGTGTGTGTGTGTGTGTGTGTGTGTGTTTGAGAGAGCGAGACTGTGAAAGTGAGTGGGAGACTGGTGTCATACAGTACACCTTCCTGTGGGCGAGTGGGGGTGGAGTCGAGTGTCGGACAGGTAAATAGAGACTACACACCACCACATCTCGGAGGACAATATCCTACTTCTTGTTTCCAGTGCACTTTCACAGTCAAGCCAGCCATCTGGAGCACTGACACATTTAAGAAAAAAGCAAGAGGGTTTTTTTTTTTTTTTTTTTTAAACGCCTCCTGAAAGCCATGTTTCCACATTCACCAACACAAGATTATTATACTGATGATCCTCTTTGGCATCTGTACTAAAACCCAAAGCTTTAGTTTTTCCACTAGTGCTGCTGAAAAACAGAAATGTCCGAGAGAGAAAAATCCATTATCACATGTAGGAGGTATTAATGCACATGCTAGTGTGGGTGAATCTAAAGTGCACGAGGGCGGTGATAGAATAAACCTTGTGGCTGTAGGATGCGCCCTGATGAAGGGAAAGCTTTATTTCAATTTTCATTATCGTTCTGAGGCATAGTTTATGCACAATGACTAGAGATGGAGCTAATGAGAAACCATCTTTTGTCGTGGCACTAATATGCTGAAATTTTCTTTCATTTGGGCTGAGGTTATACACTGAGTTGTCAGTCTATTAGGTACATCTAGCAAAAACTAATGCAGTCTAATAACACAATCTTTCCATAAACCATATCTTAATGAAAAACAGAATTACTAGTTAATCTAATTAACTAGAATTGTGGTTGTATGCCTCCGACAACCAGTCAAGGTGAATCCTTGTCGGCCCAAAATCTCATCCCCCTGTCATTTTATCCGATTAGACATTTGTCTAAAATTATCATCATCAGCACATTAATCCTTCAGTTATGATCAAAAAATGTGTTGCGTCAGGTCACAGTGATCTTGCCCTGTGCCAGGGCCCTGTGACAAACTTGAAGAAATTTGCTCAAGGCGTTCCTGAGATATCACGAGAATAGGACAGATGTAAGGCCACAGTGACCTTGACCTTTGACCACCAAAATCTAATATAGTTGTAGACATTTGTGCCAAATTTGAGGAAATTTCCTCCGGGCGTTCCTGAGATATCACATTCACAAGACCTGGACAGACAGACGACCCGAGAACATAATGCCTCCAGCCATGGATGTCGCTGGTGCAGGGCCATAATTATCATGTTTTTGCTGAAACAGTGATATAGAGGTGTCGTTTCAACTTATGGTCATTTTAGAAGCTGCGGTTTGTGGTGCTGTTGAACTGTATTGCGCTATACTGACAGGTGTTTCTATTATTTTGTCCACTCCATTTATATCAATGAGGGTTGGCATTTAGCTCTTACTGTCAACATACAGTTGAGATAAGAAACATGAGGGGAGACAGAGGGGATTACATGTAACAAAGACCCCCTGTCAGAGTCCCTTCCACTGTCCGTGGACCCCATGGGACCTTCATTTCAGAAAAAATATGGATGGTAGTCAACGGCAAGAGAAAAATAATATTTTGACCCTGCTTAAATTGTGTCAATCACACATATGATTTTTGTGAATAAAACATAATTTTGCAAGTTACAAAAGTCACATTTTGTTGTTGTATCATTTAGTTCTATGTGAAACCGCTCAGTGAACTACATCTCTTGTCTCGCACAATAAACGTCACCAACACTACCTGACTTACTGACTTAGCTATGTTCCAGGCACAAATAAAATATTATCTGACCTGATGTGTTTATTTTTATCAGCCGGGAAGAGAAGGAACGAGCGAGACTCGTTACTCGTGTGAGTACAACCCGGTGTGTATGTTGAGATGTGTATGTTGAGATGTGTGTTTTCACTTCTTATAGTTCAACAGTTTTACAACAAACTGCGACTTTCTTGACTTGCAAAATTATCTTTTAAGGTGACAATCATGTGATTCATGGTGCAATTTAAGGTCCAATGGGGTCCACCGGAAGGGGCGGGACTTTGCCTCTCTATAGACAGTGGCTGTTTTCGAAACCACCTACTACATACTCTGACGAATGCAGTATGTACTGTGTACTGTGTAAGGATGACGTTGCCTCAGCAGGTATCTGTCTGCATCGTCAGAGGCAGCTCTCTCTCTTGCCAGCGAGCGATTGTGAAGCTTTTCAATTCAAAAGGCAGATAAACACAGGTTCCAGTTGATTTATAATGGACATTTATGTTGTGATAATTAAACAAACTATGCATCAACAAGGAAATAAAAGCCCCTCGGCTACAAGGAGAAAATGTTTGTTTCACGATTTAATATTGTAAAACTGATAACATTCAAAATCTACACAGTCCCTCAAAAAAGCCTCAAAAAAATTTCAGAAGTGAATTTAGTGATGAAAGTTATGAAAAATATAAAAAAAAAACGAGCCCATCTGGCTGCTGTTGTGATTGTAAGTGTAGCCTGTAGGGGTCCAGCACATTGCATTGTGGGATACAGTAGGCAAGGTAGACTTGTCTGATCCACACTGGAGAATCAGTACAATATCCATTTTTGTAATACTGCAGATTTTCCTTTTGTTCGTTTACTGCATACTACACCAAATCAGTCCGTACTGCTAGTATAGTATGCGGTTTCTAAAACAGCCAATGATTTGGATTGTAAACTGTTATAAACCACTATGTGCATGGTGCTAAGAAACAATTCACCATTTATACTGTCCTGATTACATTTCCAAACAGAGGATAGCTATAAAAATATTTTCACTGCAGATGAAGATGACTACTACAAAATCTGTTCAAAATACCTTTGTTGTAAATACTGGGTTTATAAGTTTATAGTACAGTACTAGAAGTATAAATTTTAAAGCAATTCCAAACTAGAGAATCTGGTATGTACAAAGTAATTTTACTCATCAGAAGTCATTAACAGATCTGCTGCTCCTTACTCTAATTCAATTTTCTGTCCTACACAGTTATACAAGGTTCAATCAAAACATTTGAGAGGATTGCATAATATCCTCTAGCTCAAAATGCTGGAGGATACGTTTGACCATTGTGGACTCACTTTTACAGAAACTGGGAACTGATTAGTTTCTGTGGGCTGAAATGTAGAGGGTGCACTTTTCAGGATTTTTCTTTCTTTCCTTGTTTTCTTTCACGCTACATCCACAGTATAATTAGTTCAGAGTTAGTGCTAGTTTAGGGTATGACTGCGCTCAGCTTTATCAAATGTATGTCCTTGCTGACATCTACCAAAACAAAAGTGTTCCAGTGTTTTTCTTCTACTGCCAAGAGTGTTATGAGGTTTCTCTTGCTATGTGCTCTGCTGCCAACAGAAATAATCTAATTCATATGCTCCTAGCTTCATCTGCATCTTGTTTCACTGTCTGCTCGGCTGCTTAATGAGAAAATTATCTTTATGTTTTCCTGTTTCTCTTGGCTCATAATTTGAATCAGTACGATCCTTCATGACAAGTTCCCTTAGCTCCTCCTCCACTACAAATGTGAACCTCAAGAGCTTGGCAGTGATTTTATTTTGTAAATATAGATAGATATATTCATTAAGTTCATCACTACTGAACTAAAACCTATTCACACAGTGAGCTGGCTCTGTGATCGTCTTTGACTCCTGGCAACATGCAGCCTGGACAAGACCCTGACTGCATCACAGTACAACAAAAGACAAAAAAGCTCTGAACCACCAAAGTCAGTCTGAAACACATTTTGTCCACTTAAACAACAAAATGCCTCAAAGCAACATAAACTGTACAGGCATGGATATTGATTTAAACACACGTTGATCACACTGGGATAAGGTATCTGTATCTATAGCCACCCATAGGCATTTTCATTTGGCCCCAGCGCCTCCTTCCAGCCAACCACAGCAAACAAATCGATACTCTAACAAAACACTTGGGGAAAGAAAAACATTCATAATCCTGAGCAAAAAAAAAAAAAAACATCTACTGTCACTGCCATCCACATGTACCATTGACAAATAACAAGAGCAACCATGATTGTGTCACTATTAAGTTCTACCGTACACATTAAGTTCTACCGTACACATAATATAGCATATAACATGTGAACTGTAGGGCTGCATGGTGGTGTAGTCGCCTCACAGCAAGAGGGTCGCAGGTTCGATTCCAGCTTGCGGCTCTTCTGTGTGGAGTTTGCATGTTCTCCCTGTGTAAGCGTGGGTTCTCTCCGGGTACTCCGGCTTCCTCCCACCATCCAAAGGCATGCTATTTAGGTTAATTGATGACTCTAAATTGCCCGTAGGTGTGGATGTGAGTGTGAATGGTTGTCTGTCTATATGTTGTCTGTCTCTATGTGCCCTGCGATGGACTGGCGACCTGTCCAGGGTGAACCCCGCCTTCTCCCAATGCCAGCTGGGATCGGCTCCAGCCCCCCCGCAACCCCTAACGGGATAAGCGGTTGACGATGGATGGATGGATGGATGTGAACTGTAAACATATTGGATTTGTCTTTTAGCCTAGGTCAGCACTTCATTCATTTCTGTGAAGAAAATGAAATTAAATCATTTTTAAAGTCTGGATTGTTATTTGAGATAAAAGGACATGGTGAAGACCTGAATACAAGTTAAATGGATAGTCTTCCATCCATCCATCTGCAACCGCTTATCTCGTTAGGGATCCCAGCTGGCATTGGGCGAAGGCGGGGTACACCCTGGACAGGTCGCCAGTCCATCACAGGGCACATAGAGACAGACAGCCATACATGCTCACATTCACACCTATCTAATTTAGAGTCATCTAAATGTCTTTGGACAGGGAGGAGAACCTGAAGAAAACCCACGAAAACATGGGGAGAACAGGCAAACTCCACACAGAAGAGCCCCAAGCCGAATTCGAAACTGCGACCCTCTTGCTGTGAGGCGACAGTGCAAACCACTGCACCACCGTGCAGCCCACACAGAGTCTTCCCTCTGCTAAACAGTTAAGTCCTGCATTAGTAAATTATGTATCTCAAACAACCTAAGAGCTGATACAACAATGGCCAAGCCTTGGGGAGAAGAAAACACTGATTATGTCAAATACAGAAATACTAAAAATAACAGAAAAACTAATCTCTGATGCAGTATTCACAGGAAATAATCTCCTCAAAATTCATCCAAATCGCAGCAAAAGTCCTCCATAAATCAGAAGCCACTCTGAGTATTCTCATGAATTTTACAGTGCTATCAGTGTCTAATCTCTCAACAGCAGCTTTCTTCCAAACCTTGGAAACTAGAAGAACTAAGGACAGTTTAATATGTAATGCCATGTGCCACTGTACTGAGAAAAGTCCTTGTGTGTCTTAGTTGTCAACTAAACAGCTCCAGCACTTTTGCTGGTTTCAGCTTGATTTAACAACAATTCAATCTGGGAATTAAACATCTCCTCTATTTTCTAAGGCACAGCTAGTACTTTATATTCAACATAGTGCAAAGAAAGGCACCCAAAGTCTAACCTCTACGTCAAGTCTAAAATGCATTCAAACCTTTTTATAGTTTATCCCTTTTTCAGGGAAAGAGGAACATCCTCGTTCTGAATCAATGAAAATACACAGTTTTTATAGTTTTCTCTTAAAATACCAGACCTGTGTTACAGTAAAAGCACCCAGTTGCACCCAGTAGTTCAAATAGAATAGATAACATGTTTGTCATGGGTCTGGATTTAAAGTATCACACACTGTTGGGGGTGTAGGAGCTCTCTGTTGGTCATTTTGAAGAAGACAAATACAGATGCTGCAGACACAAATTTACTCAGGTGCTCTATTTTCATTTTGCACAATATGCAAAGTAACTAACTTTCATATTCTAATAATGATAATACTATGATAAACAGTTTTTTTTTCTTTAGATGACAATTTCATAATTAACATGATTCATATTTTGAGAAGAAATAAGTTAACATTTTGCTATGATGGTTGTTTCTTACAGTAGTTTATTCTTTGTGTCCCCAGTTGATAGCCCTTGTACATTAAACAGGTTGGTAGGAGGTGGGTTAACATTTACTAATCCGGTACCTGCAGTAAAAGTCTTCGGTCTTAGATCATATCTGTCTCAGATATTGACTTTTGTTTATCTCACAAACCACACTGCCCGTGGACCTTAACAAGAATCAAACACTGTCAAATCTATTTCAGTTTGAACCCTCCTGCCCTCATCAAACATGTGTTTCAGATGGCATTATCCATCACAACAGAAACACAGAGACAAGGGCTGGAACAGCCAAGTCTAAGACTGACCTGTATCGCTCTGGCTGAAGACCGCCACGGTCTGTCCACCCACTGTGTGCATGGTGAAGGGATGATCCTTAGGGGCCTGCAGTGATGCATCCTTCTCCCCCACAGCGCCCAGGACAGTCAGCTCCTCCTTCAAGCTGAAACATACCTGAGAAACACAGCTGAGTCAAGGCCCTGCACACTAGTCATATTAACTTTGATTCATTAAATAAAGTTAAATATGATATGATGAAACTAGTCTGATTGCTGTGAGGAAGTTGTGTCAATGCAGCAGGAACTAGTGATGGGATACAACAAGGAAGACAAACAGAAAGAAGAAAAATAGGGATGCACCGATACGATGCTGGATAAGGCCAATACTGACTCAAATAGCTGGATCGGATATCTATGGTAAAGGGGCTGATCTGTTCAATGTTTCTATATTATATAGATTACATACTGTAATTTGTTGCTGAATCTACAAGGTTTTTACTTGAATTGCAGTTCCTGTTAATTCTCTGTAATTTATTATTTAACTAATAGAGAAAAAATTAGTACATTTATATGTAGGAACAGCAAAGTATAAGTCAGGCCTGATAGAAGAATGATCCCAGTCACTTCTACACAGTGACACACACACCTTACTAATTAAACACCAGTATTGGATCGGTACCAGCTGATAGCCCGGGTATAGCTATAGGGACTTAAAAAGCTGGATCAGTGCATCCCTAGATGAAACTATATCGACTGCTGTGAGGAAATTGTGTCAATGCAGCGGCACATAATGATGGGATAAAACCAAAAAGAAATAAAAGGAAAACACAACAAGTAAGCTGTGAATAACTTTGCTGCAGCAAGAATAAGGGACAACAATAACTAAAAATCACATCGGTGTTTGTGCAGCATTGTATGAAGCGGTCTCACCTCTGTTTTGCCTTGCTTCCTGTCAGGTGGATGAGAAGTCAGAAAAAATATGCATCACTAATACTGAGCATCATGAAGACAGGATTTAAGCATATAAAACAGTTTATATATATTTACAACATACTTTACAATGGTGATCTTTCCAACTTCTCCCTTTTCTGGGGCCTTGTCCCACTGCTGAGATAAATATTTAGGAACCTGGTGAGAGAGATATATGGCAATTTTAAGTAAGTCTTAAGACGCAATGTTTACTTAACATGTCACTCAACGAGAGCTTCGATTAAGATCAATTGTTAATTTCGACATGGATGACGTTAAGCTGCGGCCATTTGATTAGCTAGTAAAACGTTAGCTTAATTAAACTGACGTTAACTAAAGCTAAACTGGCTAGCTAACGTTAGCATTCCTGGTGGGGGTGAACAAACCTTAACAAGCCACATGCCTTTACTTTGTTTGACTCCACTTAGGTTAACCTCCGCTTTATCTGACATAGTTTAAATATCGTCACAGTGCGGACAGAGTAACTAACGTTAAACGGACTAGCAAGGTGGGTGGCCAGGTGGCCCAATTAAACAAAACACAACTTCCTGTGACATCTTTCACAATAAAACTCCGACACTGTGATAGAAATACCTGCAAGTCTTTCATAGCAGGAACCTCTTTGCATCATTGGCAAATCCATTATAACTTTTCAGCATATTGTAATTCAAGCGTTCTGGGAGAAAACTGGACTTCTTCACGTCTTCATGGCTGTTTACAGGCTTTGACGGTAAAGGGAGACTTTGGCCAATCAGGTCATTTCAGAAAGACAGAGTTCCTATTGGCTGTACTCCAGCTGGTGGGCGGTGCTTGGTATTTAGTCAACTGATCTCAACATGGCTGCCAGGTCACCAACTTCCCCATTTTACAGCTAAACAGTACACTATGCAATGTTTCTGAAAACACTTGAGGGGAGAAATATGCATAGCAGTAACAGAATATTGATTCATATTTGACCGTCGCTGCCTAGTTTGACAGTTTGATTGGAGTTTGCGAGCGACTGACAGCAGCCCAGTTGAATGAACAGCCAATTGAAACATTCTCTCACTGAATAACCTGTGACTGACCCAAGTGTCCTGTCATGGGTTAGATTTTTTAAAGCCTGTAAACAGAGCCACGAGGAGGTGCAGCAGTCTAGTTTTCTATCTGAACACTTGAATTATGATATGCTGAAAGGTTATTGTGGAATTTTTGACCCAATGATGCCAAAAATATTTTGCCTCCTGCAGGTTTAACCTCAACGTTAGATGAAAATCATGTAGGCCTACACGTTTTTGTTTATCTGAACTAGTTGCCTATGTGCAATATGTAACTCACAAAATCTTGATTGATTTACAATTATTTGATCTTTAAAGACATTTATTGTTTATAGGATAGAACAATTGAAAAAGGAAAATAAGAAAAGCTATATACTGGCAAGACTTGTCTCAGGTGTGTGTGTGGTTTTTGGAACCGCAGGTTACCGATTAAAATTGCATGACATCCCACTAGAGACAATCGCATAACTGTGTATTAATATATAATCATTGTATAAATTGTGATGTAATATAATCAGTCTAGCTTTTTTTCTTTCATTATTTCACCTTCTTTGTGCTTATATGGTGCATATACTGTAGGCTTAGTTTGTGTTAACATGGGCCATGTATTATTCCAGCAGAGAAACACCTTGTAAAGTGAGGAGGAGGAACAAGAGGTTAAAAGGGGCCCAACACCTCATTTTTGCCCCAAAGCCAAACTAAACTACGATTAAATTCATAATACGGTATTGTTACTCCACCTGCAACTGACCTCTAAAAAGATATTGTTATAATTTGGATTAAAATGGACAGCAGACTGAGGCCACAACTTCTAAACCCTAAAGTCTAGACCTCTGAATCACTACCCACATCTCATATTTATTCAGCAAAGTCTCAGGCTACTGAGGACCAGGGTCAAGCATGGCAATGAATGCACAACATCTCCACATTGTAGGTGGTTTTCTTATATCATCATTAACATTTAACACACCAAACCAACAGCTTAACAGGGGGGTATCGCTATGAGGCCCTGCAAATAATTACCATTATAATGGTTCTTTTATTTTGAAATTCCCTGCATTTTTTTCAGATATGATACACAAAAATGTTGCACTAAAATGTTCATACACAATCAAAAATGAGCTCGCAGTTACTATCAAAACAATATCAAACATCTTTAAAAATAAATGCCCACGAGGACAAAGCAAACAGAGTGCGAAGAGTGATTTATAAGACGGTGGATTTGGACTGAGGCAAAAAACAAGTCAATTTGCCTTAATATTTAAAAACTTGGTACACATCAATACTAAAATTAAACATTTAGATGTAATACGTCGTTTTCCTATTTTTATATAGATACATATAGTTGTGATTTATTAGAATTAAGATATGTATTTACATGTATATACTCTTGCCTATTTGTCATTATTTAAAAAGTGCTATGAATATTTTAATGAAAAGCCATTTAAACTGTTGTCTCTTTGTGTATTTTCTAACAGAAACTGTGTGGTAGCATCACCATGTGGATCAACAGACAACCTGCAGTCGTCTATAATGATACTGTCCAGTTGGTCCTGCAGCAGCACCAGTCTCTCCACTAACATGCTGAAGATGATCTATCATGTGTGAACCTCAGATGTTTTTTTATACATTTTTTTGTCTCATATAATATCATAAATGAGTCCAAAGTGTTGCGGTTCTGGTTTGCACATGAGTCCTGGTAGCTGTAAATAGGGCTTAAATAAAGTGAGGGCTGGGATACAAGTTAGGGCATTCATTTCCTTGATCAATTTTGCAATATATAATGTGACGATAATATTGTATGTTTGAATTTTAAACCTCATTTAATCACAAATAGAAACACAGACCACCAAAATTACAGAGCAGGATAGTTTTTGCACACTTGTACTTCTTTTGTTTATATATTTTCTCCTCTCTGTTTATGCCATTAACATGTTTTCATTATTTATGTAATGCTTTCTTGTTAAAAATGAGGTTTCACAAATAATATTTAAAGAGCCTTCTGTGGCTTGCAGTCACCGCTGTCACGAGGTGAGCCAGCTCAGCACTACACTCATTATTTTTGCTTAATGAATTATGCATGTAGAGCTTGAGACCAGAGTGAATCAAGATTAGCTTTCAAGGTCATTAACATTAATCGTTGCAGAGTGACTCGCATGTAATTAGTGCACTTGAAAACTGCATCAGAAAATACAAAGAAGGAAAATGAATTATTCATGACAAGATTGACAATACATAAACAACAATACTGTGTCCCCATTACTTAATATCAACAAGTGGCAAACATCTTTGTGAGATGGAGAAACCAACATTCAATAAAATTAAAGTGGGGGCTGTTTTTCTTCATTAATGCAATCTCATGGAAACACTTCATTAATTTTGAGGGGATTGAATATACTGTTGCTAGCTGATTTTCAGAAAACGAGAACAGTCGTTTTTAGTTTTTCTTTCTTGAGTCTCTTTTTTGTCTAAATTAAGATAATCTCTGAAGAGACCTGGAAGAACATTTTCTCAACACAGATTATCTTAAAAACAGTGTCTTGACATAGGGGAGGATAGCATCTGGAGTAACTAAATACCTCAGTATCTCCTTTTACTGCTGCAGCTGATTTGTATGTATTGCCACCTTGTGGAAAACTGCCAGAACTGGACGTGGTGCTGCTGTAGTAGTAGCAGTAAGATGAATAGCATTTCTATTCACTCCATAGATTCAACGGCTTTTCTCTTCTACATAATGTGCTTCTTAAACAAACTGAAATATACATATATGTAAAATTTTAGGATGGATAACATTTATTGTCCCCATAAGATGAATCATAATTCTCTTTGGCACACATCAACATATATATTGTTGGTCTACCATCAGGGCAAAACTTCCAGTTTTTGTTTTTACAAGAAATTATCAAAATGGCATTCAATTTACAACCGATCTCTTTCTATTTAAAAAACTCAAACGCTGAGCCAGAGGTGGAAGAAGTATTCAGATGTTTTACTTTAGAAAAGTAACACAGTTCAAAAATACTCTGTTACAAGTAAAAGTCCTGCATTTAAATTCTTATTTCAGTAAAAGTATTAGCATTAAAATATACTTACATTACCAAAAGTAAAAGTACTTATTATGTAGAGTATCTAGTTTCAGAATCATACATTGCTGTGTTATCATTATCATTGTTATTATTATTGATGCATTGTTGTGTTCATCACTTAAATGTTGCAACTGGTAAAGGTGAAGCTAATTTAATGACTTTTTGTATTACTGGGTAGCTTAACCCACAGTAATAGATTATAATTTATTATATGATTTAATATTTATTTTTTATTAGTAACCCAAAAGTAACTGCAAAGTAACTGGTGAATAAAGCTGTCAAATAAATGTAGTGGATTAAATCTACACTATCTGCCACCAAAATGTAATGGAGTTGAAGTATAAAGTAGTAGAAAATGAAAAGTAAAATAAGTAAAGTAAAGTACAAGTACATCAAAATTTACTGACATACAATACTTGAGTAAATGTACTCCACAACTGACCCTGACACTATTCTTAGGCCAAAGTGTCGGACAGGGTCAGACAGAAGGATCGCCATGAGTTTAATTTAATAAACACATTCATGCTCCCAAGGGGATAAACCCTTTTAGTTTATGATTATCTCATGGCCTCCTCTAGTACCACTCTGTAGAACCAGCGCACAATTAGCTGAAGACTAAGCAAGATGTCCATGTAAAAATGCTGTATTTGTATTGTCCTTGGTGGAAATGGTAACTGGGATGCATATTTTAATAACAGTAGGCAGCAGGGAGTTGGGGCAGCAGGCACTGGTCAGTAGATTTGGATAACTTCCTGTGCCACAAATGGATCTCTCAGCAGTCTGACCGATAAAAAAACAGCCACATCTGTGCAACACAAAGATTTTACTCAGAGAAAACTCCTCTGTTTGCCAACCAGCCGTTAGCACATTCACATAAAGCTTAACACAGAGAGCTCCCGTCTAACATCAAGACATCGAGACACAGCAGCCGCCAAAGTCCCCGGCCACAGTTTATCTGATTCATTGGAACGTGTTGAAAGTGTGTGTGTGTGTGTCTGGGAGTTTACGCCGGACAATGAAGCCTAACTTCCTCTTATTACCCAAGATTGAAACTCCAGAAACGCTCTATCAGTCCGCTGCTGGATGAAAGACTCAGAAACCTCTTTTCATCAGGGATAAAATGAACTTGGCACCGACTGGCTGCGGGTTTTGGCTTTCCTCTCAAGGTCATCCTCACTTTGAGGGAGGCAGTTTTTGCCCAAAGTCTGGGTGGTTTTTTTTTAGGGGCCAGACTAAAGAGATAAATCAGCCACAAAACTGAACACCGCAGCAGACTGATTTCTGCTCACTCTAACCTCCAGATGCTAAAAAAACACTCTTACATAAGCAGCATCATATCGTTTTGATATCCTTATCAACTACTTGTCTCTCTGAAATGATAATTTCACCACAACCTGACATGATTTGGCATTAATGTACGGTAATATATACTAAACATGACATTATAATTTCTTCAGTAAGTGCTCACAGTGCATTGAAGGGCTGTTGCCATGGTAGCTATGAGTTGGCAGATACAGTCTTTAAAATAGGACACCACAAAAAAAGGAGATTTTCCTGTAAACAGATATTTTGGAGAGGGCTTTAAGAGCTGGTTTACAGCTAGGTTACAATTATTTTTATGTACCACTAAGATAGTCTTTTCTAGCATTACACCAGTTTGATTTTTATGCACAGAAGATGATTTACTAGTGAAGAGAGGGAAGATTTCATGGTTATTATCACAGGACCTTATTTCAACCTCACAATTCTCTTCTTTTGTCTCAGCACACAGTAAAATGTGACCACTGCTTTAATTTATCATTTTGTTTCTAGTAGGGCTGCCAGAGTTAACATGACAATAATAAAGCATTAATGAAAATTCATTTTAACACTACATTTTTTAATGCACTAATGCAATCCATCTTCTGGAGGTTGTAGCAGGTTCAGTTCTGAAGGTAGAGTGGAGATACTGGTTTCATATGATAGTAGAAAACCTAAATAATCCATTGGTACCAACCAACCTGTCTTGTCGAGAAGGAGGTTAAATAACACTTCAAACTTTCATTAAATTTTGTTGAAGAAAAACTGGCAATGGCCATTTTCAAAGGGGTCTCTTGACCTCTGACCTCAAGATATGTGAATGTAAATGGGTTCTCTGGGTACCCACGAGTCTCCCCTTTACAGACATGTCCACTTTATGATAATTACATGCAGTTTGGGGCAAGTCATAGTCAATGTGCTGTGAGGGTTTCTGGACAGTTTGGTTTGTCAGTTTTGTGTTATTGATTTCCAATAACAAATACATACATACATTTGCATAAAGCAGCATTTTTGTCCACTCCCATGTTGATAAGAGTATTAAATACTTGACAAACCTCCCTTTAAGGTACATTTTGAACAGAAAATTAATTTGCGATTAAATATTTTAATCAACTGACAGCCCTCAATTCTAGTTATTGTTTTGTTGACACTGTGTTGTTGTTGTTGTTAGGAGCCTTAATCAGTAATGAACTGAAGTATCAGTCATGTTCCTGAAGAGGTTGAGCGCTCTGTGTTGTGGTCCATTATCCTGTCAGAAGCTCCCATTGAAAAACAGTGCATATATGCCACTATATACTGTATATGCAACAGTGCATGCAGGTAGGAACTCAATGAATATTCTTTTTTATACACTCTTAAATACGGCTCCCTCAGATGGAAAGGCTGTGTCTTTGAAGTACGTGCGAAAAGCTTTTGTCAGATCATCTGGCAGATATCATGCCAAGCTGTAGAGCTACTATATACAGGATTTCTACAACTTGCACAATGTACACAGATTCTTTTGTGTCCTACTGTACATTTCTCATCTGGTAGCAGAAGCATATGCTGCAACTTCATATTTAATATCTAGAGACAACTGCCAACAAGTATAGCTTCATATTGTTTATGTTAGATCAGTATTTGCCAAACTTTTTCACATCAAGGATAAACTGACACAACGTAGACCACAGAAACTTTGAGTAAGGATGCACCTTCCCACTCTCGGTATTTTAAAAACACACAGATTGACCTGCTGGGGGTGCTATAATTACAGCTCTTTTATAAAACTACTGTATGTCATAACTTAAGGAAGGAAATACAATAACTTGTACTGTTGGGACATTTGATCCAAGAAACCTGTCTGATTGCTGGAGTTACTTTAAATGATAACAGTGATTTTCACTTTACCTGCCATTAAATGCTAAAAGAAGGCTAGCAGTCAAATGATACTGAGTCATGCATTTACAATCCCAATTTTTCCTTTAAATACATCATTCATATATTATGCATGTATGCATATTTCTGAACCTTGTTTATACAAACACATGTATATCACCTTGAAGCAAGGTCCCTGTTGTTTAAAGTATTTTTAAGCTGAAAGCTGAAATAAAATAATTATCAACAAAACAAAAATTATTTATTACCTAATTATTTGATTAAGTAAAATGAGATAATAATAAAATAATAATAATAATAATAATAATAATAATAATAATAATAATAATAATAATAATAATAATTATAATAACAATAATAATAATAATAATACACAAATTTCATTGAAAATAATGAAATAAAATAACTGATCATGATTCATAGGATATGTATAAACAGATAGCTGGTAAAAGTCATGTCAGAGGACATCTTAGACCAGGAGTCTCCAACAAGTAGCTGCCAGGAGCTAAAGGTTCAAAGAATATGTACAAATATTTGATAGCTCAAAACCATTTTGTAAACATGATTAAATTTCTAAAATCTAACCAGTCAAATACACAGACTTCTGACACAAATGGTCTGTTTCTGTGGACTTGAATGTGAGTCTGTGCCATCTTAGTCTCTCTTTCATTATTAAATACAGTATTTCCACCAGCGGCTCTCAAGTTCCCCTTTCACTCATCAGTCAGGCATGTAGATCTAAGGTTACTGCTTTCATTAATTCATTGTGCTCAATGTATGCTTGCCCGTCGATGCAATAATGAATTCATAAGCAACTATTTTTGTAGACACCGATTTCTGGGAAGGGAATCTATCAAACTCTAACTGAGGAGTGTCTCACATTTATACTTGTAGACATTCACGCCAATGAAGCTGTCATGTGAAGTCTCACTGTCTATCGTCACTCAGTGATATTGTTTCACAGTGAGAACATGCTTCATACAGTAAGTGCCTTCCCCAAAATACTCAGCTGTTGTTAGTGTTTAAATTTCACTGATGACACATGAGACAGTCAAAGGCATGTGATGTGAGTTTGCTGGTTGTTTTAAGTAAAGAACGGACCCTGAACATACCCTCATTCAGCTAAAGGACCAAAACAAACACTGAAAGGTTATGTGTAGGACTACACATTCCTGACTGTGTGGGTTTACATGTGACATTTATCCGCAACATAAGACAGGTGGTCTGACTTTACAGGACATGTGCAAGAACAGAAAAACTGCCTCAGTAAATCACAGCTGAAATAAACCCGTTATGCAGGGTCAGCAATCTGCACAGAAATAGGCCTGCGACTGTGACATTATGTTTGAATCACCAAAGGATGGAGGACGCAACCTGTCAAAGTAAATAAATAAATAAAAGACTTGATAAATAAATAAATAAATATGCTATGAAATGTGCCAAAATAATATCAAAAATAAATGTAAACTTAAAAAATGTAGGGCATTTTATGTTTTAATTTCCTTCTTTAGTTTTTGTATTAATTCCTGTCTATCTCTTCTATTTAATTTTAGATCTGTTTGTGTAATTTTTGAATAACTTTTAAATGTATTTCTCCCTTTTTTAATTTATTCTTTAAAACGCACTTATTTTATTTTAAATGGAAGTATTTATTTATGTATTTATTAATTTATATATGATTTTTGCTCTGCATTTCCCCCTTTTTATTTTCCCAAACATAGTTATTTATGTATTAATTTCCTCATACATTTCTTGAGAAATTTCTTCATGCATTTCATCTTCATTATACAAATACGGTCTCTCCAACTCTCTCTCCAACAATTAACTAATACTTAGTTATTTTAACAATATTTTGGTGACTTGTAATAGCATATTTATTTATTCAAAGAGTAAATTATTTATTTTTGATTCTGGTAGGTTCTGTCCTCCATACAGTTCAACACCATTGCATCTTGTACTGGCTTTTATAGTTCATAATATTTCCTCTTAGTTATGTAACTATAAGTTATGTAGATCATTGCCAAATAAGGTTTGGACTACAGGATGTGTGGGAAGAAAAACTCCTGAATGTCGTGTGTGAATGTGGTGTTTAGACATCTAGTAGCACACGCTGTGATTTTCTGCTGGGAGGGCTGTCCAATGAAAATAAAGCCAGAATCTATTCTTGTCTCCATTCAGAGCAGCGAGGCTCAGTGGACACAAGCCACAGACACCCTGCCCCGCATCACTGGGCATGGCCCTGAACTCTCCATGACCAAAGCCTCTGTGGTTTCAAGAAGTTTGGGATGGTTTCACCACCGTCATCACCACTCTGCTCCAACACATCTGTTTTTTTATGCTTTAAACTCTATGACTTGTATTTCAGAAGACGATGACTGACTATATTTAGTAGGCTAATTAATATGTACAGTTGTACCACTCTCATAGACTACTGAAGAGATTTGGTCTAAATCAGCACTGTATGAAAAGTTTTATTGAAGTAAAAGTAACAATACTACACTGTAAAAATACTAGGGCTCTCAGAGTTAATGTGATAACAAGTTAACACAAATTTGATTTAACACCACTAATTTATAACGCATTAATGCAACTTGTGGTTTTTAGGTTGTAGCAGGTTCAGTTTTACGGTTAGAGTGAAGAAACTGGTATCATATGAGTCTAGAAAGTAGCTCCAAACTTTCACTACATGCATGATCATTTTCAAAGGGGTCCCTTGACCTCTGACCTCAACATATGTGAATGTAAATGGGTTCTCTGGGTACCCACCAGTCTCCTATTTACAGACATGCCCACTTTATGATAATCACATGCAGTGTGAGTCAAGTCATAGTCAAGTCAGCACACTGACACACTGACAGCTGTTGTTGCTGTTGGGCTGCAGTTTGCCATGTTGTGATTTGGGCATATTTTATTTTATGCAAAATGCAGTACCTGTGAGGGTTTCTGGACAACATTTGTCATTATTTTATGTTGTTAATTGATTTCCTATACTAAATATATACATATATTTGCATAAAGGAGCATATTTTCCCACTCTCATATTGCTAAAAGTATTAAATAATTCACAAATTTTTCTTTAAGGTGAACAGATAAAAAATATGTCATTAATTTGCCATTAATCGCAATAATCAATTGACAGCCCAGGTCTGAGCTGACATCCACCCCGACCTCCTCCCTACGCAGCATTTGTCTGCCTTTTCACTTCCTTGTTCATGATTACGTGGATTAAATATGAACTGATATTAAGATAAGATAAGATAAGATATTCCTTTGTGGTATATATAGAAATTACAGTGCATTACTTTATATAGACATAGCTATAAATGATGCATGAGAACAGCCTTAACAAGAACACCACAATAACAACGCAGGAGCATAAATAAAAGAAGACTTACAGTATGTTTGTTGCCCCGTCAGCTGTTTGCTGGGGAAGTTCATACCTATGTACATGTATTTGTTCATTTTATCCCTCTGTCCTTGCACCTATTACACACTGGGGCGGCAGTAGCTCAGTCTGTAGGGAGTTGGCTTGGGAACCGGAGGGTCACCGGTTCAAGTCCCGCCATGGACCAAGAACTGAGTGTGAACTGGTAGCTGGAGAGGTGCCAGTTTACCTCTTGGGCACTGCCGAGGTGCCCCTGAGCAAGGCACCAAACCCCCAACTGCTCGGGGCGCTTGTCAGAAGCAGCCCCCTCACTCTGACATCTCTCCATTGTTGCATGTTTGTGCATGTGTGTGTTCGGGTCTGCATGTACCGTGTATAAGTTAACAACAGAGTGAAAAAATTGAATTTCCCCTCGTGGGACTAATAAAGGACTATCTTCTTCTTCTTCTTCTTCTAATTTTCCTTCATCAGTGAATGGCTGCACCTCAAGGTTTCTTCCCTTTGTTTGGTGTAACGTTTGTGTCACTCTGAGGGTATATGGTCAGCCAGGAGAGCTGTTGGATAATATAGGCTACGTAGCGCTGCAATGATGTTCCAGCAAGCTGTCTTTGAGCCTAGCTTGTCTTTGTGATACACTTTGAGATGTTTTTTGATAAAAGGCCACAGAAAAAAAATGTATTGAAAAGAGCAGTTCTTCGGTTGTTTGGATGAATGTTGAAATTCACCTCAATATACACCGCTATCTACTTTTATCAACATAACAAGGAAAAGAATACTTGACAAACCTCCCTTTAACCCTCTGATGTCTAATCCATGTTTTGTATTTTTGGGGTTGTGGTGCATTTTGAGATATTTTTTTTAGATTAAAAAATGTGTGATTAATTTGCGATTAAATATTTCATTCTACTGACAGACCTTGATTCTAGTTGTGGTTTAGGTGACACTGTGTTGTTGTCAGAAGAGCCTTAATTTAACTTAAAAACTGAAGTATCTGTCATGTTCCTGAAGAGGATGAGCGCTTTGTGTTTTGGTCCATTATCTTGTCAGAAGCTTCCATCGAACAGCATATATACAGTAAGCCTCTATATAATGTATAAGCAACAGTGCATGCATGTATTGAGAACTCTGTGAATATTATATTTATACACTCTTGTTACGAAAAACTATTTTAATCAACTTACAGCCCTAAAACATCACGAATAAATGGAGTAATCAAACTTTAGTACAGAAGTTTCAGCAAAATGTAATTAATCAAAAGTCATTTTACCCACTGTATATAGTGTTAAATAGGTGTCATATTTTATAACCTCTTTTCAATATCTTAATTTGACAGATAAATGTAGTGGATTAAAAAGTAAAATATTTTCTTCTGAAATGTAAAGCAGCAGAAAATGGATAAGCTCAAGTAAAGTAGACTGTAAATACTGTAGAATTGTACTAAACTGCAGTATTTCAGTAACTGTACATAGTTACATTCCTCAAGTCAAGTCAATATCACAAATATTTACTACAGTGCATGACACCTTCTGTCCTTTTCAACCCGCGCAGCAGATGAGAAAAAACTCAGAAAAACCTTTTAATAGAAGAAACCTCTGAATCTATTTCCTCATAGACCTTTTCAAACTTGACAACATAAACATTATAAATTGGTCCCTGTTTTATTTCCTGTTTTATTTTCCTCTAGCTGACAGGAAGTAAACTTGAACTACAGCTGATGCCCGAGCAACAGACTGGCAGTGAAACATTTTTTATGAATACACAGTAGATTATTATTTTCACTCAGGACAGAACAGTGTTTTCCAAATGAAACCAGAGTATAAATTGTTCATTATTGTTGGAGCTGCAGCACAATAGTGCTGTGTGTTTTCTTTTTTGTTGCCAGTGTGATTTAAAGCTGCTGACAGCACCAGACGCTTACACTGCACTAGGCTCCTGCCGTCTCTCGTCCTGTATCATTTGTATCGATGGATGTAGCCTGTCTGCTAGCCTGACAGTTAGTTTCTGCTTCTCTTCTCTCCCTTCTCCGCCTCCGTCACCAAACGCTACTCTGACCTTCCTCTCTATTAGCTACCTCCACTCCTCCTCTCTCTGTTTCTAGCATCCCCCCCGCTTCTCTTCTGTTCAAAAGAAGCTTTTTCCAACCTGACTAAACACCTCATATTTATATATTCTGCAGACTGTTTTTGCAAAAGCCCATACATAAGTCTCAGGTAAGTAAAGTCATTTAAAGCTTCTGCATATTTGATCAAATACCAAATAAATACAGATAAATGAAGTGTAGTGTAGTAGTGTGCTTTGGGAGATATAATCTGCATTAAACATACAGTGTAAAGGATTTGGCAACATC